>OZ012688.1:17675608-17685608 GCA_963942565.1 Maea johnstoni | reverse complement strand
TACGTGCATATATATATATATATATATATATATATATATATATATATATATATATATATATATATATATATATATATATATATATATATATATATATATATGTACGTACGTACGTACGTACTTGTGTGTATGTATTTATGAGTTGTGAGATCATGTCCAAAACTAACATGATAGTGGTCACTGAAGCATGACTGCGTTGTGAGATCGATCATACGTGTAATGTTTTTACAAATAACTCTCTTGTTTTCAGTTTGATTATGGCTAGGGTTAGTTTAGGGTTATACCAGCTAAAGATAAAAAAAAAACAATTGGTTTATAATGGGAAAGATAGGGAATGATCTCACAATTCAGAATTACAGGGTTGTGTGTGTATTTGTTCAACTGCTGGATTCATAGGGAACTTTCCCATTACCAGCAGGTGTTCGAGTTAGACAGGTTTTAGCAGAAGTTAGAGTAGTGCTCCCCTTTCATGTGGTAGTAGACGTGACAGGAGTCGCGACTTCCAACCAGACACCTAGCTCAGTCAGGACTTAGGGCCGTGACATGCCATGTTCTCCAAGTCCCACAAAGACAGTCCCTGTCATGCGGCTTCCGAGAGGGGCCTCTATAAATGACGGAACGGTGGATTCCGTGAGGCAGTTGATTCCGCAGACATTTTACAATAAGCCGGGGTCGGCGACCTTGCATTCTGGGAAGACAGGTAGACGTGTCACGTGACTTCCGCCTTGGGTACGCTCTCTCTGCAAGGTGTCATGTCAATATTGCTGAGATTTCGGTGTGTTTCCGAAATGTGTAGTTTGGTCCTACAGGGATGAAATAAAACGGAATTTAAGACAACAATGGTAATTAACACTTTCTGTCTGGGTCAGGTTAAGTTACATTAACAAACTTCGTGGCTAGCTATCGTCACATACTGTTGTTTAGGATGAGGGTCGGACTCATGAGGCACTTTTAGATGAATATGGAAGACTAATATACCCACCTTAAGGGAGGGGCTTTCCGGGATTAGTTGTTTTCCTTCCTTCCATAATGTAGTGTTTGACCGTATGTTTAGTGGTACAAAGCATGCTAAATGCATATGTGTACAAAACAGTTCTACCATAGTTAGTTCTACCAGGGAGGTTCTATTTTAACTGGTGGTTCCTGGTTCTACTTATCAAAGACCTCGAAAAGTGTGTGGTATTTGACATAACCATCACTTCTAGAGACCTTGTCTTCTAAGGTGACTAAACCATGAGGGTAGTACCCAATTGTAATACATATGAGTGCCAAGTCATGCTTTTCTTAGCTTTACTGCTTGTGAATGTTGGAAGGCAGTCAACTGCGGTACAAGCTGCATATAACCTAAGTTTTTATTTATCTAAGATATAACTCCCGGAAGCTGTGGTGTATGTTATTTCTCGGCTTCGCCTCATAACATCTCGGGTATATCACGTAAACTACAACTTTCTAGGAGTCTATATATCACTAGGTGACTGTGCAAAAGGGGCAAATCCATATAAGCACAATAAACTTATCCAATGAACAAGATAGTTCGTAAAATTATAAATTTTGAGAACGAGAAAGGAAGATAATAACAATGATAGACTATCTACCTCTACCGTATCAGTAAAGCTCATTAATAATACAAGAATTTTTCTTCGTTTTCTCTCCTACTGGATCCGATATTATGTTTTCCCGCTCACCCTATGGGCAAACAAACCTATAACGCACGAAGTATTGTGATGAACGATATCTATTACTAAATTATGGATACGAAATTTCAGTTAGAAACTAACACATACAGAATACCTAATGTTGTTTTGTATATATTTTTTTAATATATTTCGTATATATTTATTTTGTACATTCTGAAACTTTTGCGACGAAATTTTGTTGGTTAGCATTCATGTCATTTTCACAATTCATTTCAGCTATATCATCTGAATTCATATATGCTCTCCCCAAGTACAAGGGGTATTTCGAGCCCTAGAACACTCTCAGCCATCGCAGGTTAACATCAAACGTCCGTGTGTCTGTCTGTGCGTCTGTGTGTGCGCGCGGAGGAAGGGGGGATGCGGCCCGACAGCATGAAATCTATTGGTGCTTGGCGGATGCTGCGGGATCAGAGATCTCGCGAGATCAGTGCCTTATGTCTCTACATCACCATCATAAGTCATGCGCATCTCTTAGGATCAAAGCGCTCACCTCTTACAAACGCCCCACAAGTCACGTGGTATAGCGGTCAGGGGTCGGAAGGTCCACTGGACGCGCACAGATCATCCGTAAATGTGCACAATTGGGTACTTTGTTTCTACATAAGAAGAGGCCACTTATTTCGTTTTATTACTTCCTATACATCTACTTAATAAATAAAAGCCATCCAAATGTACTATAGTTCATCAGCCTTTTACATCCTAAAATACTTATCTCCGCTACATAGATCTTCTTGTGGTTTGCTAGTTTCAAGTTCCTTGTAACGGATTTTACACTTAGTATGTATCATTTATTGACTGTGATGGTACTCACAAAATATCTCATACAAAATATAATGATTTATAAACGGAAATGTAACTACGGAATGAGTGCAAACAAGATACTATAAGAGAAATAATAATTATATGCAATAAGGAGATACAATTAAGACAACATTCTTTTAAAGAATATTATAGCTAACTGATGTAGTTAGCCATGAGTGGTGGAGGTAATCGGAATACCTGGAAATTCACCGAGCATTTACTGTGCTTTTCTCTATTCTTTTCGCTATTGTATGCTAACTACCTAGGTGCTAGTGTATGTAGATGACCATACATGGAGGCATGTGTGATAACTTTATAACCTTGATCGGTGAGAACAATAGACTGGCAAAATCTCACTACACCCACCTGGTGAGCAATCTCAACACTAAATAAGGGTATCTTCAATTTTTCAAATTGATATAAGTTTCAGGTTAATCTTATTTTATTTTTTTTTAATGCTTAGCATTAGCTTAGATGAATAAAAACAAGCGTTATTCATCTAAGGCCTTGTGTTGAGACAGGTACCCGTGGGGGATGGTTGGGTTGGGGTGGGAGGGTACGAGATTGATGAGTGTGTTAGGCTTCAGGCGGGTAGATTATCCCCACGATTAGCCCACTAACGTGGCCGCTTTCATGTGCTATGTAGGTGGTCATTAATTGAGCTGTGTTCGTACGGCTGGCCGTGTGTGTGTGCCGTCGCTGGAGCCGCTGTTCGCCTCCCTGCCCGCCCGCCTGCCCGCCCGAGCCTGGCTGCCTGGGCCTGGCGTGATGGATGACGGGGTCTCGACACTTACTGCTGATCAAAGACTGCCTCTGTACAGCACACATTCATCAACCTGCCTCCTCCTCCTCCTCCTCCTCATTCTCCACCCCATCATCATCATCATCGGCATCATCATCGCTTACCAGCTCTGCACAGCAAAATAACGTGCTTTCATTAAAAAGACATCACGCTCAATATTAAGGTTCATCCTCCTCTTCCTCATCATCGCCATATCTATCCTCCTCCTCATCCTCCTCCTCCTCATCATCATCATCATCGCAATCATTGGCATCCCCGCCTATCTGCCCCGTGCAGCTAGAACGTGCTCTCATTAAAAAGACATCACGCTCAATATTAAGGTTCATCCTCTTCTTCCTCCTCATGGCCATATCTATCCTCCTCCTCATCCTCCTCCTCCTCCTCATCATCATCATCATCATTATCATCATTTACCTGGTCCGTGCAGCTAGAACGTGCTTTCGACTTGAGACCGATTAAAACGCTCAATATAAGGGTTCATCCTCCTCTTCCCTATAAGTATCACCGCTAGATATGGTCTGCACAGCTAGAAAATGCATTGTTTCGATGTCTGAGACCGATAACTAGTCGTATCGTATCTTTATTAACTGTACAAACATGTACAAAGACACGCATCACTTTTGACGGGGGAGTTCAACGACTTCCTTCTTCCTTCTCCTTCTCAACCTCTTCATCCTCCCCCTCTTCGCAATTGTCGCTTACTCACAGTGAGAACACGCTATCGTCTTGAGGCCAATTGAAAAGACTCCACGCTCAACACGATTGTCCATCCACCCCCTCCTCTTCCTCCTCTCCATCACCACCATAATCGTCTTCAACATCATCGTAAACTTCCTCATCACTGTCCACCTCATCCTCATCATCATAACTAGCCCCACTGTTATCATCATCATCATCATCAGCATCATCATCATAATTATCGTCATCATCATCATCTTATGCAAACTGATCGTTAGTTTTTCTGTGTGCAGAAGCAGCGGAAGAAAAGCATTTTTTTTCATTATTCCATTTCTTTTCGTTAAACAAAATCAGGCATTAAGTGTAGTATCAAAAAATGCAATAATTGATATTTGATATAGCGCCCTCTCCACCTTTGATGTTCAATAGCACTTTGTAAAGAATGGTCAGTGGACAAATGTTTATGGTCCATATAGTCAAATAAACTCTCGGAATAGCAATGCTTTTAGCTGTGTCTTGAAGTTTAGAACACTATCAGGAGACTTGGAGCTCAATCGGGAAGTTCATTCCAAAAACGTGGCGCATAACATAAATAAGGCACAGAAGGCCCTGTCACCAGACCCCTTCAGATTAGTTAGAACAAATGATAAAACCAAGCAGCACATATGTATTCTGATGCTTCTGATAAAAAAACAGTTAAATATCTTTTAAAAGTATGCATCTGACAAGTCACAAGTATTTGGCAGTTTTTATGGTCTATAAATGGATGCATGTGATGCGATGCGATGCATTGTTTTGTTTTGTATGTTTATTGACTGTGTGTATTAGGTGCGAACTCATGCATAGTACAAGTAATATTTTTAAGAAACACAAAAGAGTATCTCGGTCAACTCAATACATTCAGAAAAATATAGAAAACAAGTCTTCAAACCAAACAAAATTAAACTTTTTAAGTTTGAAATCCTTTTTTATTGTCATAGATCATCATAGCTCAACAGAATTAAACTATTCATGAAATGATGCAGCTGCAAATGTGGTAGCATTGCCCAGTATTCGTTTTACTCAGGGCTTCGTGTTACCCCTTTCAATACGGTGGGATTCAGATTCGATTTTCTCATAGATGCACTTTAATTACTAGATGGCGTTAGTACCTCCATTGTGGACGAGCTAAGACACGGCGGTCCTCTAGTCACTGCGGGGGGTAGGGAGCTAATGCACTCTATTGTGCTGGCGATGGGTATACAAAGACACACTGTCTGTTACACTCTGTTTGCGCTGATGTAACCATGTTGTCCGTTTCTTTGGGGTGCTTTTAGGGTGCTTTCCGGGCATGCGACACCCAGCACCCCTCACGAGCCACCCGCCCGCCTGGCGTATGCCTAGCTTTTAACTCATAAATATGCGTGTATATCACTATTAACCCTTCCAATGCTGGGGCTACTTTCATCCAAAGCAAAAAAAACCCAAATATTTTTAAGAATCATCTAAACCGCTGAGTTCTCCTAGATGAGTACTTATGTGCAAGGGTTTTACTCATATTCCAGTTTTTTTGCATTTTTAGTATTGGTGAAATTAGTTACCAGCAGCATAAAGGTATAAGAGTATTGAATTTGTTCAATATCGTGCATCTATGACGAGATGGAAACTAGCATAAACCAGAAGACAGGGGCTTGTAGTAATACGTATGTTTGCTGTAATTACTCATAATTTTAAAGACAATACCATATTACATAATACAAGAAGAGGCAGGCATCAATATTAACATTATCATCATAAAATGTCAGTACAGCATATATCGAATCAATGTATTAAGTGTCCTAAATTTGTACAAAACCGTGGGTATACAGGGATGAGAGGCTTTAATATAAAAAGAAACAAGAGAGAATAAAAACGCATTTATTAATTACCCTAACGTAATAGAATTGATATTATTTTGATTTTGATTTTCCAACGCGTTTTGTAATGATTGATGTTTTGAATGTAATGACTATATAGCATTATATCTTCAAAGACTTCATATTAATCGGAAAACTACCCAAATGGGACCCAAAGCAATACATAGGAAAATGGAGGTAGTAAGATGCCAAACTTAAACGTTTGATCTTGGAATAGAAGTGTTAAGGAATATAACATACATACATAAGTATAAATTTGTGCTAGGTCATATGCATAATATATCATATACAAACTGGTTATTGTGTAGATTGTGATATTGAGAAAGTAACAGGAGTAAATTAAAGGAAAAGAAACTTAATAAAGCCTTTGAACGGGTGATATTCATCGACCGAGTTTTACACCTAATATATGAGTAATGTCAAGGAGTGAAAACAAGAATTCAACCAGAAAATAATGCATGCATGCATTAGCACAACGTGATGAGTATGGAATTCCGTTTTTCCTCACCTTTCTACCATATTAGGGAGAAATCGAAACTAGGCAAGTTACTCAGGTGGGAAATATCATTGTTAGCGGTAAACACCGCGTTACCCTAAACTGTTGCTGTTGCTGTCACTTAAACTGGTGTGGCCTCAAAGCTCTATTCTAAATATTTCATACTTCTTCATACCAGAAACGTCAACTAACCCAAAACCTAGTCTACCCTGATTTCGCTTCATCTACAATGACTCACCAGGAGGCCCTGCCGCCATCTATCATGACTATAAGAAACTAACACTCGGGCATTAGTTACTTGTATATTTATGTTTTCTTGAATATGTATTGAAAGGATGCAATAGCACGTGATAGATAACCCATCATTGTATTGTATTGTAGTGTATGTTTATTGACTGCGCATTCAAAGTACAAAATCATACGGTATAAAAAATGATATAACCTGTCTTTTACAGAGCAGTTATATGAGTGATCTAAACTTAAAGAATAACATAGAAAAAACAAAAATCAACGTAACATAAGAAAACACCATGATCGAACTCACAAAAGAGCAAAATCCATAATACAAAGAAATATATAAGTTAAGGAAGTGGGTAGTGGTACCATTGTATCGAAAGGTGTATGGAAGAAACGCAAACATATGTTATGATATGACAATAGATATAAGATCAGAAAAAGGCAATATTAGGTTATTCCATAAACTCCTTTACTGCTACTAATGAGTTTGCTGTAATGGCGTGAGACTGTTAACTTATAACCCGTATACAGCTGTTAGTGCTGTTATTGGGTTTACTGTATTGGCGTCAGAGAGTTAAAAGTAGCAAAGTAATAATTAGTCATTAGCTGTCGAGCCCGGGCCTCTGAAAGCGGTGCCCGCGGGCCTTTCATTATTGGACGAGCAAAGTTGCGGGTAAAAACAATATCGCCGCGCGCATGGTCGCAGCCAGTGACCGGCGAAGGGTGACGGCTCGCCTCAGACATAAGTGTTTAATTGAGCACTCAACGTGGTGGTCAGTGGACGCATTTATTCCTTTCTCTCGCGTACGAGTGCAGATCACACGCACGGCGAGCACGACTGGACAGTTACATCTTGGCCATTATCACTTGAGGTGGAGATTACTTACCGCGGGATATAATAGTATAGGAGTATAGGACTGGAGGTTGGATTGGAATATACGAGTATGACATGTTTATATCGTGCGACGTGCGCTATGAGAAGGGAGAGAGGTAACTTATGATATGTTATTCCATCTTTTATATATCAAATTTATTTTGTAATATATATATATATATATATATATATATATATATATATATATATATATATATATATATATATATATATATATATATATATATATATATATATATATATATAAATTGATAGATAGATAGATACATGTATATACTTATAGATACATGTATATGTAAGTATGTATGTGTGTATGTACGTATGTATGTGCATACATATGTAGGTATGTATTATCTGAGAATGGGTGTAGGAAAAGCGTAACTTCCTTACAATTTCCATTGGGTGACATGGCAGTTCTCGGCATATGTAGAGAATTTCATGATATCAAATTGCTTAATTACTTAAACTGCAAGCATTCTTTCTTGGTCCATTTCAATGCACGTTGTGTAATCACTTTCGAAGATTTATTTTCATTACATCATATTCAGCAATTAAAGGTAGCATTTTCATATGCACTATATGGATACATATACTTTATCCTTATTATTTCCCTATGTCGTCACAAGTGACCAAAATCGCTTTAGATCATGCCTCTTATAAATGTACCTGTGACGACGGACAACACTGTATACATTTACATAACCGTATAACCTACTAGGCTTATCGCTGTACCTCAATTGCAGTAGAGTGTTTTGTCCAGTGATTTTCAATAAATCAAAGTTTTTTTTAACCCATAGAGCTGTTCATGAGAAAGTGATTCACCTATCATGTTTTGCACATGGTTGATTTTAGTGTCAAACATCTGCGTATATTTAGAACATCGATTCCTTATATGTCTTCCTGTTTTTCAGATGTCATTCCATCATGTGTCAGACAATACTTAATTACGTGTGTGACTCTTTTATTTCAGTAGTCCGTTTGTGATGACAGATCTATTTACTGACCGATGACGCACTGTCGTTGTTGTTGTTCGAGTGTGAACCTTTTCTCGCATTGTCTAGAATGATTAGAATCATGTCTGCAGTTATTTATATTCAAGCAATACAGTCAATAACAAAATCACACACACACACACACACACATATATATATATATATATATATATATATATATATATATATATATATATATATATATATATATATATATATATATATATATATATATATATATATATATATATATATATATATATATATATATATATGTGTGTGTGTGTGTGCATATTTATATATATTTCTAACTTTAGTTATTATTTATCATTATTATTATTATTATGTTATTATCATTAGTATTATCATTAATATTATTATTGTTATCATTATCATTATTACTACCATTATCATTGTTATTATTATCATTATTATTATTGTAGTTGTTGTTATTATTATCATTATTATTATCATTATTATTATTATTATTATAATTATTATTATTATTATTATTATTATTATTATCATTATTATTATTATTATTATTATTATTATTATTATTATTATTATTGATTTAATTATTATTATTATTATAATTATTATTATTATTATTATTATTATTATTTTCTTTATTAATATTATTATAATTATTATTATTATTATTATCATTATTATTATTATTATTATTATTATTATTATTATCATTAAATTATAACGTGTGCCTCTCCTCTTCTCCAGCTTCCCTGCCGTCGTTATCCAATGACGAGGTGGAAAAGACGATATCTCACCAGAGCAGCCGCTGCGGGGATAGTGCCCTAAATTCACCCTATCCCTACGATATCCCTACCAATCCCGAGCATCCCTACAGGATATCCAAACCAGGTAGGCAGCTTTCCTACAATCCTATAAATCATTGCATGTATGTGTGCTTATTGGCCAAATCAAAATATTTGAAAGATACAAACACAATAGTATATCTGATAAACCGAACAGGAACGAAAAACAGAACTAAAGAGAACATTTGTAATGCAGAACCTATTTCTAAAGAACATACCATATTGAAAAGAAACCAAATGTGATGTAGTCAAACGCTGAGTGACCAACTGGTCAAGTTTAGGAAGTGTCGATGGGAGTTGGGACATTAGCCAATACCGGCTGCGGAGGAAAGTTATGCCAGGAAAAAATAAAACGATCGAATCAAACTATTATCACATACAGTTCAAATCGATGGTTACACTTTTGGCTACCTTTTAGAATTGCTACCATATAAATGCATGTCATCTCAGAATATTGGAATAAGGGTTATTGGTTGAATTCTGAGTAACGTTATTTTTGAAAAGGTGTTTACGTCAGGGATATCTGACCAAGACAGTCTGGTTGTTTTGAGGAGTACGGGATTATTTATGGTTTCTTACTTCAGCACCTTAATATGGATATGGACTCCGACAGGCTTAATATTAACGTAACAGATCTGCATCTGGAGTGTATATATATAAATATATATATA
>OZ012688.1:17561047-17675408 GCA_963942565.1 Maea johnstoni | reverse complement strand
TATAGCTATGTTACACGATTCGTTTAATATGTCATGTTTCAGCATGTATCTTATATGTACATAAAGGCATTATTTTATTTTGCTAGCATAGGTACCAAACCTCACACATGATTTTACATTTCCTGCTTATATCAACAATCTGTTTATAGTGATACCAGTGTACAAAACTGAATTATTTGTTTGGTATAACATTGACAACTCGTAGCGAGTCTATCTCTACTGTTTCTTAGTACGTCGCTGTATCAATACAATACTATTTATCACAAGTGCATCTCCAATGCAACCAGAAAAAAATTCTCATCATAACAGGCATTCATGTTTGACATGCACTCACAACGACACCACCCTAAAGAAAAAAAAAAGATTTGTTGTTACACCAAGATATAAGTGCTTTTCACTTGTAGACATTATCAAACCATTTAACATTTACGTCTGTAATACTTAATGCAAGGAGGACCGAGATCATTAGACTAAACTCAAGTAAGACGTGTACGCCATCAGTTTAAGCTCTGTAGCAAATAAAGGTACGTCTAAACCCCTCCATTTTTACACTAAATTTAGAGCAAAATGTGAGGATATGAGCATATCAAAAAATCAAACAAAAAATATCTGGATTAGGTTATTTTTATATTTCCATATACAGTGGAAACTGCCAAATTGAACACCTATGTACATTGGAAACCTGCGCACATTGAACAACTTTTCATGTGCCAGCACATTACCATTGGATATCGATTGTAGGCTACCTGGATATATTGAACACCTGTCTACATTGAACATTGAACACCAAATCTGGACCCATACGCCACATTTAACCTGTTTACATTGAATATCCTGATCAAAATACATTTAAAACTTGATGAATGATAGAAACATGCTGACCAATGATTAGTCAAATGCTGAGTATGGTTAATGGTTCAACGGTAATATAGTTATGAGTATTTTTCTGACAAAAGGAATAAAATATAGATATCATTTACTAAGTCAGCCTGTTTTTTCCATTCTTAATACCTGATTTATTTTGATTGCTTGTTTTCATAAGCTAAGCCAAAACGAAGCACACATATTAGGGGTTTATGGCAATTAGTCATTGAATTTCTGGCTTCCTTTTGCTATCGAAAAGCAATTGGGAAAGCGGTGCATTTAACAGTTTTACAGTTCTGCAAACCAAAACTTAGGTCGCATAAGCAACAGATTTGGTCCTCCTAAACAGTCCAAAATGTTGTAGCAATCAATCAACACGTGAAGGAGTGTATAAGGAATTCCCTATCGTGAAGAAAGTTGAACTCCTAAAGGAAGCAGGTAGCAAATCTGTGAGACAGCTACCTACATAAGGACTATAGAATGAGAGTTGGAACTGTATCTAACATGCTAAAACGAAAATATGAAAAAAGCGCAGTATGAATCTAATGTGGGTGCAGAGAGATGTGGAGGACTGCTCACAACCAGCCATGATGAACTGAACAATTTGATGTCGGATTTCTTTAAGACATGCTGAAGGAGAAACTTCTTCTGTATTCTGTATACGTTTTTAACTACCGTATATGATGAAAGTGATTTACCTTTGTACCATGGTGCAGGTGTGACATACTCCACTCGCTTAAATCACCTCTTGACTAGCTAAAATCACTTCCAAAAACTAGCTTAAATCACTTCCAAAAACTAGCTTAAATCACTTCCAAAAACTAGCTAAAATCACTTCCAAAAACTAGCTTAAATCACTTCTTAACTAGCTTAAATCACTTCCAAAAACTAGCTTAAATCACTTCCAAAAACTAGCTAAAATCACTTCCAAAAACTAGCTTAAATCACTTCTTAACTAGCTTAAATCACTTCCAAAAACTAGACACATTGAGACAAGGAACCAGCAAGTGCAGGGAGAACTCATTATTTAGTAGGTGGACACTATATCCGCCCAGTTGTGATGTGAATGACGTCATAGACACTTGAGAGTGGAATCCCCTTGCATACTAAAATGTCAAGTGACGGGGAAATACCTCCAAAAGCGCGCGTGCCGATGGCGGCCCCAACGGTGGCCCCAACGGCGGCAAATTTAATCTTATCCAGTTAGGTTGCGAGGGAAGGGTTCTCATATTTTTTTTATCTAGGTTCTGTTCGCCCCCACCCTACACCTTTAAATCAAACGTGTGTGTGTGTGTGTGTGTGAATGTATGTGTGTGTGTATTTACGTATGTCTGTATATATATATATATATATATATATATATATATATATATATATATATATATATATATATATATATATATATATATATATATATATATATATATATATATATATATATATATATATATATATATATATATATATATATATATATCCTTGTCTCAATGTGTCTAGTTTTTGGAAGTGATTTAAGCTAGTTAAGAAGTGATTTAAGCTAGTTTTTGGAAGTGATTTTAGCTAGTTTTTTGGAAGTGATTTAAGCTAGTTTTTGGAAGTGATTTAAGCTAGTTTTTGGAAGTGAGTTAAGCGAGTGGAGTATGTCACACCTGCACCATGGTATCTTTGACTTTGCTTCTACCATCCAAATACTCAGAACCTGGATACATTGAACACCTGATTACACTGAACACATCTTCCTTTCCTGCGATTGTTCCATATGGACAGGTTCCACTGTAGTTGAATTATCACCCCATATTTGCATATTTGCAGCCATTTTTTAAAAATCAAAACACGCCATTTTAAAATTATGCATTGTCTAAAATATATTAAATCTTGTGGTGTATACACCCAAACACTAGAATAGTCTTTATTCTACATGCACGGATACATATTTACCGAAAAAGAATCTATAATCCAATTTCAAGTGTTTCTGGATTTCCCTCTTTTAAGGATATGCTCCTTTCACTGCATGCTCTTAAGTATGTAGGGTATATACGTACGACGTATTTTGTGATAAAGGTATCAATTCCAGCGTATTTTCAGTTCAGTGCCTAGCACTGGTTGTGCCCCAACTTCATCATTGGCAATGCACTCATAGTGGATAGTAGAATCACATGTTGTGTCTGGTCGATACAAGCCATTGGGATTAATACGCCAACAATCTGCAAACCAAAACCCTGACTTGTATTTTTCGCCACATGACCCTTCATCAATATCATTGTCTCTATCGTGAGTGCTGAATCTCCGGCCGTTATGCAATTGATCAGGGTTACTTGTATGCATGAAGGCATTGCCCCCGTTTCCACCAATGAACTGGTCCACATAAAGACGATAGTTATCTGCTTCATTTCCAACCTGAAAACTTCCATAAGTGCTGTTATATGATCTTCTTTCAATTCCA
Organism: Maea johnstoni; assembly: GCA_963942565.1. Lineage (NCBI taxonomy): Eukaryota > Metazoa > Annelida > Polychaeta > Spionida > Magelonidae > Maea > Maea johnstoni. Next base: position 17,672,101 of record OZ012688.1, on the reverse strand, counting down.
TAATAAAAAATAAATTGAAATGAGTGCGGACCACGAGAGGTTAATTGATGGATCTTGTCATTGCCGAGCCAGAACTCTGAGGTGAGATTTCCAAAGCCATTTTTGTAGTCAGCCCAGTTTCTGTTAAAGTCGACAGAGCCATTGAAACGGAGTTGAAACAGTGTCCATGGAGCCTCACAGCGCACGCGCATTGGAATGCCTCCTACTAATATCGTGAAAATACCAGATGTTCCTGCAAGTATGATATGTAGGATAAGCTAAACTTATTCAATGGCGAAAATCTATACGTATAATGATGATTCAAAATATGTGAAATACGTGAAAAAGTGTAAGTTCTGGGTTTCTATTCATGTTTGGGCATTGTTTCTAAAGTGAGATGCAAAAAACATTTAATATCATTTATCTGTGAGCCATAAAAAAGAATTTTAACACTTCTAGTCCTAATATTTCAGCCTCCTTTAGTAGAATACTGTTCAGTATTATGTTCAGTATACTATATGATATTATTGTTATGAGCAATGGAGTTGTTTATAATATGTGATGGCATTGGACTCTGGTCAGACTAGGATCAATATGGAAATAAGTCTTAGTGTTAGTGCGTATATCCTGTGTCTGGTTGGAATTCTAGTGTATATCAGTTAATGACTCTCCATCTAGTCCCCTTTATATATGATTCTTTGTGCCAAATGCTGTGTAATACACATCTTACTCGACCAAATGAAATAAAATCAAATCAAATAATCACTGGCTGTACTGTTCTTATATATGACAAACTTCAGCAAAAGATTGACGGACAATATAGAAGCTTGTCTGGGAATCTACATATTGAAAGATATTCTTCTTCCATGGTCGTCAACTGTTTGTTTTTGTTCAATTTCCACCAAATATTTCGTGAGAAAATTAAGATTTGTTAGGTGTTTTAAATGTGTTATGTCCAGATTCAAGTGAGAGTAAGATTTATCAGTTAAATAAGGACTATTCTAGGAGGACAGAAAACCGAGCTTCTTGTTTAAATCAAATTGTACTTCATCAGTTTAAATGTAGGTAGGAGGCAGCTCTAGATAGAAGATTGATATAAGGATAACATTCCAAGCTAACATAACATCTTTTTTTTGAATGTTTTTTTTAATGAGAATACGGTTTCTTCACACTACAGTTTGATTGAGTAATGTTATATAAAGTAGTTGTACTAAAGTACACAATTACCTGGGGGTAGGTCTCTACAATCTGCGAAGACTTTCTGAAATAGATGAATAGATTCAATAAGTCTATCATCAAATTTATTGTGAATCTGCAGATCAGATAGGCATATTTTCTGAGGTATGTTTGATTCATAGTTCTTTTACTATATTACAAAGAGACAGATGAAATGAATTTGTATCAGCTTAGCTCTGACCATGCTGCTAATGGCTAATTTGGCCAATACAAAAGGATGCAAAAATCCTAAAAGAACTGTCTAAAACCCTGGCATATGGGTAATCATCTGGCGGTACTGCGTGAGAGCTATCCACTGATTTCCAACATGACAAGGTTTAGATGGTTTGCAAAAATATTGCCCTCTTGTGCATTGGACGAAAGTAGCCTCAGCATTGGAAGTGTTAACAATACTCACCATAAATTACCAAGCAAATAGTTTAAACAATGGACATTGTTTTCTAATGAGATAATGTAAAATACTACTTCTCACTATTAAGTACTTAGCAAATATTTAAAGTATTGGACTGTGATTGAAATCGAAAAAAGAATACGACTCACCACAAAGTACTTGGCTTTTGCCTCCTCTGCCTCTGTATGATTTTGCATGTCAGTTTCAAGAAGTTCACACATTCGACCAGCTCTCACGTTGAAAGCAGTACAGTGTGTAAGTGCTGTACATTTCTGTGCACAGCGAACAGAATTGGTCTTGCTATGAGAGGAGAGAATCTTCCCAATCAATTTGCTACCAGTCTGTCCATTGGGTGGTCCTTTAAAATTATGTGAATTCATAAATCCCAAACAAATGGGAACTATCAGTAAAAGAGCAGCTACTGTGAAATCTGACATCGTGTACATTTCCAGTGATGACAAATACTTGAAGAAGCAATTATGTTACATGTCACACACTTAAACAATATTTATGCATGTGTGAAGTTCAATATATGGACGTCTATAAGCGAAGCGCATGCGCCCCTGTTCATTATAAACAGATAATGAATTACGGCAAAGCAACAATATACACAACTAAAAAAACGTAGCACTTGCGGACAAAGCCAAACATTTATTTTCAGTTGCCACCACGAAGATTATCTAGCATGCCAAAGTAACTCCTCACTTTGGTTGGAACACTAGTCATTCAAGAGATAAAAACAATACGAGCAAAATTAAATCTAATACTAATGAATGCTAAATCACTGTTAACTTTAACTGCACGATTAACAAACTATTTTGCACATGTACTCTGAATTTTAAATGCTGAATTTCCACGAAATATTGACTGCCAAAATACTTATTTTTATATAAATACAATACATTAGCAGGGCTTTGAGTGAAAACATAACTCAAATGTCATCCTACAATATAAAACGGTATGTAATCTGAATACTAAATTTTTGAGAATAATTCACGGCCTATGCAGGCTCGATGTCTTTCTGGTAGTTAAAATGTCATGTTATGATGCCATTGCTTTTCTGTTATGATAGTGTCATGGTGATGTATTTCAAGACATCTTGAATTAATCTTTTGGCTTGATAAAGGTTCTCTTAAATGCCAGAGAGGGGAAAGCCTACACCAACTACAATAATCCTGGATTAGCTCCTAAATCTTGCATTTGAATCATCATGTGCATGGCAATTAAGGACAATGATTCAGATTGGGTGAGTTCTCGTACATTGTGTTTACACAGAATGTAACCCCAGCGTTAGTGATAAGATTGGCATCAACAGCACTTGAGATCCGCGCAAGATGTTTGCGTTAATGCAAATATGTCTGTTAAACTCTAAATGTAACAGTAAAAGTTAGTGTTGATCTAAATTTCTGTTAAGGGAAGCCCTCTTCCCATACAGATTGTACAGGCAGGCAGAGGAACTAACGCCTTAGACGTTAAGATTGAGTTTAGTTCAAGTTTCAGATCTGTTAGCTTTACAGTTAATAGGTCAGCTAGGACCAATATCTTACAATTTAAGAAAAAGCATGAAACTTGGGACAAGAATACTATGAGTGATGCCGATCAATACTCGCAAAGAAAGCAACAGGGTATTAGTTACCCCTACAATCTATTTTATGCAATACAAAACCCATCAAACATGATTTTTAGGGTTATACCAATACCATATCCAGGAGAGAAAGCGGAATCTAAAAAACTTGACACATGTAGCTGATTGAAACCGAAGTGGTGAATATCATTAATTGACACATATTATGTTTTTCGAATGTTTTCTAGACAAAATATTGAAAAAGCAGTCTTTGGATTTGACTACAAAATCCTCAGCATTAAAAGCAGCAAATATCATAAAAGTATACAAGAAGGTTTTTGATGACTGACATCAGTAAAGTTTGTGACTGCATTTTCGGTTAGTCTAAGCAAAACAAATGATTGAAAAACCTATACAAGGCGCTAAACGGACTTGCACCTAAGTACATCAAGGAGCAGCTCGTGCCTTATAAACCCAGACGCCATCTACGATCAGAAGCAAAGGGCCTTCTGGATGAGCCTAGGACTAGAATTAAATTTGGAGATCGCGCTTTCTCCATTAGTGCACCCAGATTATGGAATGCGCTTCCACAACACCTGAAAGATTCTACATCGTGTCAGGCCTTCAAGAAGTGTCTCAAAGCACACCTTTTCAGGCTTGCCCATTGAGGCGTTGTTGACTATGACTCAAACTATGATAATCTGCAGCGCTTTTGAACATTTTATGAATGGAAATGGCGCTACATGTAGTGGGGACTGATGTGTCTGTTGCATCTGAGCCTGTGCGGAATCTGGGAGCTATGTTTGATTCTCAACTGACCATGGCACCCCATGTCAAAAGTGTTGTCAAAAAATCTAGCTTTCACCTGAGAAATATTGGAAAAGCGAGACGTGTGTTAACAGAAGATGCCACAAAAACAGTGATGCAGTCACTGGTGATGTCTCGCTTGGATTACTGCAATGCTCTCCTAATTGGAATACAACAGGATTTGATTGCAAAGCTGCAGCGACTACAAAACAGTGCAGCAAGGATAGTATCGAGAACCAGGAAGTATGAACATATCACACCTGTTCTCATCAAGCTTCACTGGCTACCAATCAAATTCCGCATCCAATTTAAGGTCCTACTGCTGGTATACAAGGCGCTAAACGGACTTGCACCTAAGTACATCAAGGAGCTGCTCGTGAATTATAAACCCAGACGCCATCTACGATCAGAAGCAAAGGGCCTTCTGGACGAGCCTCGGACTAGACTCAAATTTGGAGATCGCGCTTTCTCCATTAGTGCACCGAGATTATGGAATGCGCTTCCACAACACCTGAAGGATTCTACATCGTGTCAGGCCTTCAAGAAGTGTCTCAAAACACACCTTTTCAGGCTCGCCCATTGAGGCGTTGTGGACTATTACTCAAACTATGACAATGTGCAGCGCTTTTGAACATTTTATGAATGGAAAAGGCGCTATATAAATTCCAATTATTATTATTATTATTACATAAATTCCAATTATTATTACTATTATTATTGTTATTATTATTATAATTATTATTATTATTATACTTTATAGTAGAAAGTGCAAATATTACACAGACATTTATTTTGGGTTATCAATTGAGACTGCTTTGATAAATACTTTGGAATGTTTCCATGGTGTTTGTGAACACACCTCCATACTATCATCCTACTCTGTATTCCATTTGCCATGTTTGCTATATTTGTAAGCATCATTAATTATACAGAACTACAGAATGTATTTGTATGTATGGATGTGACTACTTGAAATTTACAGGCTAAAAACAAAACTCATTTTATTTTGAGGTAATCATAAAAGACTGATACAAATATATATAATAAAAGGTGTGCATGTGGCATAAGACAATCATGTGCTAAATCCATCTGATAGATGGAACTGTGATAAAAATGATGATTAAAAGTATGGCGAGTTGACGAGGGTTTCAATCCATACTAACTGTATTGAAGAAGTATTTCTCCGATGTAATACGAAGCTATGAGAAAGGCTATTACCCACTGGGCAAACGTGTTTACTATGGACTAGATGACTGAGTGTATAGGTTAAGGCGTAAAGACAATATATTTCTTCACCAGAGTACCTATACTCAGTCTACTTTCACATTACCAAAAATCTGGATGTCTGGTCTGTCATGTATGTGGGTAACTTGGGACAAGGCAAAGCTTTCAATTGAGCAGGTAATCACATCTCAGATATGTTAATAATGCAAAAGTTAATATGGAACAGGAAAAATACTAACCAGTGGCAGTCCATCTACTAACTGATGATCGATCCATGTGCAACAGTATTGGAATGAATTGTTTGCCTGTTATGCAATCACGTTACCATGGCAAACTCTGATGGGAGGAAAGCTAGGGGAAGACTCCCTCTGAATTCGTTTATTCAAATGAATCACAGCGGTGTCATACCTGTCAGTAATCTCCAGAGGATAAATGGGTTTAGGAAATACAGGCCTGTATATTATATTACTGAGAGTTGTGTGGTGGTCATTTTGAAGGAACATTGACGAGTGCCGTCACTTAGATTCTAGAGGCAGAAGAATGTTTGAAACAAGATGGCCGAATGGTCTGTGTGCATTGCGCGCCAGTAATGCTTTGCCAGAGGCACAACGTCCAGGCTAGGGTGAGGTGGGGTATGCTCCTCAAAGAGATTTTGAGAATTAGATTGTGTATGTCCTGTAGACAATTAACCCAAGTATCGTCTGCTACACTCATACATTTGAGAATAACTAAGGAAAGAATAAACAAAAATCACGGAATACTTAGTTGTTGTTTGGCTTCTGATCAAAATTTCTCCTTCAATTATTTTCTGGAAAATGCCTTTGTAAGAAAGATATTTCCGAAATCCTCAGGCCTCTTTTGGCCACTCTGAGTGTAAATGGGTTAAACCACTCAGCAGCAGCCGATGACCGAGCAATATCCACTTTTGTATCGCATTTACCTCTGTGCTCACATATTCATATGCTATAGAAGCAAATGCGCCCATGCGTTCATTAAGGTCAATCCTGCTTGATGCTTAAATCAGGCGACGTCCACTGTTAAGTTCCTCTTGAAACCCTTTCATTCATAAAATGCATTTCAAATCATATAGACCTGGCATTAACTATACGATAAAGTTCTTTAATGATATATATGAATTGAAAAAGTCGTAAAAGGTTTAGAAATGTTTTTATTTACATTTTGGTCATTTAGATTGTCATATATTAATTAACTGATTATGAGTGAATAATTTTATGATTTTGATTTGTTTACATTTTTAGGTGTGTTTTAATGTGTGTTTAAAACGAGTGTCACCGCCTATGCAATATCGAACAATGACTATTGGTGATCGACCACGTTGTTCCTAAAACTCATATTTCAAGAGTCTATATCTAACATACATTGAGATACTGCACCTTCAACTGAAGTTAAGGATATGTGGTTACAATCCTGAACGAGCAGCTGACATCAAAAACACCAATCTAGACATTGTTTGGGCGACTATAAATTATCCGTTCCTTCGTATTGTTGAAGTTTCAGCGAAAGCAAAATTGTATACGATTAAACATAGGGATTGGCTTAACTTCCATCATTTTATAAAAAAAATTCAGTCCCCCTTGCCCCCACTCGAACAATTCATTTTCTTCGCCCCCCCCCCCCCCTCAAGCAACTTTCCTTATCTAATAACAAATGATAAAAAGTGATTGTTTCGGCACAGCCAATGACATATCAAGTATCAAAATATATGGATAGTAATATGTGCAAGTGTATACGGTCTGTTATCGTATTACGCAACGATTTTAGTTAGGTTAGAAAAGAGTACATTTCTTCAAAATGTGTCGTCTAGTTTATAAATAATCTGTACTACTCCTGATAATAAAATCTTTTTAGTTGAACCTTTAATTTTAAAACAATTATTTTGGTACTTTTTTGTGCAGTTGTAAATGACCACTTTTTGCAATTAATAGGATACTATTGATTCCAAATGGTGTTTCTGGATAACCAATAAGGATTATACTCACTAAAACAATGCCTGGGGAACCTAGTTCTATAACTCAGTATCCAATTGAGGACCACAGTTCAATAGCATACGCAGCACTATCCATCTCTTTGTAAAGCCCCTCTCACACAAGAGCACGAAGTCAACACGACTGTACACGAAGGTGCTGACCTCCACCTTGTGTTGACTTCGCGAAAATTATGAGGTTTTGTAGCCACTCAACCATATAACTATCAAGAAGCTAACACGAGGACAACCAGAAGATGACACGATGATAATGTGAGTGTAAGTACCAGTAAGTTGTCAGGTGATCTACTGGTTAACTACGTGTTGGCTTCGCGATACCTCATGGTACTTCGTGTTGGCTTGTTTAAGATTTGGATAGGAAGTGAACACGAAGTAGCACGATGTCAACCAGTAGTCAACACGTATTCCGCGAAGTGTAGATGAAGTTAACATAAAGTTGACACGATGTATATCTAGGTCAAACTTAGTGTGGAGTTCGTGGAAATTTTTAAACAGCCAAAAGAATTCAGCGCGGACATGGAGTGAACAAGGTTTATCCCGAAGTGAACACGAAGTTTCAAGAAGTATACCCATTTTATCGAGAAACCTACACAAACCTCCGCTAACTCTACACGGAGTGAAAAACCCCAACTTCGTGTACAGTCGCGTAGACTTCATGGTCTTGTGTGAAAGGGGCTTTACACATAGAGCATGGGTCAGACCTTTTAGCAACTCGACAACTTGATTGGAAGAGAAATACAGTGCTGACATCTAGTTACTGTCATCAACCTTCCTTTCATTCCCATACACCAGGACAGCTGACTTTGAGGCATTGAAATGAAACGTCCACCTTTTCCCAATCACTGCAGTATTCATTTGTAAGATTGTGTTAAAATATAACACTTGTTTCCATGTTACTCATTTACATTATTCGATATTCAGGAGTTGCTTAGTATAGTATTGGTTTACATCCCACTTATGGAGCTAGTTTACACAGTAGGTTAAATTTTCGTTGCTTCAGCATATATTCATAGATACATATAGAGGCATTATCGTATTTCTCCAGTGTAAATATATAACTTCACACCTGATTTTTTATTCCCTACTTGAATCACCAAGCTGCATATAGTGATACCAGTGCAAACAAAACTGACTTTTCTGCTAGGTACAACATTGAAAATTGATAGGGAGTATCACTCTGGTTTTCTAGCTAAGCACACTCTGTATCAGCGCAATGTACTTAATAACATGTGCATCTCCATGACAACCAGGATAAACACTCATCATAAAAGGCATCCATGTTTACCATGCTCTCGCCCTAGCACTGCCATATAGTGAACAATCGAAACAGGGATTTGTTTTCACACGACGTCATAATAACAGAAGCTTCAAGAAACTGTCACGGGGGTGGGTTTTACGTTCAAAGTAAAATACATTACTCGTCTATTCGTGGGTCAATTTTAATGCAATTTAGATTATTAGAAGCGCCACAATTCATTCTACTTGCATTTTATTTCTCTTTGAATCAGTTGCAAAATAAAGATTTTGCGATAGGTTGAAATCGTAATAATTGGTATCCCATTCCTTTTCGGTCAATCTATGCTATCTTTAGGTCCGAACGAAAATAAATGAAATCATTGACATCTGCGTTAAGGGCAAAGTGCTCATTGAGGCATTTTACATCTCATGTTTTTCCTAGTTTAAGTGGCAGAAATAGATTCCTCAACTTGCCTACTCTAGGAACCAAAAAGATTCTGACCTCTGATTATCTTTTCCAACCTTTGGAACTCTCCTGCGCATTTCCAAGGGACAAAAACGATTCACCTCATGTACTACAGTACCATTAAATTCCTGCACTAAATGCCCCCCGGCGGGGGCACTCAGGTACAGAGGGGGGTCGCACCTGCGTTACGTATTTCGCGGAAGAAGGGGTCTTTTTTTAAGACCTCCGCATGTCCGCGATTTTGTAAAAGAAGGGTACTTTTTTGTACTCAGGTACGAAGTATGGGGGTCAAAATCCCCTTACAATCCACGAAATATACAAGGCTCTGACGCCGAGTGACTCCTAAAGTGACTGGGCTCCCGAGTTTGCTGCCGCCACTTGCTGCCGCTAAACAAGCAGAGGATTATAAAATCTTAAGTTAAAATACGTGTTCCCGTTCATCCAATGTCAGCGTTTTGACAAAAGAAGGGGTGTTTATTTAGTGGAAAAAATCAGCGTTTTATTAAAATAAGGGTGCTTTTTTGACCAGAAATCAGTGCTTTAGGGGTATTTTTTAATTTTGATAACGAACGTATGCACCCCCCTAAATACCCAAGTGACCCCCCCGGGAAATGCCCACGCAGCCAAGGAATAATACATGAGTGTCTGTACAAGTCCGATCGACTTGTCCAGGAATTGAATATCTGTACTGCATAGCTTCTTTTTCAGGGAACATCCATTTCTACCACGATGAGTCACAAATACCCGTTGAAGAGAAAAATCCTAATGGCCATCCCCAAAGGGCATTGCGAATGAATTCTGTCCCTATATATGGGTAAAATGACCATATTTGAAGCACTCAACAATATAGTTAACACGAGCCAAACACACAAAGATAGGTTCACACATCAGACATTTCTAACATTTAGTGAACATTTTTTTTGTCTCGCAGATGCTTGTTCCCAAGGCCGAACATCTCATGTCAGAAATATCTTCTCTACACCTACCTTGTCAGGGAACCTACATCGCTATATTCATAGTTCATTTTGACATGTATATCTCATATAAGGATGAGCTGCCTTTCACTGCATGTACATGAGTAGCCAAGTTAGGTAAGTACTTTCAATACGAATAGAGAATACATGTGGTGAAAGGGCAGATATATCAATTCCAGCGTATTTTTAGTTCAGTGCCAAGCACTGGCTCGGTTCCTACTTCATCATTGCCAATGCAGACGTAGCTTAAACTGTCACATGTTTGGTGTGGTCGATACAAGCCATTCGAATTAATACGCCAACAATCTGCAAACCAAAACCCTGACTTGAACTTTTCGCCACATGACCCATCATCAATATCATTGTCTCTATCGTGAGTGCTGAATTGTTGGCCGTTATGCAAATGATCAGGGTTACTTGTATACATGAAGGCATTGCCCCCGTTTCCACCAATGAACTGGTCCACATGAAGACGATAGTTATCTGCTTCATTTGCAATCTGAAAACTTCCATAAGTACTGTTATATATTCTTCTTTCAATTCCATAATAGAACACAAATTGGAATGAGTGTAGACCACGAGAGGTTAACTGATGGATCTTGTCATTGCCGAGCCAGAACTCTGAATTGAGATCCCCAAAGCCATTTTTGTAGTCAGCCCAGTCTCTGTTAAAGTCGACGGAGCCATTGAAACGGAGTTGAAACAGTGTCCATGGAGCCTCACAGCGCACGCGCATTGGTATGCCTCCTACTAATATCGTGAAAATACCAGATGTTCCTGAAAGTATGATATGTAGGAAAGGTTAAACTTATTCGTGTTGCAGTCGTGTTCAAAAATCGCGTATGTAGGAGTGCTGCTTATGCTATATTCAAAAGTGTAATGAGGATACGAAACATATGCCAATTTCTTAGCTTTTTTCAAATTTTTAGCCGTTATTGATAAGTACTCACCATTTTATGGGATGTACTACAAAAGGTATGCATACCCATCCCATATTGCTACAAAGTCATAAGTAACTTCCTCATATGCCTTGTATCAGAATATGCTAGTCCGTTACTGTTACTGTTTGTTCTTATTAAGACTGAAACTCTGTATCTTAGTCATGATTTTTTTTCAATTTGTTCCATCTAAATAATGATAGAACATACAACGATGATACAATGTCTTAAATTCTGTGACGCAAAAATCATTTTGCTTATTAAAGTGTGTTAGTTTTTATACATGTAGATATTAATTCAATCTATTGAATATAGCATATACACCAACTATGATCATTTGTTTCTTGACAACATTTCGTCTTCTTTTGTGCACATCTCAATTTTTTCTGATCATAGATTATGCTTTAACTGATTTCAGTTGAGTTGATATGTTGTCGTTCGAATTTTTTAAATGTCTTTTATCAAATAATATAATGATGATGAGTATAATGATGGGGAAAATCACCAACTGACCCTGAGTCAATAGTAACATTCTCGCAAAGCCCACATTGGATTTGGGCCGCAGTACTTTTGGCAGGGGTAAGAGACAGAGAGCTGTCAACGCACAATCGCAACTTAGCTACGGGGACAGTCTATTCACTGGCTGCACTGTTCGTATAAAGTATAATTTCTTCTCCAAAATTAACCAACACTAGAAGTTTGTCTGGAAATGTACATATTGAAAGGCATTCTTATTTCATGCACGTCACCTGTTTCTTCTCGCTCTATTCCACTATATCTGTTTGGGGAGAAGTCTTTTAAAGTCATATTCAGCTTCAAGAGAGACTGGGATATTCAGGAATATCTCAGGAGAGTAGAAGCACTAAGCGTTTTGGTTTAATCTAATTGTTATTCACCAGTTTAAATGGCAGTGATTAAGTATCTCCGGAAGAAGAAGAATATGAGGATAACAATTTGAACAATTTCCTGTTTTTCTTTAAGAATATTTTCTATCTATGGTTTAGGTTATGTGAATGTCATGTATACCTTTCAAATAAACCTTCTATGCAATTTAAGTTTGCTTGTAATAACGAAAAGGAATTACCTGGGGGTAGTTCTCTACAATCGGTCATAAGGGCTGGCGTAGCTTCTTTCTCTTTCTCTGTCATAACTTTCTGAAAATTATGAAGAAATAGAGTGAATATAAGTCTATCAACATATTGGATGTGAATCTTCAAATTATATTGGCATGTTTATTGAGGTATGTTTGATTCACAAATAAACAAAGAAATAGATGAAATGAAGTATATTAAGCTTAGCGCCCATGCTAAAACAGCCCGCCGGACCATTTTACTATTCAACGAGAAATGTACTCATATGCCCTCTAAACCCATTCTAATATTGCTATATGCTGATAGACAAAAATAGTTAAAATATTGCACTTGGTCTTCTAATTAGACCTAGACAAAATAAAAATACTCACTTTAAAGTACTTAGCGTTTGCCTCCTTTTCTTCTGCATGATTTTGTGGGTCAGTTTCAAGAAGTTCACAAACTTGACCAGCTCTCATGTTGAAGGCAGTACAGTGTGTAAGTGCTGTACATTTCTGTCCACAGCGAACAGAACTGGTCTTGCTGTGAGAGGAGAGAATCCTACCAATCAATTTGCTACCAGTCTGTCCATTGGGTGGTCCTTTAAAGTTATTTGAATCCATAAATCCCAAACAAATGGGAACTGTCAGTAAAAGAACAGCTACTGTGGATCCTGTCTTTGTGTTCATTTCCACTGTTAAGAAATTACTTGGAGAAGAGGTTCTGTAACATATGCGATACACCACCTTAAACAAAGTCTCTGCACACAAACCTTCATTGACTGCAAATATGCTCTACAGTTTACAGGCTCATGTCACCAAAGCGCATGCGACACTCTACGTCATAAACAGATCATGGATTTGGACAAAGCCAACAATATATAAAAAACTCTATCTTTATAAAAGCTTTCTTACTGAGAGTTATGGTCATATTGATTACCTTTTGACAGATGAATCTGTATAAACATAGCGCTTGTAGACAAGGTTAACATTCCTTTGTAGGTGCCATGACAAAGATTAGCTAGGCAGCATGGATATTGTCACTCCTCACTCACTAAAGCCTTGAATCAATGCATTGTATTTTATCGCAAATGTACATCTCCCTGGCGACCAGGCGCAAAACGAGTCATTCAAGAGATAAAACCTTAACGAGTGAGATTTCATCCTCTAGCCTGACAGGAGAGGTCAACAATTTAAAAAACTGAGGGGCAAACTGAAACTCAAATCCAATATTTCACCCATTCGTAAAGTGATTATCATAATTGTCAGAATCATCACCAGAATCACCACGGCATTTATTACAATTATTATTATCATTATTATTATTATTATTATTATTATTATTATTATTATTATTATTATTATTATTATTATTATTTTTATCATTATTATCATTATTGTAAATATTATTAGTATTATTATTAGTATTATTATTATTATTAGTATTATTATTATTATTAGTATTATATATATATATATATATATATATATATATATATATATATATATATATAAATATAATATATATATATATATATATATATATATATATATATATATATATATATATATATATATATATATATATATATATACATATATATATATATATATATATATATATATATATATATATATATATATATATATATATATACATATATATATATATATATATATATATATATATATATATATATATATATATATATATATATATATATATATATATATATATTCGACACCAACATATGTATATATAAATGAGGTGTTTTGTTAAAAATCTCAATAAGCTATGGAACAGGCCATGACAAGTTTATTTCACTACCCTGCTTTTAGTAACTAATAATTAATTCAAAATGTGTATTACCTGAGAGGTGTTTGGATGAAGGTCACATTAAGCATCGCAAATGTGCCCTTTCAGTAGGGTTAAATCTTGAGGGTAAAGAAATGACAAAAGTATGCAGTGTTATCAAACGATCTTGTCCACAGCTATGGATTTGGGTGCATTAAATGCCAAATCACTGTGGGGCCAAATGGGCCCAAATTGGGACGTTGAGAGCATATATGGGATATCTTTGTAAAGCATTTTCATATTCTCATCATTTTTGGCAAGAAGATAGCCAATTGGGATACAAAAAACTTTATAATCCCAATTGATCTTGATTGACCTTGGATAACCCCCAAATGTCATAAGAAAACATCTTTTTCTCAGCTTGTCCCTCTTTCAATCACATTTTCTCCCCAAAATTGTTTGAAAATAAAAAAATCTGCTCCCATGCGATTTTGAGCAAGGAACTGTAGAATACATTTGCAAAAAAATCGATACAAAAAATACAAAAAATGAAAATCTGTTATGGAGGTCGAAATTAACATATGCATTTTCTCTTCTACTGCCAGACATGTACGCCCTATCAAGATGACAATGACATAACTAATTAGAGCTAAACGTGCAGATATCGTTAAAGTCGTGATCGCACATGCAAATCCCTATGAAATTTTTGGAATGTCTACCTCCAATGACGAGTCGGAATGAAAATCTATGATGAAAACGGCAAAATCTAAGACAAAAGGGAACAACTCAGACATTATACCTAACAAGATAGTGAAGTGGCGGTAAGGGATCTATTGATTGATATTCCTGACGAAAATGCTATATATTGTGTAATATGTTGAGACCGACAAAGATGGCGAACGTAAAGATAATATATATGTGGAAACACCCATTGATACAGAAGAAAGGACAATATCGAAAGATACCACCACCTCAACCAGTTCATTGAAGAGCTCAGGTGACATACGAAGGAAGTTCTGGTAGCCTTTTCTATCTACTATCTCATGTAGCTCATAAAACAGGTTTTCATATTGTCCAAATAGGGGTCGCCTTAAAAGCCATGGCTTCACCCAGTACCTTCTGGGTGCACAAACTCGACGTCTAGGCATATTTTCAGGTTCAGGTTCTTCTAGGAGTAAAGCTGCAGCAAGTAGGATATAATGTTGCTCTTCAAGAGCCAGCAGATGTTCCAGATTACCCATACTAGTATGTGCTATAACACAAGTGTACTTTGCAAATGGCGGAAGTGGGAAATAGGTCAGTGTATCATGTGACAAATTGACATAATAAAACAGTTGAAGTTCATTAATTTTTGTATGTTACATGTATTTGTCATTCCTAGTATAGTCTTAAAAAAATGTTGTAATAGGTTCTTAATACAGTTTTTTTATTAGTACATTATTTGAAGTCCTGCCTTGTTCTTATTTATTCCTAATACATTCTTCATAGTTCTGGAAATAATCTCAACACTTTCTTATCATATTCTTGGACAGTCTTAATACTTTCTTTAACCAGTCCTATCACCTTCATAGAACAGGCGTAGTTTAGTCCTAGCTCATTGGGCATGCATCAAATCCTATTTTTTGACAAGAATTATAAAGAATTTTGCTCTCAAAAATTAAACTTCTAAATTCTTTCTAAGTTCTTGTCTTGGTTCCTGACAGTGGGAATATAGCATTAGATACAAACAGTAAAGACTTTTGGCTCGTTACCCTGTATTGAATTTTCGGAAGTATAGGGCAATGTCAACAAAAATAAGAAAAGTTCCAACTTCACAGGGACATGCCAGATTGTGACTAACCTCGACCAAAAACCTCTTACTTGAATATTCTGTTGAATAAAGATGGAAAGGGAGTTTTATTTTTGTATCAAGAGTCAAATGTTTTTTTAAAGGCATATACATGAAGAAATATTATAAAGAATGTGAAAACGTTTAAATTGATAAGATGTTAGTAGAACATTTACCTCTCACAATTGACTATCATCTGAAAGATATCAAAGGTATATTCAGTTAAGAAAATTATATAAACGATTATTCGCTATCCATATTTTACATGAGACATGCATCAAATATAGCGAAATCTGCAATATGTGCATGGAGGCTGAAGACAGTAATAAATGCACGTTGTTGAAATGCAAACAAACAGCTTTATTCTGGAAAGAAGTTCAAAATTGAATACTTTCACTGGCAGAATACAACTTATCGGACACTAGGAAGATATTTAGTGACCTCCAGAATAATAGTGCAATCAATATATGTACATACACAGCAAGGCCAAATGACCATAATAACAAGGCCCTTTGTACATTGTTTATATGTTTATTGTATTTGTTCTCGGTTATATGTTCTATACTTTGTTTGAAAACAGTTCTGGCAGCTGGCTTGTCACCTCAGACACTTAAAAGAGTACAACCAAATGGGTGAAAGAATTAATTACCTCAATATAATTTCTAGTAATGTTAGAGGAATAAGAGATACAAACAAGCGGGGTGATATGTGGCTATTTTTTAAGGACATGAAGGCAGACATAGTATGCCTTCAAGAAACGCATTTAATAGAAAGTGATATTAATAGACTGAAACTAGAATGGAACATAGAGTATATTATAGGGGGGAGGTCCTCTAATTCTAAAGGAATCGCTATTCTTATTAACAACACTTTTGAATACTCTATAACTAATACTGTAATAGATCAGGGTGGCAGATACATAATTATAAATCTCTTAATAAATAATCTTATACCGCTTCAATTAATAAACATATATGGCTGTAACAATGATAATCCAGAATGGTTCACCTCTCTCTTCAACTTAATCGATAAACAAAGTTCAGACTACACTATAATGACAGGTGACTGGAATACATCTTTAAGCGAAAAAGACACTTATAAATACCAAGTCCAAAGAAATTTAAAATCGAGAGGGATAATAAATTCATATATTGATAAGAATAACTATATTGACATCTGGAGAGATCAAAATAAAGAGCAAAAAAGATTTACTTGGGGAACGAAAAAAACCTTTAAAAGATCTCGTCTTGATTATTTCATAATATCAGAATCAATTCTCTCCTTTATCCCGAAACCAGAAATTAACACTGCATATCGCAGTGATCACAACAGCATTTCTCTTAAATTAAATATAAATTCAAACCCTAGAGGAAAAGGCTCATGGAAACTAAATAACAAACTATTAACCAATAAAGACTATATTAAGCTAGTTAAGGACATAATTAATTTAGCCAAACATACCTACGCTTTACCTGTCTATTCCGAAGAGTTTATAGATCAAGATCAAGGTGAATTATTAGAAATATCAATAGAAAATGACCTATTTCTAAATACTTTATTATGCCAAATTAGGGGAGAGACTATAAAATTTTCAAAAAATCTGAGTAGAAATAGGAATAAACAGGAACAAGATTTAATAATCAAAATTTCTAACATAGAAAAAGAATTGGATGAAATACAAGAAACAGACAAAACAAAACTGAAAGAACTAGAAGAAAATAAATTAAGATTAGAACAACTTAGAGAAGAAAAATTAAAAGGGCATCAAATTAGATCTAGATACCAACACACAAAGGATTGGGAAAAGCCCTCTAAATATTTTTTAAATCTTGAAAAAAAAAACTTCCTAAATAAAAATATAAACGAATTAAAAGATGCAAATAATAAGATAATAAATAATCCAAAAACAATCCTAAAAATGCAAGCGGACTTCTATTCAGATTTATTCTCCACTAAAAATATAAAATTAGAACATCATACCAGATATAATCACTTTTTAGACAACATCCCTAAAATAAATAATAATACTAAAAATAACTTAAATAAACCAATAACTTTACAAGAACTTGAGATAGCCATTAAAACTAGTAAAAATAACAAAGCCCCTGGTCCTGATGGATTTTCTAATGATTTTTTTAAAATGTTTAACGTAGAATTAAAACATTGGTTATTTAGAGTCTATCAGGAAGCTTTAGATAGAAATTATTTAAATAAATTAATCTTAGAGGGTACTATAACATGTATTCCCAAAGCAGGTAAAAGCAGAGACTCCTTAAAGAATTGGCGACCTCTTACCCTTCTTAATTCAATCTATAAA
Source organism: Maea johnstoni (assembly GCA_963942565.1). Classification (NCBI taxonomy): domain Eukaryota; kingdom Metazoa; phylum Annelida; class Polychaeta; order Spionida; family Magelonidae; genus Maea; species Maea johnstoni. The sequence continues at coordinate 17,654,272 of OZ012688.1, read as the reverse complement.
TTTTTTTCTACTATAATATCAAACAGAATTAAAAACACCTTAGACTCTTTAATAAACCCAGACCAAACAGGCTTTATTTCTAATCGATTCCTAGGGGAAAACACTAGACTTTTATTAGATACTATGACTTATTGAGAACAGAACGACATGGGAGGCCTTTTAGTAGTGGTCGACTATGCTAAAGCTTTCGATACTATCGAATGGCCTTTTGTGGAGTTCTGTTTACAACTATTTAACTATGGAGAGTTTATTATGAAATCTGTTAAAATGCTACAAAAAAATTCATTCTCTAAAATTGAGCAAAATGGCCATTTTTCAGAAAATATATCGCTTTCTAGAGGTTGCCGTCAAGGTGACCCCATATCGCCCTACTTGTTTGTTATCTGCGCGGAGGTACTTTCCCATGTTATTAGAGAAAATAGAGACATAAAAGGCATTTTGATTGGAGATGTTGAGTCTAAATTATCTCAGTACGCCGACGACACCACTCTTTTTTTGAGAGAAGATAAAGAATCCTTGCGATGCGTATTAGACGTACTGAGATGGTTTGATAAGATATCTGGGTTATCAATAAATAAGGAAAAAACTAAAGTCATCAAAATTGGGGCGTCAAGGGACAGAAGGATACCTTGGGAAGGTCAATTTGGTTTGACCTGGACTAATACCTTTGAAGTGCTAGGTATTGAATATGATGTATTCAGATTGGACGAAATAACTGAAATAAACTTAAACTCGAAAATTACCAAAATAAAAAATCTCATAAGAACATGGAGCACTCGTAAACTAACCCCTTATGGTAAAGTTACCATAGTTAAATATCTTCTTCTATCAAAAATAACTCATATCCTTCTGTCCCTCCCAAGTCCCAAGTTACACACAATAAAGCTTATTGAACAAATGTTCCTATCTTTTATCTGGAGCGGCAAGCCAGCCAAATTCAGTAAAGCAATTCTAGAAGCAGAAGTAATCGATGGTGGTTTAAAACTACATGATTTATCTACATTTGACAAAGCATTAAAATTAGGATGGTTAAAGAGGTATTTAAAATCGAAGGGTAAATGGAAAGTTTTTCTAGATATGGAAGATTTCCATGAAATTTTTAATTTTGGTAATGACTTTGTTGAAAGAATGTATGAGATCATACAAATTCCTTTCTGGAAAGATGTCCTAGAAAGCTTAAAATTATTATTCAAAAGTGAAATTTGTGCCAATGTTAATTATGTATGTACTACTCCTTTATGGTACAATAGCCAATTAAGAATACCCCTTAAGCACAAATGGTATAAAAAAGGTGTCAGTACAGTGGGAGATATCCTAACCGAAGACTGCAAAATTATGAATTTTGAACAATTTCAAACAAAATTTGAAATTAAAACAATTTTTTTAGAATATGGTGGTTTTGCCTTATCCATCAAATTATTTTTAGATAATTCCGAACTACCAAATTCAAATCAAACACGACCAACAAACTGTTTATTAAACAATATATTATGCAGAGACTACACAGGAGTCTCAAATCTGTATAAAGAGCTCTATAATAAAAATCCAAATATTACTCAAAACATCTGTAATAAATGGTATGAAAAGGCTGAAATAGTAATGCTCCCTCATGACATTAAGAGATCTTTCACAATTACAAACAAACAAGTGGAAGATACATATTTGAGATATACACATTTTAGAACACTCCACTATAGATACTACACCAATGATGTGCTTACCAAATGTAAAATATTGACTGATAATACTTGTTCCCAATGTGAAAATTGTGTTGATAGTAATTATCATATGTTATTAGATTGCATTTATACTCGCCAATTATGGACAGATGTAGAACAATGGATAAAAACTATCGGAAATAATGACTACATTCTAACTGACCGTAGGAAAATATTAGGCGATTTAGAAAATAGCGACACCATCAACATAATTATTTTATGTACAAAAAAGGTATTATATCTATGTAAACTAGAAAACAGAAAGCCATTTTTATTGCGTGTATAACTTAATGTCAAAAAGGTATACAATCACGATTTGTACAAATTGTCCATAAATAACAAACGAATCCTTTTCGAAAGAAAATGGTCTTTATTGCTCAATTTCTTTCAATACAATCATCAATAACACCCGCCAATATTATTTATAAAAAGGTTTATTCCACATACTCCAAGATATCCTTTTAATAAATTGTTTAACTTCCAAATACACTTGAGACTATTCATACAAACTCATCTTTCAAAAATTATTTATGGACAAATAATTTTGTGACAAATTATATGTCAATTCTTGACACCTTAATCAATACTAAATTGCTATGCAAAACAGTGTACCTATTTACAATTTATATTGATACCAATACTCTTACGACAAACTACATGTCAACTAGGTATACTTCAATCACATCAAAAATTGCTATGCAAAATAGTGTATAGTAAAACCTATGTCTACATGACTAATCACATGTAAATAATAATACAAACCATTGTTAAACAAAAGTCTATTTCTAATAATTACAAGCTTTTATTTCTTTTTTGCCTATGTAAACTATAATTGACAATACACATATCAAGGTGTTATGTCGTATTTCACATAATCTCACATACATAATCACATGTAATTACAATGCCGGCCATTGTTTCATGCAAAGGTCTCTTTTCAACAATTCTTATGTCTTTATGTTCGCCTATGCACAACTACAAATGATTCTATATTATTATTGTGTTATGTCTTGATATTCCATGCCAGAACTGAATAAAAATGTTTTGAAATATAAAAAAAGGCCAAATGACCATAGGAATATGGTATACAGAATATACCTGCAAGAACAGTTCAAAGCACAAATTTTAAAGACAGTAACAAGTTTGAAAGAAAAGTGACTCTCCCACATCCCAAGTTGAAAAATAATTAAAGCTAGCAATATATTGTCAAGGTCAAATCTTCCAACTGCACTTAAAGTTCTACTGCGTTTGATCTGAGGCATACTAATGTATAACATATTCTGCCATTTTTCCAACTGTGGAAACCACTTGAAAATTACGTATACACGATGGTGATAGTTGAGAAGCAATGAATAAAGAAAAGAAATTAAAACAACATAAAGTGTTCAAGGTGGCCAGATCTGAGGTATAATAATGTACAACATATTCTGTCAGTTCTGTGGAAACTACTTAAAAATTACGTATACACAATGGTGATAGTTGACAAGCAATGAATAAAGAAAAGGAAATTAAACAACATAACGCGGTCAATGTGGCCAGAATGGCCAAGTTAGTTTCAATCTATTTCACCGATTTCACTCAGTTTGAGTATGAAACTAAGATATATATTCACCAGGTGGTGCCATCTATCTGCCATTGCTGGTACCACACCACTCTAGTTGGTTCACTCTGAAGGTAACGTTTATGTTTGAGAGACTAGAAGCCTAGTCTTATTGCTTGCCTTATAGTTAGTCTCAACCGAATGTTCATTTTCTAAATCTACGCGAAGTACGCAATAACATTGAAACTTGATAGCGAGTATCACTCTGCTTTCCTTCTAGGTACGCTCTGTATCGGTGCAATGTACTTAATTACATAAGCGTCTCCATGGCATTCAGGAAGAACACTCTCATCAGAACAAGCATCCATGTTTGCCATCAACTCAACCTAATACTGCCATAGAGTGAAAAATCCAAAAGAATGATTTGATTTCATACCTAAAGATAAGTGCATTCTCTAGCAGACAGCATTGAACCGATTAACCATTTACGTCTTACATAATGCAAACTTACCGATATTAATATACTGAACTCACGCAAGATACGTAACTCATCACTCTTGGTTCTGGAGCAAAGAAGTGCCTTGAAACACCCTAGTTATATTTACATATCCTGTAAATTTTGAGAACTCACGCCATGTCAAAAGTTAGCTTTTGAAATGTAGTCTGTACATGCAAACCATAGACATACTTTTGATCTACATACAAAGATACATATTTACTGAGAAAGAGTTTATATTTATGTCCACAAATAACCAAGAAGTACGGGTAAATCTTGAGATGTGTTCTGTGACGGCCTCCATTACACCAAATTGGCCACTTCATGATAAACATAAATTGTTGCCTAGTGAGAAAATGGCTTAAACACCCCACATCTCCTAATGTATGACATATCCAAAGATTAGAAAGTTCTATGGACAAAAATAAAACTGAGGCAGACATCCTTAAATGCAAAATTCATAATGGATAAATGGGTAATGTTTGATACCAGCCATTGCTGCAAATTTAAGGTCTTTAGGCCAATACGACAAGGTCAATTGGTCCACTCAATGTGAGGATGTGCAAACTTTGATGCTACATTTTATGATTTTTTAAAGTGCTGTTTTCCATATTTCTGTTATGTCTTGCTTATAATGTCTCATGTGCTTCGGTAATACTGTATTTTGTTACATGGGACCTACATACATTCTAGTTTCCTTAATTCCGAATGTTAGATAAGCTCAACATTCGATTTTTACCATTGTGAGACAGAAATACCCACTGGAGAAAAACGATTCATAATAGCCATTCCCACCCAGCAAACACAAAACATTTGTGCTATGTCTACAAAATATTTAACCCAATATCTGTGAAATATTACTGAAAATGTTTATTAATATTAAAACGTTTGGCCTGAAAATTATTACCATAATGTTTATTATAATATTTGTAATATTATTTTTAAAACATTTCCAAGATACATTAACACAATATTGCAAAAATTATTCATCAAATGTTTCTGAAAAATATTTATTATTATTAAAACGTTTGGCCTGAAAATTATTACCAATACATTTCTTATAACATTTAAATTATTATTTTCACAATATTTTAAATACATATGTATACAATGTTGCTTAAATTATTCATAAACCATCTCTAAGAGACATTTTGACATTGTTGTTGAAGATATTTATCCCCATTGAAATTGCTGGCCTTGGAATATTATGCCAACATTTTTTGTAACATTTTACTCAACATTATTTCAATATTTTTGAAATATTTATCATTCCAGATAGTTGAGTTTTAAATTCTTTAGAGAAGAAAATGTACTTACCAATCGCCCATAACTAACACACTTTTGAAATCCCTTTTGAAATCCCCATTTTAGGGATTTCTTGCTCAGTCTTACTTTGAAAAGTATACTGTACAAATCATATATTCAAGATAGAAGAGAAGGCTACTTATATTATTTTTGTCAGCCCTAATCAATGCCTTTCGGAGTGACACATATTGATATTTCATGCTTTTTAAGAAACCAAAAATTTTAAACCAATGCCAGTAATGATATATTTATTTGGAAACTATTTTTTCCTAAATTTTCAAATCAATATTTCATGTTTATCGATCATATTTATCTAATTATAGCATAAAATATTGCTTTTTCAGAGAAGTTGCTAACAATTGTAGGATTATATATTAACGTTATTTAATATTAAGATAATAATGTTGAATTGTAGCTATTGTTTTTGCATTTTGACATTTTTATGTGGCAATATCATAGGGCATTCCTCAATAATATTTCTGAAATATTTCATACGGTTTTTGTGTTAAAATTGGTATTTTTATAATGTTTTCGAATTATTAAAGGACTGTTTTATAGAAATGTTGAACGAAGAATTCGGCAAAAACATTTCAAAACATTTATTCAACATTTTGTTAATGTCATTTTTAACATTTCTTTACAGCTGAGTTCAGATGTTTCACAAATATTTCACAGGATGTGTTCTTGATATCAAACCGATGTTTGAAAAAACATTTGTAATATGCAGATGTATAACATTTATTTAAAATGATAATAAAAGATAGGATAACGTTATCATACATTATCGCAGAAAATTATTGGTTATTATTTTCTAAATATATATTTAGATATTTAATTTCAAATTTGTTCAGAAATATTTTGTAACTTTGTAGATACAATACTTAATTAATATTTAAAGAAACATTTGTAATGGACAGCTTTAAAACATTTGTCTTTAAATGTTAGAAAAAATATAGTTTAATATTATCAAATATTTTTTGGAAAAATATTGTTTAACATTTTATCAGTGTAAATATTGACATTTTTTTTATTTATAATTTTTCAGACGTTTTAGAAACATTTTAAAGAATGTTAATAAAACATTCTATAAATGTTAAAAACAACATTTGTAATACGCAGATGTAAAACATTAACTATAAATGTTGATAAAAGATAATACAATGTTATCAAACATTATTATGAAAAAAATATTGGTTAATATTGTGAGAAAATATTCCTTTATTAGGCAGCTTTAAAAGATTTATTTTGAATGTTAAAAAAATTACAGTTTAATATATTCAAACATATTTTGGAAAAATATTGTTTAACGTTTCATTAATGTATGAATTGATATTTTATCTATACTTTTTCAGACGTTTTAGAAACATTTTAAAGTATGTTAATAAAACATTCGATAAAAGTTAAAAACAACATTTGTATTATGCAGACATTAAACATTAACTAAAAATGTTGATAAAAGATAACATAATGTTATCAGACATTATTATGAAAAAAATATTGGTTAATATTGTAAGAAAATATTCCTTTATTCTCGTAAATGTTTTACTAATATCATATTTTTATTGCATAACATTATTTACATTCATTATTTCACTAATGTTTTCCCTGTGGTTATTGAACATTTTGCTAATGTTCTATTCATGTTTATTGTGAATGTTTCTAACAATTTTTTTTCAGTCCTTTTAAAAATATTTTGTGTTTGCTGGAATTGGGCGTTGAGAATGCGTTTTGGATCCATAGATGGATAAGATGACCATATGTACACCACCAAACAATGTCAGTTAATACTTGCGGGGCACGCGCACACTATTGATAAGGCTTCATTGACATCTGCGTTAAGGACAAATTGCTCATTGGAGCATTTTCCATTTCTTTATTTTCCTAGATTAAGTGGCAGAAATAGATTCCTCAATTCACGAACTCTAGGAACCAATTTCTGACTTGAGGTGATCTCTTTCAACCTTGGGAGCTCTCTTGCTCATTTCCAAGGGGAAAACACTCACCTCACGTGAGAAGTTTTGTTCCTACAGTGCCAACATTTAATTCCTGCACTAAATGCCTGGGTAGCCAAGGAATGGCATATGACCACATTTTCCGGACATTGATTCATAGATTACCTCACAGCTGAACGTAGTTTTGATTCGCAAGGTAAGTGGGTTTTGAAACACTCAACAAATATAGTTAAAATCCGCCACACACACACAAAGATTGGCATACATCATTGTTATTTTCACATTGATCTCTGCAAAAAATCAATTCGTTGAAGGGACAATATCATTTCTTCTTTATGATAAATATCATACTGATAATTATCAACATAAACATATATGTATGTTGATAATTGATCAATTGTTTTTATCGCAACAGCCGTCTTCCTTTCGTGGTAGCGTATATCGTGCAATGGCGGCGGCCATCTTGTTTCTCGTAAGAAATCATTAGCTTGGCACAGGTTTCCCTAAAACTGAACATGTAAGTATGCGAATTATGGTATGATACATTGGTAACTTATTTATAAGTTACCAATGTATCATACCATAATAGTTACGTGAAGTTATTGGACGTATTTATCCTCGTTTCAGCTTCGACCGTCTAGGGTGATTTCACCGAACGATGCACCATCACCTCCAGTGGTGGATAGCATTACTATATACCCAATTGATCGCGTACGATAAGATTGCGAGTGCGATACCAGTTCGTGTATTCGCGAAATAGTCGCACTCGCGAACTTTGCGTGTTCTACAGTATCTCTCTTATGAACATGAGCTGCCTTTCACAGCTTGTACCTAAGTAGGTAAGTTATATAAGTACTTTGTTTACGAATAGAGAATAGCAGATGTGGTGAAAGATTAAAAACAAATACATCAGTTCCAGCGTATTTTCAGTCCAGTGCCCAGCACTGGTTGTGACCCCACCTCATCATTACCTATACAGTCATATCCAATAGTAGCGACACATTGTGTGTTTGGTCGATACAAGCCATTAGGATTTATACGCCAACAATCTGCAAACCAGAACCCTGACTTGTATTTTTCGCCCTCATCAATATCATTGTATCTATCGTGAGTGCTAAATTGTTTGCCGTTGTGCAAATGATCAGGGTTACTTGTATACATAAAGGCATTGCCCCCGTTTCCACCAATGAACTGGTCCACATGAAGACGATAGTTATCTGCTTCATTTGCAACCTGAAAACTTCCATAAGTGCTGGTTTATATTCTTCTTTCAATTCCATAATAGAAAACAAATTGGAATGAGTGTGGACCACGGGAGGTAAGCTGATGTATCTTGTCATTGCCGAGCCAGAACTCTGAGTTGAGATCGCCAAAGCCATTTTTGTAGTCAGCCCAGTCTCTGTTAAAGTCGATGGAGCCATTGAAACGGAGTTGAAACAGTGTCCATGGAGCCTCACAGCGCACGCGCATTGGCATTCCTCCTACTAGTATCGTGAAAATACCAGATGTTCCTGCAAATGTAATATGTAGAAATAGATAAATCTTTGCTATGGTGGAGGAGTAGTAATGGTCTGAAGTATGTGAAATATGTAAAAAGGTTTTATTTCTGGGCTTCTATCTATGTTTGGCGATAGTAAGTAAGTAATTAAGATATGATGAAAGTACAAAAAATGGGTATGCAGGGCCAACCCATTTTATTATCAGCAATTTTGTATCATGCCTTGAATCAGAATATGGATTTAATTCGTCAGAAAGGGTTTAAAGAGATGTTTGTTGTCTTTTTGATATATGAAAGCTGAGAAAATTTGTTATTCGTTCCTTTGAATAAGAATCTTCAACTAGAACTATAAATAACAAAAATGGACATTTTAGAAAACTGCCTACTAGAAGAAAGGACTCATAAGCCACCAACTGTAATGTGTGTCCAAGGACGCAATGGTCCTTCCTTATCTGATCTCCCCTTATGGTGTGCTTTACTGGCATATATGTAATATGGTATGAGGATACCTGGTTTCAATATTCTGTTTTGTTTTGTAGGCAGGATGTATAGGATTCATCTTACCTAGGTGAACCGGATTTCCTATAGTTGACCTTAAGAGTTATTAGAGCATATTTAGATGCTGACACCTGAACAATGCAGAGTTTGGATGTATCCGTGATATAATGCAATGGGTAGGAGGAAGTGGCTCCAGAAGGAAGCGAAAGAGGTTTGAATGGAATGAAATATCTTCTCTACCAGGAGATGACGACGCATTACAGGAAGAGAAATCTGGGGATTCACTAACTGTTCATAGTACCAGTGCAGAAAGGCCTAGACTGGTGAATACAAGTTCAGACGACAGTAACAAAGTAATTGAAGATTCAGACTCTGAGGAATGAGACACTGGTCATGAATCAGGAGATGAGGCAGATTATTGTGAAGAAACGGTAACAGGAAGACATTCTGCATTCAATAATACTTGAAGATAACGTGTGGAAGCTACATTGGTGTGCTAACTGCCTTGATCGAAAGTTAGAACCATGGCAAGACAGCAAATTTGATCAGCCCTATTTTGGAGATGCACTAATGGGGATTGTGATGGAAAGCAGACAAATCTTTCTAGTGTTGCCAAAAGTGAACAATCTTATGCCACGCACAGATGATCAGGTATGGATCTCCCCACTGCAGTTCGGTTGCCCCAAGAGGTTTCCAGAAGCATGAGGTATCTATTCCATATATCTCCTTCCATTAGAAAAAACAAAGCATATGCCTCTCAGCAATATGTATTGGAGGCATAGGTTTCAACAAATTCCAAATAAGCCCTATGGAAATATGGGAGAAATAAAAGTTATTAAACTCATAATTTCATTTCGGAGTAGTTGTAATGAAATGAACGGACACCCAAATAGCAATTATTGTGTTATCTGTTATCTGATTAGGTTACCCCCATTTCTCACTAAGGGACATGGGGGGCAGTCTCTTCCATCCCTTTTTGTTCCAGTTACTCAGGTACCACGAAATTCATCCAAATCCTTCTACCAATACATGCAAATCACACCATTATTCAAAATTAACTCAAAAGGCTTCATAAGGGAGAAGTAAATCATTTCAGAACGTAGGAATTGAAGAAGTGCACGTTATCTGGGGTTTAGACAGCTTTCTCAAATCACCATACTTCTAAATTTTGAAACAGTCTCCTTAATTCAATATTGATCCTACAAAGCTTACATTTTACTGAAGACTTCAAATGACTTCACATGTATATTGCAGAACATTTTAGTAAACTTTAGTAAACTTTAGTGGCCTGCTCTGACGGCTGTGTGGTCTAAGGCACCGTCACTGACTGCACGCTGTCTCTCACCACTGCCTGGGTTCAAATCCTTGGCATGTGAGAAATTTGCCAGTGACTTGGGGTTAGGCGGTGGTTTTCGCCGGGTACTCCGGTTTCCTCCACCACGTACACCTGGCTAGTCACGAATTAGCGACATTTGGCATAAAATGTGACGAAAAGCAAAATTCCAATTCCAATTAGTAAACTTTGATAATTGATAATTAGTAAATTTTGATATCTCCTAAGCAACTGACGATTGAAGATATTTGGTTTCCCGTCGTTGTCCTACCATTGAGGGGATATTCATAATTCACATTTAATGTAGAGATAGAGCCCGATTGCAATTTCATTGCCAGCAGCGATTTCCCAGGGCTGGTTTTAATAAAAGGACACTTTAAATAGTGTTTACGCATTTCTTTCAGTAATTGTCGTTTTTGTTCATATTCAACCCCAGCAATTTATGTTATAGGCATAGTAGTAGTATTTAGGTGGCAATTACATCATTTTATAAATACACCACAGTTAGAAATCTATCAAACTTTGCAAAAGCTTTCATTGTCAGATCCCCTTTAAAAATCCCAAATATAAAAGAGGGTCACCAGTTATTCCGTCCATAAAGAATAGCGCCAAAGTGGCACTATTCTTTGAGATTTTACGTCTAGAATTTAAAGTATATCAAAAATATTCCCCCACAGTTAGAATCTCATCAAACCTTGCATATGCTTCCATTGCCAGGGCCCCTTTTAATATATATAATAAAAAGGGGGGTTACCAGCCATGCCGTCCATATACCGGTAGGTGGCACCAAAGTGGCAAACCATGTAATTCGCAAGCGGAGGTTTGTCGAATACCCAACTATGCTCTTAACTTTCTATCGATCGATCTTTTTTGATTGTGTTGTTTCTGATTATAACACTGCTAAACATGTGTCTTACCCTAGTGGATTAAACTAGCAATGCGTTTCGTTTAATATTTCAGAGAATTCTAATTCTCAAAATGTCACATCTACCATGCCGGGAATTCAGAATTGTTTCCTACCTTAATACATTCACACCCGCCCGGCAAACAAAAAATATTTTCAAAATATTTTGAAACGACTGAAAGATGTGTGACAAACATTCACAATAAACATAAAGAAGACATTGGAAAAAGCTTCATTTACCAAAGTGAAAACAATATCAAGACCATAACAAAATAATGAATTTATGTTTTCAAGTTAATTGCCGAGCTGTTTGTTCAACATTACTATAAAACAGTCCTTTAATAATACCAAAATATTGTTAAAACACCAATCACAACACAAAAACCTTATAACATATTTCAAAAATATTATTGAAGAATGCCCTGTAAATGTAATTCAACTGCTTAAATTCAAGATTATTGTCCTACAATTAAATAGCGCTATTTTATAATCTTGAAGTTGGTAACAACCATTGGACGGCATTGGTCATGAATTTTTTTGAAAAAGTAGCATTTCATCGTGAAAATAGATAAATATGATTGCTCAACATGAAATATTGACTTTCGGAGGGCTCCCACATACACGACTTCCAACAAGACTTCAACAAGACTAAAACACATGCAGTGAAGTGTGAAGAACAAGTAGCTGTCTTGTGGTTAGAAATCACTGAACCCTATACGCGATTGCACTGAGAATGCAACACGATACCAACTTGATTGTTTAGACTGCAACAAGAATGCAAAATTTAATGCAATTGTTCTCAACAAGACTGCAATATGATTCATTTTAACGAGAAATAACTCTAACACGACGCTAATGAGTATATACATACTACAACACGACTGCGATATATCTTAATTTGCTTCTAACACGTGTAAAAAACTGCTACTTGTAGTGAAACAATTGCATTGAGACTGTAGGGCGTGTGCATTACGATTGAAATGTTGTGTTACGTACGTGCGCCATTCCAAATGAGAGATTTGAGAGTTTTGATGGAGCTGTAATATTGGATTCAAGCGTTTGTTGAGTATTTTTGAAATATATCACTTTATTCACATCCAGATGATGCATTCTTTTTGTGTTGTTTCTTTTTCTTGGCCACTCCCAGCAAACACAAAGCACATGTGCTATGCCTAGAAAATGTTTTACCCTATATCTGTGAAATGCTACTGAAAATTTTTAATGATATTTAGACGTTCGTTCTGAAAATCATTGCCATAACATTTCTTATAGTATTTGAGCTTTTATTTTCACAACATTTTGAAATACAATATTGCAAAAATTATTCATCAAATATTTCTGAGATATATCTTTACATTATGATTAAAAGATATTCATTAAAATTAAAAAGTTTGGCCTGATAATTATTACCATAACAATACTTATAACATCTAAATTATTATTTTCAAAATATATAAGATATATATTTATACAATGTTGCTTAGATTATTTATCAACTATTTCTATGAAACATTTTTACATAGTTGTTGCAAGATATTTATCCACATTTAAATGATTGGCCTGAAAAATATTATGCCAACATTTTTGTAACATTTAACTCAACATTTTTTCAATATTTTTACTCGGGTAATTGAATATTTTCCTATATTTTGCTCATGGTTATTGTGAAGGTTTTTCACAATCTTTTTTTCAGTCTTTTTTTAAGTTATTTTGGAAATATTTTGTGTTTGCCGGACTTTCTCATCATTTTTGTGTTTAATTGTCTTTGTCCCCTTCATGTTAACCTTGCACTTATGTTGTGAGCGATACTTGAGGAGCTTGGATCACGTGATAAAAAACAGTAATTATTTAGACGCATTAAAGTCTTATTGTAATCTTTTTTGTCAATATGCATTCGTATTGACATCATGTTGTTATCGTGTTACAGTCGTAGCAGTTATTCCCACGGGTATATATATATATATATAAAAGACTTTAGACTGCATCACGACTAAAATAACTGTAACGCGACAACAAATACAGTAACAAGATCGGAAAACGACAACAATTACATTAACAAGATTGTAACACGACGATTACGACCAGACTTCAAATATTACGACAGTTTTGAACTTTTCAAAGCTGTCGTGTTGGACACACGACTAAAAAACCTGAAATGACTAAACGCGACTGTAACATGACTGCTACTTGTTTCATTACAACAAGGCAGTCGTGTTGCAGTCGTGTTCAAAAATCGTGTATGTGCGAGCCCTGCTTAACATATAAGAGCAAATAGTTCCGAAACTATTTAATCATTACTGGCCTTGATTTCAAATGTAAGGTTTCTTAAAAAGCATGAAATAACAGCATGTTTCATTGAGAAGGGCATTAATTAGGCTGAGCAAAAATATAAGTAGCCTTCTCTCCTATGCTGAAATCATGATTTGTATTTTACACTTTTCAAAGTTATACTGCCTTAAAATGGGGATTTCAAAAGTGTCGTTGTTATAGGAGATGGGTAAGTAATATATTTCTCTTTGAGTATTCAAAGCACACCTATCAGGAAAAATTGAATATTCAAAGATAATTGAAATAATGTTGAGTAAAGTGTTACCAAAATGTTGGCATGCTGTCATCAAGGCCAATCATTTGAATGCGGATACATATCTTTCAACCACAATGTAAAAAATGTTTCTTACAAATAGTTTATAGATAATTTAAGGAACATTGTATAAACATATATTTTATATGTTGTGAAAATAATACTATAAATAATGCATCGAAGCTGTTGATTCTGGGCCATTTTTATGGACAAGTTTATGATTTCCCTTGTAATGAATTAAAACACTGCTGACCAGTTATCAAACTTCTGTTTATCTATTTTTATAAAGATATCTAACATATGAAAAAACTGCTCACTCTACATAAATTTTAAGAATATTCATAGTTTATAAATCTAGGTGATACAGCGTTATGCCTTTCATGATTTCTTGGATAATATCTGCCCATGACAAGTTTTTCATATCATATGTTTCAACATCAACATTCCTTCAGTTCTTTATTTCGGCTATTGTGCAAGCTACTGTTTATCGGAAGACTGTTAGAAGTTCATCTGCATTTTTAGCAACATTTGCCCGATTTTCAAATGCATCCAGTTGTGCACTGAATGTTTATGGGTTCAAGGTTTTTATCATGCATGGGAGACTTATTCATCAGCTATGGGCAGATCCCATAGCTCTAATCCATACTGGTAAAGGTTAGGTGGTATGGGAGCTGGCCCAGCTGCCTGTTACTATGTCAAGGCGACTTGGTGACTTTTCAAAGTCAGTAGGTGCAGGATTTTGGGGTAATCTGCCATGACCTAGTTGTCATGAGGCCTGGCTCCCAAGCATGAGTCAGCAACTTCGAATCTCCGCTGGATCCACGGGTGGGCTTGCCCAGTCACTTTATAAATGTGTGGCATGGTGATGGGCTGTCTATGGTCCTTTTGTAACTAAAAAAACCCTTGGAACTATATGTGAAGAGAAGGAAAATTCTTCCCGGTTCCGAGTTTCTATCTAAGCTGTTGAAAGCAATGTAAAAAACCCATTCATTCTTACCATCGTTTGTACTGCATAAAAGGCAGAGATAGACCGTTCAACCTGATCGTGCACTTTATGGGCCAGCTAAGAGATACGTGGAATTAAAGACAGCGTGCAAACGGGACACCTTTACGACATAGGATTGTAAATTCTCTACTCTATTACCGACACCATACCTGTATAAGTAGCATAACTATATCACTAGAATACTTGACTATCTTTGTTTTCCAGAAATATGCTTGAGAATGTTTGCCTCTTATCATGTGAAATCACGGTTGTTCCACGGGGAAATGCAAGCTTTTTGTCAAGAAGTTATTAGGAAAATGCCTATCACGACCAGATCAGGTTTATATACTAAGATAAGTAGCAGCATAAATACCCTCGTAACATCTATTATGCTGATACAAGGTAGAAGTTAAATGTTCAGTTATGGAAGGTATTTAAGCTAATTTTCAACCCAAAGCATGCCTAACATTAACAACGCATTCCCATAAAGGAAGGGTACCGTATGATTTCGAAAAGGGTTGCCTACTGAGCACATTTGGATTTTGTAAGATTGGGATTGCCACAAGATTGACATTTTGAATAAACTAAGAGGCTAATATAAACAACTCTACTCTTTATTCTTAGTAGCTGTCACATCATTCTAGAGAACGTATCCATTGCACCCTCAAACAGAATTGAATACCTAGTTAGCATAAAGGTAATCTAGACTTTGGTGAAAATCTTGCTGTCAAAAGCACAGTTGGGAAATATTTAAAGGAGAAATGTTTATCCAGGCACTGCCAACAACTGGCATTCCCATTTCGTATCATTGTATTTGATTAGTTCATATTGAAGGGAGGAGTATCTCTTGAATGAAGAATAATATGATGAAAATTTGAGCAATTTTGTTTTATGATCTTGACACATTTAAATAGTTTTTTTGATATATGAAAGCTGAAAAGGTTTGCTACTTATTCCATTCGACGAGAACTCTCACCTAGAACGACAAATGACAAAAAGGACTTTTCAAAAAGCTGCCTACTAGAACAGAGTTCTCTACGGGCACCCAGCTGTGATGTTTATCTAAACTCATAATGGTCCTTCCTTAATTATCTGCTTTTCCCTGGGGGTGTGCTTTACTGTCTGATGGACGCAAATTGGGGATATTTGTGCCTGCCCTGGAATGTGTATTCTATCAAATGGGTGCTTCCTGTCACCAAGGAAACAGGCACTTCACAGTTATGAGTGATTGCATTGCAATTAGGTTATTGAACAAAAGGTGTGATTTTTGTGTTTCAGCTTCTTGCTTTAAAGGTGTGTACGTCACACATTTCAGGTAAAATAATTCGAATGCTCCATAAATTGTCTGGTTTGTGCGGTAGGCATGATGTTAAGGATTAAGCGAGGGAGAGCACATTTAGTTGCTTACTCCTGGGCAGTGCAGAGTCGGAATGTATCCTTAGAATGGCAAATAGCTCCAGAAAGAAGGGGTCTAAATGGAATGAAATATCTTCTATATCAGACGGTTTTGAAACTTTAGAGGAGGAGGATTCTTAGCATTCACTAACTCTCCATAGTGCCATTTGTAGAAAGTTTACAATGCTGAGTACTAGTTCAGATGACAGTGGCAAAGCGCTTACCATGGGCTGCGGCTTCTTTCACTAGAGAGCTCATAATCTTCACTAAAACACTTTTTATTCCAGTAATTCAGGTAAACTATTGGATATTCAAACCATTCTACCAATACAAGCAAATCATATTCTAGGCTGTGGAAATGCATAGCTGCACTTAACAACAATTTATACAGCTTTCGGAAATCAAAATACCACTCATTTTCGAAACAGCCTTATTCATTCAATTTCGATCCTAGAAAGCTGAAATTTTACTAGATGATAGGAAACGTTCTTTTACACTAAGTGATTTTTTTCTTTTCTTTTTTGATATCTGCTCTGACTAGTTATTCCTTAACTCAACTTCAAAATGACGAAAAGCGAAATTCTATAAAAAAGAATATGCTGATCATGATTTAAATTTGCTCTTTTGGAACCATATTTGTAAACGAATTCTACCTGCCGAAAGCTGTTTTCTATGAAATATATAGCCCCGGAAAATTGTGAAGATGTCACACACTAAGATTAGA
This sequence comes from Maea johnstoni, assembly GCA_963942565.1. Taxonomy (NCBI): domain Eukaryota; kingdom Metazoa; phylum Annelida; class Polychaeta; order Spionida; family Magelonidae; genus Maea; species Maea johnstoni. Next base: position 17,637,343 of record OZ012688.1, on the reverse strand, counting down.
TTATTTGAACTCTCCACTATCTCCGCTTTCATAAAATATATAGTTAATTATGACTTTCTTGTACATTGACCAAGGCATAGCTCAAAATTTACATGGAAGTCAAACGTACAGAACGAAGGTCCTGGGCCCCCTTAAGTTATGTAGATGCAATGCATACCATTCAAATAACTTTTCTGCATTATAATTTTGCTTATAAAATATAAGGAATTACCTGCAGGTAGTTCTCTACAATCTGCTATGGTGTCTGGTGTAGTCTCTTTCTCAGTCACAATTTTCTGAAAATTATGGAGAAATAGAGTGAATATAAGTCTATAATCAAATTTAATGTGAATCTGCAAATTAGCGTACTCATTGAGAGGTATGTTTGATTCATCGTTCTTAGGCTATTTCAAAAGGATGACAAATGAAACGAAGTAGAACCAGCTTAGCTCTAATCCTGAGACAATCCCAAGCATTGTTCGTATATCCTAAATACTACAAATCGACCAAAACCAACTCATAAGCCCTTTCACTTCACTCGAATATCGAAAGAAAGAAAAACATAGTTCAAATATTTGACTTGTTTTTTCTAATTGAACACAGAAATAATAAAAAATACTCACCATAAAGTACATAGCAAATAGTTTAAACATTGGCCTTCGTTTTCTAATTGGACAAAGGTAATTAATACTACTCACCACAAAGTACTTAGCTTTCGCCTCTTGTTCTTCTGCATGATTTCGTGTGTCAGTTTCAAGGAGTTCACAAACTTGACCAGCTCTCATGTTGAAGGCAGTACAGTGTGTAAGTGCTGTACATTTCTGTGCACAGCGAACAGAACTGGTCTTGCTGTGAGAGGAGAGAATCCTACCAATCAATTTGCTACCAGTCTGTCCGTTGGGTGGTCCTTTAAAGTTATTCGAATCCATAAATCCCAAACAAATGGGAACTGTCAGTAAAGAACAGCTACTGTGGATCCTGTCTTTGTGTTCATTTCCACTGTTAAGAAATTACTTGGAGGAGAGGTTTTGTAACATATGCGATACACCACTTAAAACAAAGTCTATGCACACAAAGCTTCATTGACTGCAAATATGCTCTACAGTTTACAGGCTCATGTCACCAAAGCGCATGCGACACTCTACGTCATGAACAGATCATGGATGTGGACAAACCAACAATATATAAAAAAACTCTATCTTTATAAAAGCATTCTTACTGAGAGTTATGGTCATATTGATTACCCTTTGACAGATGAACCTGTATAAACATAGCGCTTGCAGACAAGGTTAAACATTTCTTTGTATGTGCCATCACAAAGATTAGCTAGGCAGCATGGGTATTGTCACTCCTCACTTACCAAAGCCTTGAATCAATGCATTGTATTTTATTGCAAATGTACATCTCCCTGGCGACCGGGCGCAACACGAGTCATTCAAGAGATGAAACCTTTACGAGTGAGATTTCATCCTCTAGCCTGACAGGAGAGGTCAACAATTTAGAAAAACTGAGGGGCAAACTGAAAATCAAATCCAACATTTCACCCATTTGATAAAGCGATTTTCATAATTGTCATTATTATCACCAGAATCACCACGGCAATTATTATAATAATTATTATTGTTGTTATTATTATTATTATTATTATTATTATTATTATTATTGTAATATGTGCAGGGAGGCCGAAGACAGTAATGAAAACATGTTGTTGAAATGCAAACAAACAGCTTTATTCTGGAAAGAAGTTCAAAATTGAATATTTTCACTGGCTGAATACAACTTATCGGACACTAGGAAGATATTTAGTGACCTCCAGAATAATAGTGCAATCAATCTATGTACATACACAGCAAAGCCAAATGACCATAATAATAAATTATACAGAATATACATGCAAAAAAAGTTCAAAGCACAAATTTTAAAGACAGTAACAAGTTTGAAAGGAAGGTGACTCTCTTGCATGCCAAGTTGAAAAATAACAAAAGCGAGCAATAAATTGTCAAGGTCAAATCTTCCAATACAAGCAACTGGATTTAAAGTTCTACTTGGTTAGGTCTAAGGTATACTAATGTATAACATATTCTGCCATTTTTCCAACTCTGGAAACCACTTGCAAATAACTTATACGATGGTGATAGTTGACAAGCAATGAATAAAGAAAACAAATTAAAACAACATAAAATGTTCAAGGTGGCCAGATCTGAGGTATAATAATGTACAACATATTCTGTCAGTTCTCTTGAGGTATACTAATGTACAATAAGGTGGCCAGATCTAAGGTATACTAATGTACAACAAGGTGGCAAGATCTGAGGTATACTAATGTACAACAAGGTGGCCAGATCTAAGGTATACTAATGTACAACATATTCTGTCAGTTCTCCTGAGGTAAACTAATGTACAATAAGGTGGCCAGATCTGAGGTATACTAATGTACAACATATTCTGCCAGTTTTCCAACTGTGGAAACTACTTAAAAATTACGTATACACGATGGTGATAGTTGACAAGCAATGAATGAAGAAAAGGAAATTAAACAACATAACGCGGTCAAGGTGGCCAGAGTGGCCAAGTTAGTTTCAATCTATTTCATCGGGTGAATAGAGGACTCAGTTTGAGTATGAAACTAAGATATATATTCACCAGGTGGTGCCATCTATCTGCCATTGCTGGTACCACACCACTCTAGTTGGTTCAGTCTGAAGGTAACATTTATGTCTGAGAGACTAGAAGCCTAGTCTTATTGCTTGCCTTATAGTTATTCTCAACCGAATGTTCATTTTCTAAATCTACACCAAGTACGCAATAACACTGAAACTTGATAGCGAGTATCACTCTGCTTTCCTTCTAGGTACACTCTGTATCGGCGCAATGTACTTAATTACATAAGCGTCTCCATGGCAACCAGGAAGAACACTCTCATCAGAACAGGCATCCATGTTTGCCATCAACTCAACCTAATACTGCCATAGAGTGAAAAATCAGAAAAAAGGATTTGATTTCACACCTACAGATAAGTGCATTCTTAAACAGACAGCATTGAACCGATTAACCATTTACGTCTTACATAATGCAAACGTACTGAAATAAATATACTGAACTCACGCAAATACGTAACCCATCCCTCTTGGTTCTGTAGCAAAGAAGTACCTCGAAACACCCTAGTTATATTTACATATCCTGTAAATTCTGAGAACTTATGCCATGTCAAATGTTGGCTTTTGAGATGTAGTCTGTACATGCAAACCATAGACATACTCTTTTCTCTACATACAAAGATACATATTTCCAGAACAAGAGTTTATATTTATGTCCACAAATAACCAAGAAGCACGGGTAAATCTTGAGCTGTGCTCTGTGACGGCCACCATTACCCCAAATTGGCCACTTCATGGTAATCATAAATTGTTGCCTAGTGAGAAAATGGCTTAAACACCCCACATCTCCTAATGTATGACATATCCAAAGATTAAAAAGTTCTATGGACAAAAATAAAAGCATCACTTAAATGGAAAATTCATAATGGATAAATGGGCAATGTTTGATACCAGCCATTGCTGCAAATTAAAGGTCTCTAGGCCGATACAACAAGGTCAATTGGTCCACTCAATGAGAGGATGTGCAAACTTTGATGCTACTTTTTATGATCTTTTAAAGTGCTGTTTTCCATAGTTACGGTTATGTTTTGCTTATAATGTCTCATGTGCTTCGGTACATACTGCATTTGGTTATGGGATCTACATACATTCTAGTATCCTTTATTCTGAACGTTAGATAAGCTCAAAATTCGATTTTTACCACTGTGAGACAGAAATCCCCACTGGAGAAAAACGGTTCATAATGGCCATTCCCATTGGCCTTTGAGAATGCTTTTTGGGTCCATAGACGGATAAGATGACCATATGTACACCACCAACCAATTTTAATTCATACTTGCGGGGCACGCGCACACTATTGATAAGGCCTCATTGACATCTGCGTTAAGGACAATTTGCTCATTGGAGCATTTTCCATTTCTTTATTTTCCTAGTTTAAGTGGCAGAAATAGATTCCTCTCATCACGAGTTCTAGGAACTAATTTCTGGCGTGAGGTGATCTCTTTAAACCTTGGGAGCTCTCTTGCTCATTTCCAAGGGGAAAACACTCACCCCATGTGAGAAGTTAACCTCACAGTAGATAACCTCACAGCTGAACATAACTTTGATTCGCAAGGTAAGTGGGTTTTGAAACACTCAACAGATATAGTTAAAATCCGCCACACACACACAAAGATCGGCATACATCATTGTTACTTTCACATTGATCTCTGCAAAAAATCAATTCGTTGAAGGGACAATATCATTATTTCTTTATGATAAATATCATACTGATAATTATCAACATAAACATATATGTATGTTGATAATTGATCAATTGTTTTCATCGCAACAGCCGTCTACCTTTCGTGGTAGCGTATATCGTGCAATGGCGGCGGCCATCTTGTTTCTCGTAAGAAATCATTAGCTTGGCACAGGTTTCCCTAAAACTGAACATGTAAGTATGCGAATTATGATATGATACATTGGTAACTTATTTATAAGTTACCAATGTATCATACCATAATAGTTTCGTGAAGTTATTGGACGTATTTATCCTCGTTTCAGCATCGACCGTCTAGGGTGATTTCACCGAACGATGCACCATCACCTCCAGTGGTGGATAGCATTACTATATACCCAATTGATCGCATGGGATAAGATTGCGAGTGCGATACCAGTTTGTGTATTCCCGAAATAGTCGCACTCACGAACTTTGCCTGTTCTACAGTATATCTCTTATGAACATGAGCTGCCTTTCACAGCTTGTACCTAAGTAGGTAAGTTATATAAGTACTTTGTTTACGAATAGAGAATAGCAGATGTGGTGAAAGATTAAAAACAAATATATCAGTTCCAGCATATTTTCAGTTCAGTGCCCAGCACTGGTTGTGACCCCACCTCCTCATTACAAATACAATCATATCCAATAGTAGCGACACATTGTGTGTTTGGTCGATACAAGCCATTAGGATTTATACGCCAACAATCTGCAAACCAGAACCCTGACTTGTATTTTTCGCCACATGACCCCTCATCAACATCATTGTCTCTATCGCGAGTGCTAAATTGTTTGCCGTTGTGCAATTGATCAGGGTTACTTGACATGAAGGCATTGCCCCCGTTTCCACCAATGAACTGGTCCACATGAAGACGATAGTTATCTGCTTCATTTGCAACCTGAAAACTTCCATAAGTGCTGGTTTATATTCTTCTTTCAATTCCATAATAGAAAACAAATTGAAATGAGTGTGGACCACGGGAGGTAAGCTGATGTATCTTGTCATTGCCGAGCCAGAACTCTGAGTTGAGATCGCCAAAGCCATTTTTGTAGTCAGCCCAGTCTCTGTTAAAGTCGATGGAGCCATTGAAACGGAGTTGAAACAGTGTCCATGGAGCCTCACAGCGCACGCGCATTGGCATTCCTCCTACTAGTATCGTGAAAATATCAGATGTTCCTGCAAATGTAATATGTAGAAATAGTTAAATCTTTGCTATGGTGGAGGAGTAGTTATGGTCTGAAGTATGTGAAATATGTAAAAAGGTTTTATTTCTGGGCTTCTATCTATGTTTGGCGATAGTAAGTAAGTAATTAAGATATGATGAAAGTACAAAAAATGGGTATGCAGGGCCAACCCATTTTATTATCAGCAATTTTGTATCATGCCTTGAATCAGAATATGGATTTGATTCGTCAGAAAGGGTTTAAAGAGATGTTTGTTGTCTTTTTGATATATGAAAGCTGAGAAAATTTGCTATTCGTTCCTTTGAATAAGAACCTTCAACTAGAACTATAAATAACAAAAATGGACATTTTAGAAAACTGCCTACTAGAAGAAAGGACTCATAAGACACCAACTGTAATGTGTGTCCAAGGACGCAATGGTCCTTCCTTATCTGATCTCCCCTTATGGTGTGCTTTACTGGCATATATGTAATATGGTATGAGGATACCTGGTTTCAATATTCTGTTTTGTTTTGTAGGCAGGATGTATAGGATTCATCTTACCTAGGTGAACCGGATTTCCTATAGTTGACCTTAAGAGTTATTAGAGCACAGTTAGATGCTGACACCTGAACAATGCAGAGTTTGGATGTATCCGTGATATAATGCAATGGGTAGGAGGAAGTGGCTCCAGAAGGGAGCGAAAGAGGTTTGAATGGAATGAAATATCTTCTCTACCAGAAGATGACGACGCATTACAGGAAGAGAAATCTGGGGATTCACTAACTGTTCATAGTACCAGTGCAGAAAGGCCTAGACTGGTGAATACAAGTTCAGACGACAGTAACAAAGTAATTGAAGATTCAGACTCTGAGGAATGAGACACTGGTCATGAATCAGGAGATGAGGCAGATTATTGTGAAGAAACGGTAACAGGAAGACATTCTGCATTCAATAATACTTGAAGATAACGTATGGAAGCTACATTGGTGTGCTAACTGCCTTGATCGAAAGTTAGAACCATGGCAAGACAGCAAATTTGATCAGCCCTATTTTGGAGATGCACTAATGGGGATTGTGATGGAAAGCAGACAAATCTTTCTAGTGTTGCCAAAAGTGAACAATCTTATGCCACGCACAGATGATCAGGTATGGATCTCCCCACTGCAGTTCGGTTGCCCCAAGAGGTTTCCAGAAGCATGAGGTATCTATTCCATATATCTCCTTCCATTAGAAAAAACAAAGCATATGCCTCTCAGCAATATGTATTGGAGGCATAGGTTTCAACAAATTCCAAATAAGTCCTATGGAAATATGGGAGAAATAAAAGTTATTAAACTCATAATTTCATTTCGGAGTAGTTGTAATGAAATGAACGGACACCCAAATAGCAATTATTGTGTTATCTGTTATCTGATTAGGTTACCCCCATTTCTCACTAAGGGACATGGGGGGCAGTCTCTTCCATCCCTTTTTGTTCCAGTTACTCAGGTACCACGAAATTCATCCAAATCCTTCTACCAATACATGCAAATCACACCATTATTTAAAATTAACCCAAAAGGCTTCATAAGGGAGAAGTAAATCATTTCAGAACGTAGGAATTGAAGAAGTGCACGTTATCTGGGGTTTAGACAGCTTTCTGAAATCACCATACTTCTAAATTTTGAAACAGTCTCCTTAATTCAATATTGATCCTACAAAGCTTACATTTTACTGAAGACTTCAAATGACTTCACATGTATATTGCAGAACATTTTAGTAAACTTTAGTAAACTTAAGTGGCCTGCTCTGACGGCTGTGTGGTCTAAGGCACCGTCACTGACTGCACGCTGTCTCTCACCACTGCCTGGATTCAAATCCTTGGCATGTGAGAAAGTTGCCAGTGACTTGGGGTTAGGCGGTGGTTTTCGCCGGGTACTCCGGTTTCCTCCACCACGTACAACTGGCTAGTCACGAATTAGCGACATTTGGCATAAAATGTGACGAAAAGCAAAATTCCAATTCCAATTAGTAAACTTTGATAATTGATAATTAGTAAATTTGGATATCTCCTAGGCAACTGACGATTGAAGATATTTGGTTTCCTGTCGTTGTCCTACCATTGAGGGGATATTCATAATTCACATTTAACGTAGAGATGGAGCCCGATTGCAATTTCACCGCCAGCAGCCATTTCTCAGGGCTGGTTTTAATAAAAGGACACTTTGAATAGTGTTTGCGCATTTCCTTCAGTAACTGTCGTTTTTGTTCATATTCAACCCCAGCAATTTATGTTATAGGCATAGTAGAGTATTTAGGTGGCAATTACATCTGAAACTTTAAATTCATTTTATAAATACACCACAGTTAAAAATCTATCAAACTTTGCATAAGCTTTCATTGTCAGATCCCCTTTAAAAATCCCAAATATAAAGGAGGGTCACCAGTTATTCCGTCCATAAAGAATAGCGCCAAAGTGGCACTATTTTTTGAAATTTTACGTCTAGAATTTAGAGTCTATCAAAAATATTTCCCCACAGTTAGAATTTCATCAAACCTTGCATATGCTTCCATTGCCAGGACCCCTTTTAAGATATATATAATAAAAAGGGGGGTTACCAGCCATGCCGTCCATATAGGTGGCACCAAAGTGGCAAACCATGTAATTCGCAAGCGGAGGTTTGTCTAATACCCAACTATGCTTTTAACTTTCTATCGATCGATCTTTTTTGATTGTGTTGTTTATGATTATAACACTGCTAAACATGTGTCTTACCCTAGTGGATTAAACTAGCAATGCGTTTCGTTTAATAATTCAGAGAATTCTCATTCTCAAAATGTCACATCTACCATGCCGGGAATTCAGAATTGTTTCCTACCTAAATACATTCACACCCGCCGGGCAAACAAAAGATATTTTCAAAACATTTTGAAACGACTGAAAGATTTGTGACAAACATTCACAATAAACATAAAGAAGACATTGGAAAAAGCTTTATTTACCAAAGTGAAAACAATATCAAGACCATAACAAAATAATGAATTTATGTTTTCAAATTAATTGCCGAGCTGTTTGTTCAACATTACTATAAAACAGTCCTTTAATAATACCAAAATATTGTTAAAACACAAATCACAACACAAAAACCTTATAACATATTTCAAAAATATTATTGAAGAATGCCCTATGATATTGCCACATAACAATATTAAAATGTAATTCAACTGCTTAAATTCAAGATTATTGTCCTACAATTAAATAGCGCTTTTTTATAATCTTGAAGTTGGTAACAACCATTGGACGGCATTGGTCATGATTTTTTTTGAAAAAGTAGCATTTCATCGTGAAAATAGATAAATATGATTGCTCAACATGAAATATTGACTTAAGCAGGGCTCCCACATACACGACTTCCAACAAGACTTCAACAAGACTAAAACACATGCAGTGAAGTGTGAAGAACAAGTAGCTGTCTTGTGGTTAGAAATCACTGAACCCTATACGCGATTTCACAGAGAATGCAACACGATACCAACCTGATTGTTTAGACTGCAACAAGAATGCAAAATTTAATGAAATTGTTCTCAACACGACTGCAATATGATTCATTTTAACGAGAAATAACTCTAACACGACGCTAATGAGTATATACATACTACAACACGACTGCGATATATCTTAATTAGCTTCTAACACGTGTAAAAAACTGCTATTTGTAGTGAAACAATTGCATTGAGACTGTAGGGCGTGTGCATTACGATTGAAATGTTGTGTTACGTGCGTGCACCATTCCAAATGAGAAATTTGAGAGTTTTGATGGAGCTGTAATATTGGATTCAAGCGTTTGTGGAGTATTTTTGACATAAATCACTTTATTCACATCCAGATGATGCATTCTTTTTGTGTTGTTTCTTTTTCTTGGCCACTCCCAGCAAACACAAAGCACATGTGCTATGCCTAGAAATGTTTTACCCTATATCTGTGAAATGCTACTGAAAATGTTTAATGATATTTAGACGTTCGTTCTGAAAATCATTGCCATAACATTTCTTATAGTATTTGAGCTTTTATTTTCACAACATTTTGAAATACAATATTGCAAAAATTATTCATCAAATATTTCTGAGATATATCTTTACATTATGATTAAAAGATATTCATTAAAATTAAAAAGTTTGGCCTGATAATTATTACCATAACAATACTTATAACATCTAAATTATTATTTTCAAAATATATAAGATATATATTTATACAATGTTGCTTAGATTATTTATCAACTATTTCTATGAAACATTTTTACACAGTTGTTGCAAGATATTTATCCACATTTAAATGATTGGCCTGAAAAATATTATGCCAACATTTTTGTAACATTTAACTCAACATTATTTCAATATTTTTACTCGGGTAATTGAATATTTTCATATATTTTACTCATGGTTATTGTGAAGGTTTTTCACAATATTTTTTCAGTCTTTTTTTAAGTTATTTTGGAAATAATTTGTGTTTGCCGGACTTTCTCATCATTTTTGTGTTTAGTTTTCTTTGTCCCCTTCATGTTAACCTTGCACTTATGTTGTGAGCGATACTTGAGGAGCTTGGATCACATGATAAAAAACAGTAATTATTTAGACGCATTAAAGTCTTATTGTAATCTTTTTTGTCAATATGCATTCGTATTGACATCATGTTGTTATCGTGTTACAGTCGTAGCAGTTATTCCCACGGGTATATATATAAAAAAAAGACTTTAGACTGCATCACGACTAAAATAACTGTAACACGACAACAAATACAGTAACAAGATCGGAATACGACAACAAATACATTAACAAAATTGTAACACGACGATTACGACCAGACTTCAAATATTACGACAGTTTTGAACTTTTCAAAGCTGTCGTGTTGGACACACGACTAAAAAACCTGAAATAACTAAACGCGACTGTAACATGACTGCTACTTGTTTCATTACAACAAGGCAGTCGTGTTGCAGTCGTGTTCAGAAATCGTGTATGTGGGAGCCCTGCTTAACATATAAGAGCAAATAGTTCCGAAACTATTTAATCATTACTGGCCTTGATTTCAAATGTAAGGTTTCTTAAAAAGCGTGAAATAACAGCATGTTTCATTGAGAAGGGCATTAATTAGGCTGAGCAAAAATATAAGTAGCCTTCTCTCCTATGCTGAAATCATGATTTGTATTTTACACTTTTCAAAGTTATACTGCCTTAACATGGGGATTTCAAAAGTGTCGTTGTTATAGGAGATGGGTAAGTAATATATTTCTCTTTGAGTATTCAAAGCACACCTATCAGGAAAAATTGAATATTCAAAGAAAATTGAAATAATGTTGAGTAAAGTGTTACAAAAATGTTGGCATGCTGTCATCAAGGCCAATCATTTGAATGCGGATACATATCTTTCAACCACAATGTCAAAAATGTTTCTTACAAATAGTTTATAGATAATTTAAGGAACATTGTATAAACATATATTTTATATGTTGTGAAAATAATACTATAAATAATGCATCGAAGCTGTTGATTCTGGGCCATTTTTGTGGACAAGTTTATGATTTCCCTTGTAATGAATTAAAACACTGCTGACCAGTTATCAAACTTCTGTTTATCTATTTTCAATAAAATATCTAACATATGAAAAAACTAATAAATTTTAAGAATATTCATAGTTTATAATTCTAGGTGATACAGCGTTATGCCTTTCATGATTTCTTGGATAATATCTGCCCATGACAAGTTTTTCATATCATATGTTTCAACATCTACATTCCTTCAGTTCTTTATTTCGGCTATTGTGCAAGCTACTGTTTATCGGAAGACTGTTAGAAGTTCATCTGCATTTTTAGCAACATTTGCCCGATTTTCAAATGCATCCAGTTGTGCACTGAATGTTTATGGGTTCAAGGCTTTTATCATGCATGGGAGACTTATTCATCAGCTATGGGCAGATCCCATAGCTCTAATCCATACTGGTAAAGGTTAGGTGGTATGGGAGCTGGCCCAGCTGCCTGTTACTATGTCAAGGCGACTTGGTGACTTTTCAAAGTCAGTAGGTGCAGGGTTTTGGGGTAATCTGCCATGGCCTAGTTGTCATGATGCCTGGCTCCCAAGCATGAGTCAGCAACTTCGAATCTCAGCTGGATCCACGGGTGGACTTGCCCAGTCACTTTATAAATGTGTGGCATGGTGATGGGCTGTCTATGGTCCTTTTGTAACTAAAAGACCCCTTGGAACTATATGTGAAGAGAAGGAAAATTCTTCCCGGTTCCGAGTTTCTATCTAAGCTGTTGAAAGCAATGTAAAAAACCCATTCATTCTTACCATCGTTTGTACTGCATAAAAGGCAGAGATAGACCGTTCAACCTGATCGTGCACTTTATGGGCCAGCTAAGAGATACGTGGAATTAAAGACAGCGTGCAAACGGGACACCTTTACGACATAGGATTGTAAATTCTCTACTCTATTACCGACACCATACCTGTATAAGTAGCATAACTATATCACTAGAATACTTGACTATCTTTGTTTTCCAGAAATATGCTTGAGAATGTTTGACTCTTATCATGTGAAATCACGGTTGTTCCACGGGGAAATGCAAGCTTTTTGTCAAGAAGTTATTAGGAAAATGCCTATCACGACCAGATCAGGTTTATATACTAAGATAAGTAGCAGCATAAATACCCTCGTAACATCTATTATGCTGATACAAGGTAGAAGTTAAATGTTCAGTTATGGAAGGTATTTAAGCTAATTTTCAGCCCAAAGCATCCCTAACATTAACAACGCATTCCCATAAAGGAAGGGTACCGTATGATTTCGAAAAGGGTTGCCTACTGAGCACATTTGGATTTTGTAAGATTGGGATTGCCACAAGATTGACATTTTGAATAAACAAAGAGGCTAATATAAACTACTCTACTCTTTATTCTTAGTAGCTGTCACATCATTCTGGAGAACGTATCCATTGCACCCTCAACCAGAATTGAATACCTAGTTAACATAAAAGTAATCTAGACTTTGGTGAAAATCTTGCTGTCATAAGCACAGTTGGGAAATATTTAAAGGAGAAATGTTTATCCAGGCACTGCCAACAACTGGCATTCCCATTTCGTATCATTGTATTTGATTAGTTCATACTGAAGGGAGAAGTATCTCTTGAATGAAGAATAATATGATGAAAATTTTATGATCTTGACACATTTAAATAGTTTTTTTGATATATGAAAGCTGAAAAGGTTTGCTTCTTATTCCATTCGACGAGAACTCTCACCTAGAACTACAAATGACAAAAAGGACTTTTCGAAAAGCTGCCTACTAGAACAGAGTTCTCTACGGGCACCCAGCTGTGATGTTTATCTAAACTCATAATGGTCCTTCCTTAATTATCTGCTTTTCCCTGGGGGTGTGCTTTACTGTCTGATGGACGCAAATTGGGGATAGTTGTGCCTGCCCTGGAATGTGTATTCTATCAAATGGGTGCTTCCTGTCACCAAGGAAACCGGCACTTCACAGTTATGAGTGATTGCATTGCAATTAGGATATTGAACAAAAGGTGTGATTTTTGTGTTTCAGCTTCTTGCTTTACAGGTGTGTACGTCACACATTTTGACAGGTAAAATAATTCGAATGCTCCATAAATTGTCTGGTTTGTGTGGTAGGCATGATGTTAAGGATTAAGGGAGGGAGAGCACATTTAGTTGCTTACTCCTGGGCAGTGCAGAGTCTGAATGTATCCTTAGAATGGCAAATAGCTCCAGAAAGAAGGGGTCTAAATGGAATGAAATATCTTCTATATCAGACGGCTTTGAAACTTTAGAGGAGGAGGATTCTTAGCATTCACTAACTCTCCATAGTGCCATTTGTGGAAAGTTTACAATGCTGAGTACTAGTTCAGATGAGAGTGGCAAAGCGCTTACCAGGGGCTGCGGCTTCTTTCACTAGAGAGCTCATAATCTTCACTAAAACACTTTTTATTCCAGTAATTCAGGTAAACTATTGGATATTCAAACCATTCTACCAATACAAGCAAATCATATTCTTATTCAAAAACCCCAAAAATTTTATAACGGAGCGGAAAATCATATTAGGCTGTGGAAATGCATAGCTGCACTTAACAACAATTTATACAGCTTTCGGAAATCAAAATACCACTCATTTTCGAAACAGACTTATTCATTCAATTTCGATCCTAGAAAGCTCAAATTTTACTAGATGATAGGAAACGTTCTTTTACACTAAGTGATTTTTTTCTTTTCTTTTTTGATATCTGCTCTGACTAGTTATTCCTTAACTCAACTTCAAAATGATGAAAAGCGAAATTCTATAAAAAAGAATATGCTGATCATGATTTAAATGTGCTCTTTTGGAACCATATTTGTAAACGAATTCTACCTGCCGAAAGCTGTTTTCTATGAAATATATAGCCCCGGAAAATTGTGAAGATGTCACACACTAAGATTAGATTATTTGAACTCTCCACTATCTCCGCTTTCATAAAATATATAGTTAATTATGACTTTCTTGTACATTGACCAAGGCATAGCTCAAAATTCACATGGAAGTCAAACGTACAGCACGAAGGTCCTGGGCCCCCTTAAGTTATGTAAATGCAATGCATACCATTCAAATAACTTTTCTGCATTACAATTTTGCTTATAAAATATAAGGAATTACCTGCAGGTAGTTCTCTACAATCTGCTATGGTGTCTGGTGTAGTCTCTTTCTCAGTCACAATTTTCTGAAAATTATGGAGAAATAGAGTGAATATAAGTCTATAATCAAATTTAATGTGAATCTGCAAATTAGCGTACTCATTAAGAGGTATGTTTGATTCATCGTTCTTAGGCTATTTCAAAAGGATGACAAATGAAACGAAGTAGAACCAGCTTAGCTCTACTCCTGAAACAATCCCAAGCATTGTTCGTATATCCTAAATACTACAAATCGACCAAAACCAACTCATAAGCCCTTTCACTTCACTCGAATATCGAAAGAAAGAAAAACATAGTTCACATATTTGACTTGTTTTTTTCTAATTGAACACAGAAATAATAAAAAATACTCACCATAAAGTACATAGCAAATAGTTAAAACATTGGCCTTCGTTTTCTAATTGGACAAAGGAAATTAATACTACTCACCACAAAGTACTTAGCTTTCGCCTCTTGTTCTTCTGCATGATTTCGTGTGTCAGTTTCAAGGAGTTCACAAACTTGACCAGCTCTCATGTTGAAGGCAGTACAGTGTGTAAGTGCTGTACATTTCTGTGCACAGCGAACAGAACTGGTCTTGCTGTGAGAGGAGAGAATCCTACCAATCAATTTGCTACCAGTCTGTCCGTTGGGTGGTCCTTTAAAGTTATTCGAATCCATAAATCCCAAACAAATGGGAACTGTCAGTAAAGAACAGCTACTGTGGATCCTGTCTTTGTGTTCATTTCCACTGTTAAGAAATTACTTGGAGGAGAGGTTTTGTAACATATGCGATACACCACTTAAAACAAGGTCTATGCACACAAAGCTTCATTGACTGCAAATATGCTCTACAGTTTACAGGCTCATGTCACCAAAGCGCATGCGACACTCTACGTCATGAACAGATCATGGATGTGGACAAACCAACAATATATAAAAAAAACTCTATCTTTATAAAAGCATTCTTACTGAGAGTTATGGTCATATTGATTACCCTTTGACAGATGAACCTGTATAAACATAGCGCTTGCAGACAAGGTTAAACATTTCTTTGTAGGTGCCATCACAAAGATTAGCTAGGCAGCATGGATATTGTCACTCCTCACTCACCAATGCCTTGAATCAATGCATTGTATTTTATTGCAAATGTACATCTCCCTGGCGACCGGGCGCAACACGAGTCATTCAAGAGATGAAACCTTTACGAGTGAGATTTCATCCTCTAGCCTGACAGGAGAGGTCAACAATTTAGAAAAACTGAGGGGCAAACTGAAAATCAAATCCAACATTTCACCCATTTGATAAAGCGATTTTCATAATTGTCATTATCATCACAAGAATCACCACGGCAATTATTATAATAATTATTATTGTTGTTATTATTATTATTATTATTATTATTATTTTTATTATTATTATTGTAATATGTGCAGGGAGGCCGAAGACAGTAATGAAAACATGTTGTTGAAATGCAAACAAACAGCTTTATTCTGGAAAGAAGTTCAAAATTGAATATTTTCACTGGCTGAATACAACTTATCGGACACTAGGAAGATATTTAGTGACCTCCAGAATAATAGTGCAATCAATCTAGGTACATACACAGCAAAGCCAAATGACCATACTAATAAATTATACAGAATATACATGCAAGAAAAGTTCAAAGCACAAATTTTAAAGACAGTAACAAGTTTGAAAGGAAGGTGACTCTCTTGCATGCCAAGTTGAAAAATAACAAAAGCGAGCAATAAATTGTCAAGGTCAAATCTTCCAATACAAGCAACTGGATTTAAAGTTCTACTTGGTTAGGTCTAAGGTATACTAATGTATAACATATTCTGCCATTTTTCCAACTCTGGAAACCACTTGCAAATAACTTATACGATGGTGATAGTTGACAAGCAATGAATAAAGAAAACAAATTAAAACAACATAAAATGTTCAAGGTGGCCAGATCTGAGGTATAATAATGTACAACATATTCTGTCAGTTCTCCTGAGGTATACTAATGTACAATAAGGTGGCCAGATCTAAGGTATACTAATGTACAACAAGGTGGCAAGATCTGAGGTATACTAATGTACAACAAGGTGGCCAGATCTAATGTATACTAATGTACAACATATTCTGTCAGTTCTCCTGAGGTAAACTAATGTACAATAAGGTGGCCAGATCTGAGGTATACTAATGTACAACATATTCTGCCAGTTTTCCAACTGTGGAAACTACTTAAAAATTACGTATACACGATGGTGATAGTTGACAAGCAATGAATGAAGAAAAGGAAATTAAACAACATAACGCGGTCAAGGTGGCCAGAGTGGCCAAGTTAGTTTCAATATTTCATCGGGTGAATAGAGGACTCAGTTTGAGTATGAAACTAAGATATATATTCACCAGGTGGTGCCATCTATCTGCCATTGCTGGTACCACACCACTCTAGTTGGTTCAGTCTGAAGGTAACATTTATGTCTGAGAGACTAGAAGCCTAGTCTTATTGCTTGCCTTATAGTTATTCTCAACCGAATGTTCATTTTCTAAATCTACACCAAGTACGCAATAACATTGAAACTTGATAGCGAGTATCACTCTGCTTTCCTTCTAGGTACACTCTGTATCGGCGCAATGTACTTAATTACATAAGCGTCTCCATGGCAACCAGGAAGAACACTCTCATCAGAACAGGCATCCATGTTTGCCATCAACTCAACCTAATACTGCCATAGAGTGAAAAATCAGAAAAAAGGATTTGATTTCACACCTACAGATAAGTGCATTCTTAAACAGACAGCATTGAACCGATTAACCATTTACGTCTTACATAATGCAAACGTACTGAAATAAGTATACTGAACTCACGCAAGATACGTAACCCATCCCTCTTGGTTCTGTAGCAAAGAAGTACCTCGAGACACCCTAGTTATATTTACATATCCTGTAAATTCTGAGAACTTATGCCATGTCAAATGTTGGCTTTTGAGATGTAGTCTGTACATGCAAACCATAGACATACTCTTTTCTCTACATACAAAGATACATATTTCCAGAACAAGAGTTTATATTTATGTCCACAAATAACCAAGAAGCACGGGTAAATCTTGAGATGTGCTCTGTGACGGCCACCATTACCCCAAATTGGCCACTTCATGGTAATCATAAATTGTTGCCTAGTGAGAAAATGGCTTAAACACCCCACATCTCCTAATGTATGACATATCCAAAGATTAAAAAGTTCTATGGACAAAAATAAAACTGGGGCACACATCCTTAAATGGAAAATTCATAATGGATAAATGGGCAATGTTTGATACCAGCCATTGCTGCAAATTAAAGGTCTCTAGGCCGATACAACAAGGTCAATTGGTCCACTCAATGAGAGGATGTGCAAACTTTGATGCTACTTTTTATGATCTTTTAAAGTGCTGTTTTCCATAGTTACGGTTATGTTTTGCTTATAATGTCTCATGTGCTTCGGTACATACTGCATTTGGTTATGGGATCTACATACATTCTAGTATCCTTTATTCTGAACGTTAGATAAGCTCAAAATTCGATTTTTACCACTGTGAGACAGAAATCCCCACTGGAGAAAAACGGTTCATAATGGCCATTCCCATTGGCCTTTGAGAATGCTTTTTGAGTCCATAGACGGATAAGATGACCACATGTACACCACCAACCAATTTTAATTCATACTTGCGGGGTACGCGCACACTATTGATAAGGCCTCATTGACATCTGCGTTAAGGACAATTTGCTCATTGGAGCATTTTCCATTTCTTTATTTTCCTAGTTTAAGTGGCAGAAATAGATTCCTCTCATCACGAGCTCTAGGAACTAATTTCTGGCGTGAGGTGATCTCTTTCAACCTTGGGAGCTCTCTTGCTCATTTCCAAGGGGAAAACACTCACCCCATGTGAGAAGTTTTGTTCATGCAGTGCCAACATTTAATTCCTGCACTAAATGCCTGGGTAGCCAAGGAATGATACAAGACCACATTTTCTGGATATTGATGCATAGATAACCTCACAGCTGAACATAGCTTTGATTCGCAAGGTAAGTGGGTTTTGAAACACTCAACAGATATAGTTAAAATCCGCCACACACACACAAAGATCGGCATACATCATTGTTACTTTCACATTGATCTCTGCAAAAAATCAATTCGTTGAAGGGACAATATCATATTTCTGTATGATAAATATCATACTGATAATTATCAACATAAACATATATGTATGTTGATAATTGATCAATTGTTTTCATCGCAACAGCCGTCTTCCTTTCGTGGTAGCGTATATCGTGCAATGGCGGCGGCCATCTTGTTTCTCGTAAGAAATCATTAGCTTGGCACAGGTTTCCCTAAAACTGAACATGTAAGTATGCGAATTATGATATGATACATTGGTAACTTATTTATAAGTTACCAATGTATCATACCATAATAGTTTCGTGAAGTTATTGGACGTATTTATCCTCGTTTCAGCTTCGACCGTCTAGGGTGATTTCACCGAACGATGCACCATCACCTCCAGCGGTGGATAGCATTACTATATACCCAATTGATCGCATGGGATAAGATTGCGAGTGCGATACCAGTTTGTGTATTCCCGAAATAGTCGCACTCGCGAACTTTGCCTGTTCTACAGTATATCTCTTATGAACATGAGCTGCCTTTCACAGCTTGTACCTAAGTAGGTAAGTTATATAAGTACTTTGTTTACGAATAGAGAATAGCAGATGTGGTGAAAGATTAAAAACAAATACATCAGTTCCAGCGTATTTTCAGTTCAGTGCCCAGCACTGGTTGTGACCCCACCTCCTCATTACAAATACAATCATATCCAATAGTAGCGACACATTGTGTGTTTGGTCGATACAAGCCATTAGGATTTATACGCCAACAATCTGCAAACCAGAACCCTGACTTGTATTTTTCGCCACATGACCCCTCATCAACATCATTGTCTCTATCGTGAGTGCTGAATTGCTGGCCGTTATGCAAATGATCAGGGTTACTTGTATACATGAAGGCATTGCCCCCGTTTCCACCAATGAACTGGTCCACATGAAGACGATAGTTATCTGCTTCATTTCCAACCTGAAAACTTCCATAAGTGCTGTTATATATTCTTCTTTCAATTCCATAATAGAAAACAAATTGGAATGAGTGTGGACCACGGGAGGTTAGCTGATGTATCTTGTCATTGCCGAGCCAGAACTCTGAGTTGAGATCGCCAAAGCCATTTTTGTAGTCAGCCCAGTCTCTGTTAAAGTCGATGGAGCCATTGAAACGGAGTTGAAACAGTGTCCATGGTGCCTCACAGCGCACGCGCATTGGTATGCCTCCTACTAGTATCGTGTATATACCAGATGTTCCTGCAAATGTAATATGTAGAAATAGGTAAATCTTTGCTATGGTGAAGGAGTAGTAATGGTCTGAAGTATGTGAAATATGTAAAAAGGTTTTATTTCTAGGCTTCTATCTATGTTTGGCGATAGTAAGTAAGTAATTAAGATATGATGAAAGTACAAAAAATGGGTATGCAGGGCCAACCCATTTTATTATCAGCAATTTTGACTCATGCCTTGAATCAGGATATGGATTTAATTCGTCAGAAAGGGTTTACAGAGATGTTTGTTGTCTTTTTGATATATGAAAGCTGAGAAAATTTGCTATTCGTTCCTTTGAATTAGAACCTTCAACTAGAACTATAAAAACCAAAAATGGACATTTTAGAAAACTGCCTACAAGAAGAAAGGACTCATAAGACACCAACTGTAATGCGTGTCCAAGGACGTAATGGTCCTTCCTTATCTGATCTCCCCTTATGGTGTGCTTTACTGGCATATATGTTATATGGTATGGGGGTACCTGGTTTCAATATTGTTTTGTAGGCAGGATGTATAGGATTCATCTCACCTAGGTGAACCGGATTTCCTATAGTTGACATTTAGGGTTATTAGAGCATATTTAGTGTGCTAACTGCCTTGATGGAAAGTTAGAACCATGGCAAGACAGCAAATTTGATCAGCCCTATTTTGGAGATGCACTAATGGGGATTGTGATGGAAAGCAGACAGATTTTCTAGTGTTGCCAAAAGTGAACAATCTTATGCCACGCACAGATGATCAGGTATGGATCTCCCCACTGCAGTTCGGTTGCCCCAAGAGGTTTCCAGAAGCATGAGGTATCTATTCCATATCTCCTTCCTTTAGAAAAAACAAAGCATTATGCCTCTCAGCAATATGTATTGGAGGCGTAGGTTTCAACAAATTCCAAATAAGTCCTTTGGAAATATGGGAGAAATTAAAGTTATTTAAATCATAATTTCATTTCGGAGTACTTGTAATGAAATGAACGGACACCCAAATAGCAATTATTGTGTTATCTGTTGTCTGATTAGGTTACCCCCTTGTCCTACTAAGGGACATGGGGGGTAATCTCTTCATCCAAACCCTTCTACCAATGCACACAATTGAAATCATTATTCAAAATTAGTAAAATCAAAGTAAATAATTTTGGAACGTAGGAATGGAAGAAGTGCACGTTATCTGGTGTTTAGACAGCTTTCTGAAATCACCATACTAAATTTTGAAACAATCTCCTTAATTCAATATTGATCCTACAAAGCTTACATTTTACTTCATCATTAACAACATTCTTGGACAGGAAGCACTCTTTCTCATTTACATGATAAAGCTCTAATCATCTCTTTATAACTTTAAGGACTTTACATGTATATTGCAGAACATTTTAGTAAACTTTGATAATTGATAATTAGTAAACTTGGATATCTCCAAAGCAACTGACGATTGCAGATATTTGGTTTCCCGTCGTTGTCCTACCATTGAGGGTATATTCATAATTCACATTTAATGTAGAGATATAGCCCGATTGCAATTTTACTACCAGCAGCCATTTCCCAGGGCTTGTTTTAATAAAAGCACACTTTAAATAATGTTTGCACATTTCATTCAGTAATTGTCGTTTTTGTTCATATTCAACCCGAGCAATTTATGTTATAGGCATAGTAGAGTATTTATGTGGCAATTACATCTGAAACTTAAAATTCATTTTATAAATACACCACAGTTAAAAATCTATCAAAATTTGCATAGGCTATCATTGTCAGATCCCCTTTGAATATCCAAAATATAACAGGGGGGTCACCAGTTATTCCGTCCATATAGGCGGTGGAATTTTACATCTAGAATATATATATATATATATATATATATATATATATATATATATATATATATATATATATATATATATATATATATATATATATATATATATATATATATATATATATATATATATATATATGTATATATGTATATATATATATATATATATATATATATATATATATATATATATATATATATATATATATATATATATATATATATATATATATATATATATATATATATATATATATATATATATATATATATATTAAACGGGGGATTACCAGGCATGCCGTCCATATAGGTGGCACCAAAGTGGCAAACCATGTAAATTCGCAAATCGAGGTTTGTCGAATACCCAACTATGCTTTTAACTTTCTATCGATCGATCTTTTTTGATTGTGTTGTTTATGATTATAACATTGGTAAACACGTTTCTTACCCTAGTGGATTAAACTAACAATGCGTTTCGTTTAATAATTCAGAGAAGTGCTCATTCTCAAAATGTCACATCTACCATGCCGGAAATTTAGAATTGATAATGTTTCCTACCTTAACACATTCACACCCGCCCAGCAAACAAAAAATATTTTCAAAATATTTTTAAACGACTGAAAGATTTGTGACAAACTTTCACAATAAACATAAGCAAGTCACTGGAAAAAGGTTCATTTTCCAAAGTGAAAACAATATCAAGACCATAACAAAATAATGAATTTATGTTTTCAAATCAATTGCCGAGTTGTTTGTTCAACATTACATATTTCAAAAATATCATTGACGAATGCCCTGTGATATTGCCACATAACAATATCAAAATGTAAAACAACTGCTTAACTTCAAGATTATTGTCCTACTATTAAATAATGCTATTTTATAATCTTGAAATTGGTAACAACTATTGGTCATGAACAAAAAAGTAGCATTTCATGGTGAAACTAGATAAATATGATTGCTCAACGTGAATTATTGACTTAAACATATAAGAGCAAATAGTTACGAAACTACTAAATCATTACTGGCCTTGATTTCAAATTTGAGGTTTCTTAAAAAGCATGAAACAACAGCATGTTTCATTGATAAGGGCATTGATTAGGGCTGAGTAAAAATATACGTAGCCTTCTATCCTATCATAAAATCATGATTTGTAGTTTACACTTTTCAAATTTAGACTGCCTTAAGGGGGCTCGGGACCTTCGTTCCTCAAGTGTGACTTTCATGTAAAAATTAACCAACATGATCTTGGTATTAGTACAAGAAAACCCAAATTAACTATATATTTTATGATAGCCGAGATTCTGGAGAGGTCAAATATTCTAAACTTATCTTGTGACATCTTCACAATTTCCCCAGGGTGGGGCCAGAAGACATGCATGTGGTTTTCTAATACATATGTTATTGCAAACAGCCTCCTGGCTTCATAAAAAGTGTACCACAGTTGATGTTTACATGTTTCATAGAAGACATACTTAGGCACGTACATACATTTTATTTTCTGAAATTTTTGTTCTTAACGGAATTTAAAGCAAGTTAAAGTTATGATCAATATTTTTTTTTAGAATTGCACTATCCTACATTTTTGAAGTTTGATTAAAGAATAACTAGACCAGATATAAAAAAATGAAAAAGAGCTAAGTGCCCAAGGATGTTTTTAATCGTGTTGCAAAACTTCAGCTCTCCGGGATCAATATTGAATGAATGAGATAGTTTCAAACATGAGAAGTATGGTGATTTCAGAAAGCAGTCTAAAGCTCAGTCAAAGTGCACAATACATTTCTACATCCTAAAATGACGTTATGCTCCATTATAAAACTTTGATTAATTTGGAATAAGAATATGATTTGCTTGCATTGGTAGAATGCGAAGGTCCCGAGCCCCCTTAACATGGGGATTTTAAATGTGTCGGTGTTATAAGAGATGGGTAAGTAATATGTTTCTCTTTCAGTATTCCAAGTATTTGAATGTGGATACATATCTTTCAACAACAATGTAAAAAATGTTTCTTACAAATAGTTAATAGATAATTTAAGGAACATTGTATAAACATATATTTTATATGTTGTGAAAATAATAATATAAATAATGCATCGATGCTGTTGATTCTGGGCCATTTTGATGGACAAGTTTATGATTTTCCTTGTAATGAATTAAAACACTGCTACCCAGTTATCAAACTTCTGTTCATTTATTTTCAAAAGAATATCTAGCATATGAAAAAGTTGCTCACTCTACATAAATTTTGAGAATACTGAATTGGGGTCCTTAGGGTAAAGACTTGAAAAAAATATCAAATCAAACATGCTTTTTTTTGTATTTTCTCTTATGAAAATTGCTATGAATTTCAATAAACATATGGAATTTGGTATGAATCGAAATGTAATTTTATCTATTGAAAATGTTCATAGTCTCTTATTCTAGGTGATACAGCATTATGTTTTTCATGATTTCTTGGATAATATCTGGACAAGACAAGTTTTTCATATCATATATTTCAACATCAACATTCCTTCAGTACTTTATTTCGGCTATTGTGCAAGCTACTGTTTAACGGAAGACTGTTGGAAGTCCATCTGCATTTTTTGCAACGTTTGCCCGATTTTCAAATGCATCCAGTTGTGCACTGAAAGTTTATGGGTTCAATGCTTTAATCAGGTATGGGAGACTTATTCATGAGCTATGGGCAGATCTCATAGCTCTAATCCATACTGGTAAAGGTTAGGTGGTATGGGAGCTGGCCCAGCTGCCTGTTATTATGTCATGTCAGTGCCGTGTACTTGGTGACGTTTCAAAGTATGTAGGTGCAGAGCTTTTAGGGGATCTGCCATGGCCTAGTTGTCAAAATGCCTGGCTCCCAGGATTGTAAAATCTCTACTCTATTACCGATACCATACCTGTATAAGTAGCATGACTATATCACTAGAATACTTGACTATCTTTGTTTTCCAGAAATATGCTTGAGAATGTTTGACACTTATCATGTGAAATCACTTTTGTTCCATGGGGAAAAGCAAGCTTTTTGTCAAGAAGTTATTAGGAAAATGCTTATCACGACCAGATTAGGTTTATATTCTAAGATAAGTAGCAGCATAAATACCCTCGTTACATCTATTATGCTCGCCTGATACAAGCTAGAAGTTAAATGTTCAGTTATGGAAGGTATTTAAGCTAATTTTCAACCCAAAGCATCCTTAACATTAACAACGCATTCACAAAAAGGAAGGGTACCATATAATTTCTAAAAGGGTTACTTACTGAGCACATTTGGATTTTGTAAGATTGGGATTGCCACAAGATTTACATTTTGAATAAACTAAGAGACTAATATAAACATGTTTATTGCAATGACAAAGCTACTCTTAGCTGTCACAATATTCTAAAGAACGTATCCATTGCCCCCCTAAACAGAATTGAATACCTAGTTAACGTAAAAGTAATCTAGACTTTGGTGAAAATCTTGCTGTCAAAAGCACAGTTGGGAAATATTTAAAGGAGAAATTTTTATCCATGCACTGCCAACAACTGGCATTCCCATTTCGTATAATTGTATTTGATTAGTTCATATGGAAGGGAGAAGTATCTCTTGAATGAGGAATAATATGATGAAAATTTGAGCAGTTATGTTTTTATGATTAAAGGGTGCATGTGAACTTGACACATTTAAATAGTTTTTTGATATATGAAAGCTGAAAAGGTTTGCTACTTATTCCCTTCGATGAGCACTCTCAACTAGAACTACAAATGACAAAAAGGGCTTTTCATAAAGCTGCCTACTAGAACAGAGTTCTCGTGGGGCACCAAGCTGTGATGTTTATCTAAACTCATAATCATATGGTCCTTCCTTAATTATCTTCCCATGTATGGATTCACCTTCAGACAGACGATTAGCAATTAGCAGTCTGTATTAGCTTGTTATCAGCTGGGAGCTGGGAAGGGGGGGCGCTTACCAGGGGATGCAGCTTCTTCCGCTAGAGAACTCATAATCTTCACTAAAACACTTCTTATTCTAGTTATTCGGGTAACTATTGGATATTCAAACCATTCTACCAATACAAGCAAATCGTATTCTTATTCAAAAACCCCAAACGTTCTAGAACGGAGCAGAAAGTCATATTAGGCTGAAGGAATGCATAGCTGCATTTAAAAACAATTTATTCAGCTATCTGAAATCAAAATACCACTCATTTTCGAAACAACCTCGTTCATTCAATTTTGATCCTAGAAAGCTCAAATTTTACAAGATGATAGGAAACATCCTTTTACACTAAGTGTTGTTTTTTTCTTTTCTTTTTTGATATCTACTCTTACTACTTATTCTTTAAGTCATCTTTTCAAAATGACGAAAAGCGAAACTTATAAAAAAGAATATACTGATCATGATTTGAACTTGCTCTTTAATCCTCTTTTGAAGAAAATTTGTAAACGAATTCTATGTGGTCAAAGCGGGTTTCTATGAAATATATAGCCCTGGAAAATTGTGAAGATGTCACACACTAAGATTAGATTATTCGAACTCTCCAATACCTCCGCTTTCATAAAAGATATAGTTTATTAGAACTTTCTTGTACATTGACCAAGACATAGCTCAAAATTTACATGGAAGTCAAACTTACAGAACGAAGGTCCTGGGCCCCCTTAAGTTATGTAAATGCGATACATACCATTCAAATAAAATTTCTATGCATTACAATTTTGCTTATAAAATATAAGGAATTACCTGGAGGTAGTTCTCTACAATCTGCTATAATGATGTCTGGTGTAGTCTCTTTCTCAGTCACAATTTTCTGAAAATTATGGAGAAATAGAGTGAATATAAGACTATTTAATCAAATTTAACGTGAATCTGCAAATTAGCATACTCATTGAGAGGTATGTTCGATTTATCGTTCTGAGGCTATTTCAAAAAGATGACAGATGAAACGAAGAAGAACCAGCTTAGCTCTAATTCTGAAACAATCCCAAGCATTGTTCGTATATCCTACATACTACAAATCGACCAAAACCAACTCATAAGCCCTCTCACTTCACTCAAATATCGAAAGAAAGAAAAACATAGTTCAGCTATTTGACTTGGTTTTTCTCTATGATCACAAAAATGATAAAAATACTCACCATAAAGTACTTAGTTAAAACATTGTCCTTCGTTTTCTAATTGGACCAAGTAAATTAATACTACTCACCACAAAGTATTTTGCTTTTGGCTCTTGTTTTTCTGCATGATTGTGTGGGTCAGTTTCAAGGAGTTCACAAACTCGACCAGCTCTCATGTTGAAGGCAGTACAGTGTGTAAGTACTGTACATTTTTGTGCACATCTAACAGGACTGGTCTTGTTATGAGTGGAGAGGATATTCCCAGTCAATTTGCTACCAGTCTGTCCATTTTTTGGTCCTTTAAAGTTATGTGAATCCATAAATCCCAAACAAGTGGGAACTATCAGTAAAAGGACAGCTACTGTGGATTCTGTTTTTGCCTTCATTTCCTCTGATAAGAAATCACATGAAGAAGAGGTTCTGAAACATATGTGATATACTGAAACAGGGGTTACGTGTGTATGATACACTGCTTCACCGACCGCATATATTAACTTCAGTATATAGGCCCATGTAAACAAAGTGCGTGCGCCACTGTACATCACAAACAGACCATGACTTTGGGCAGAGCAACAATAGATAACAACTCCACGCTTTCTCGCTGAGTGTTATTATCATATTGATTATTCCTACCTATAGAGAGGAAACTATAAGCTCGACGCAAACACACAATTCCAAGCAATCACTTTTAGATGCAATGGATCACGAGGCAAAAGATCAATACATTGTATTTTATTGTATACATCTCCATGGCGTGGGGATGCAACACAAGTTATTCAAGAGATAAATCCTTTATGAGTGAGATTTATTCATGTGGCCTGGGTGGTATACTGAAAATAAAATCTTGTATTTGACCCTTTTGTCATTTATTGTCATTATGATCATCATTATCCTCACCAGTATCAACATGGCAACTATCACTTTTTTATTATTATTATTATTATTATTATTATTATTATTATTATTATTATTATTGTTATTATTATTATTATTATTATTATTATTATTATTATTATTATTATTATTATTATTATTATTAATATTATTTGTATTATTATTTGTATTATTATTATCATTAGTTGTATTATTATTTGTATTATCTATTTTTTCATCACCATCATTATCATTATTATAAGTAGTAGTATTATTACTATCATTATTATTATCATTATTATCATCATTACTATTATATATTTTTGTTATTATTATTATTATTATTATTATCATTATTATCATTATTATCATTTTTATTATTATTATAATTATTATTATTATTATTATTATTATTATTAATATTATTTTTATTATTTTGATCAACATATTGATATGCATTCAAAATATGACCATCACTACATAAAAGTTAATAAGCTTTCATTTCCTTCTCATCAGATTTTGCACAGGTTAATGCCAATCGATCCCCGAAGAATGCTAAATCATGTATACTCTTTACGCACAGATAAACAACGCAAACACAGAATCCACAGTAGCTGTCCTCTTACTGATAGTTCCCATTTGTTTGGGATTTAATGATTCACATAACTTTAAAGGACCACAAAATGGACCGACTGGTGGCAAATTGACTTGCATCGAGATAAATGCTATCCATACGAATTTGGGATTACTTCAACTAGTAATCCCAAATTCGTATGGATAGCATTTATCTCGATGGAAGTCAATTTAGTACCGGTCTGTCCATCGTGTAGTCCTTTAAAGGTATACTAGTTAAGAAACGGACAGGTGTCTGAGGTAACCCGGTTATACCCAGCGTGTAGCCAATAGGTGAGATCTAATTTTTTTCAGACTTTAATTTACCTTAATTACCCGGGTTAAGAACTTATAATAGTGCAAGCGTGTTAGTGTTAGTGGCAGTTAAAACACCTTAACTATCAATTAAGCACTGGACCTTATGTGATTGTAAATGCCCACGCTGCATATTCCCAGCATTAGCTCTATGATATTATGCAGTTATCTCCAGCAGTCTAAAAAAACATACACTAACTCAAAATTCCACGGCAGATAGTATTGGCGGAATTCGCCAGGGCGGTGCTGCGAGTGCCAGGCTGGAGTTGGCAATCATAGGCAAACCTGCAAAAGAAGTTCACTCTCGGAATGACTGGGTAGCAGTTTCAATTGGTCAGGGGCCTCTTAAAAGTGTGAACTCATGATCCCTGGGTCAGTACTTGAGGCCCAAGGTGGGTTCTCTGTCCTCTGTTAATTTTAACTTTAAACTTCTTTACCCTAACCAGTGATCACATTTTCAAAATTTTGGTCTATATAGGATCTTTAGGGCACAAGTAAGAAGAAGTGTGATTTTCATCATCTCACATCCTGGTGATCTCCTGGTAGGGCCAAACACCTTGCAAAACCACGTAACCCTGGTTATTTTAGGTATGTAGTCAGAGAAATTTTGAAAATATCCAAAAGCAACTATTGGTTGAAAACGAAACTGAAAATTCCTTCAGTTACATATTTGCACCCCAGCCTTATTGATATGCAATACCGGTATTCATTCTTTCGCCCTTTTCTTCTTTTTCTTTCGCTATTTCTCCTGCCCTAATAAGTTCGGGTTAGGTGACGATTCAATATCCCTTGAATACGTTTCAAATCATTTTTCAATTTTCATTCATTTTCATTCATTTTCTAATGGGTCAGATATGACAACAGTTAAAAAATATGTAGCCATTTGTGCTCCAGTAAATCTTATCTAATTGTATACAATACTAGCTAAGTAACATGATGGCATACACAATGTTGTGAGTAAGATACAGGATTTCTAACCTGGTAGTAAAAGAGTGAATTTTACCCTCTAGCTTACAGTTAAAGAGTCTTTTTTGTGACAAGGATGATATCATTGAACATAAAGTCACTTTCCTTATCACCAGCTATTTCCTGTTGTCACTAAGATTGGAATCTGTGGGCCCAACATCAGTTATCCACTGGCCGAGTTGATACTAGAGTTAGCATACATGTGTACATTTCAATAACATATGGACATTGCTATCTTTCTCTTTATTACAAATTCAAATTCAACAAATATAAGAGTCTCGTTACATTTAAATAAAACATCATTTGTGAAGAATCTGTAATGCAGAGTACAACATTGTATATATTTAAACTAAACATCATGTACTACTCTACTGCTCGCCATGAATGATCTTCCGGCAGTAATAGATTCAAGGTAATGATAAGTATTTTCGTTCCATTTAGAGACATCATTTTAAATGATTGAGGTATTTACAGGTTTACTTACTCCATAAAGAGTCAGTTTTAATTCACGCTGCAACCATTATATCTTGTAAAACAACTTTAGACTGTGACATGTAGTATGGTATATTTAAACAAAGTCTATGCACATCTGGGCACTCTCACTTCTAATGCAAAAGTTTTAATAAACTGATAGTTGCATTGTCTTCATGACTTGATACGGGGTCCAAACACCTACTTACCCTCACGATCAAAAATATATTATCATACCACAAAAGTTAATCCGCTTTGAAGTATATCTCTCTCTCTTAAAAAGATGCGCTGCCTTTCCCTGCAAGGATGTTAGTATGTTAGGTATATTCGCACTATGTATGTACGGATAAAGGATTGTACATGTGGTGAAAAGTGAAGAGAGCAAATATATCAGTTCCAGCGTATTTTCAGTTCAGTGCCAAGCACTGGTTGGGTTCCCACTTCCTCATTGCTAATGCAAGAGAAATAGATATAGAGTGAATATAAGTCTTTCATCAGATTTGATATGAAACAGCAAATTATATCATCATGTTTATTGAGGTATGTTTGATTTTACTAAGAAAAGACTTACTCATATGCACTCTTAAATTAACCCATTCAAATATTGCTATATGTTAAAAGATGAAAATAATTAAAATACTTTGTCTTATAATTAGACATAGAAAAATAATAATACTCACCTTAAAGTACTTAGCTTTTGCCTCTTGTTTTTCTGCATGATTGTGTGGGTCAATTTCAAGGAGTTCACATACACGGCCAGCTCTCACGTTGAAAGCAGTGCAGTGTGTAAGTGCTGTGCATTTCTGTGCACAGTGAACAGGACTGGTCTTGCTTTGAGAGGAGAGGATTTTCCCGATCAATTTGCTACCAGTCTGTCCATTGGGTGGTCCTTTAAAGTTATGTGAATCCATAAATCCCAAACAAATGGGAACTATCAGTGATAGAGCAGCTACTGTGGTTTCTGTCATTGTGTACATTTCCACTGATGAGAAATACTTGAAGAAGCAGTTATGTAACATATAGGTCACAAACCTAAACAAAGTGTGTGCATGTTTGATACAATGTTTCACTGTCATCTGCGCATATGCACTTCAGTATATGGGCACATGTAACCAAAGCGCAGGCGCCACTGTTCATCACAATGATACTGAAAGTGATTTTGGGCAAACCAACAATATATAAAATCTCCTCGCTTTCTCGCTCAGTGTTATCATCGTATTGATTACTCTTAGAGGAATGTAAGTGTAATGCTTTCACAAAAGGCCAGGACAATGTCACTCCTCACTTAAAGCCATGGATCAATGCAATGCATTTTACATATATCTCCATGGCGACCAGGTGCAACACAAGTCATTCAAGAGAACAAACCTTTATGAGCCAGATTTCATCCTCTGGCTTGAAGGGTGAGGTCATCAACTTAAAAACCCGAAGGGCATACTGAAAATCAAATCCTGTATGTGACCCTAAAGGTAAAGGTATTGGGTTTATAGTCTTGTATCCACCGAAGTGCTCACACGACCTTCCTCCCCTAGCAGGCCTGTACACACGGAAACCATTTTAATCCCCCGAGGGATATTCCAGAGCAGTTGGCAGTATATAGCGCACAAGCTCTAAGCACTGCCTTATGAATGCTAGGTACCCAGTTTGCAGCTAGGTAGCCCCTATACAAAATTGTGTTGTCATAGTTGTCGTTATCATCAGCACCAGTATCACCATGTATAATTATTACTATTGTTATCATTAATGTTATTCTTATAAGTAGTCTTATTATTATTATTTTCATTATTATTATCATTATTATTATAACTATTATTATTATTATTATCATTATTATTATTATTATTATTATTATTATTATTATTATTATTATTATTATTATTATTACTATTATTATAATTATTGCCATTATAATGTTAGTAGTAGTAGTTGTAGTAGTATCATTAAGATCAACATGTTGATATGCATCTAAAATATGACCATTGTTTGACAAAAAATCTGCAAGATATCATTTCTTGCTGATGGGATTTTACAGACATGAGACGTTCTTTGAGTCATTCAGGGTTCGTATCCAGTTGTAAGTTAGTTTTCGCCGAGTGGCGCCACGCTGTAATGAAGTACCTTAACAGTATATGTTACTGGCTATGGACATACGGCTATAGTAGACGTTTTAAACTCAGGTACCTAAACTGGGGTGAAATCAACGATCTTTAAAAGAGAAATTGTGTTACATGCCATACGCAACGATTTCCTTGAGACACAAGGCATGATGCTTTGATTAATGATATACGTAAGATCAATGTTCAGTAATAAAGAATATCTGGATAAATAATATTATCTAAAGCGAATATTTACAAACAGCTCAGAGGACATGTCTTCCTTTGTATTTGTAGTATAAGTTATACTTGTAAACATATCACACTCATATCGACCATCATGACTATGGCCATGTTATAAGTGTGCACTGAGCGCCAGTAACAGTTTTCTGGAAGCCCAGTGTACATGTGTGCTCCCACAGAGAACTTTTTAAGTTAGGTGCTCTGAGATGCATATGTGGGATATGTTCAGGTTATACAATGAATGTTTGGAAAGCGAAACTGAATCGTTATGTCCAGTAGACAATTTACCCACTGACAAATATCCGATGAACTAAAAAGGTCCATTCGAATTTTTGTCTACTGCATTTACCTGCTAACAAAATCACATGCTATAAACAGAAATTTGGTGACGCTGATTGGTGAATTTCTTTTTCATTTGAAAGGTGCATTACAAATCATACAGGCCAGGTAAGGAAATAATGTAATTTAATGAAGTACTTCAATTTTAAATGACGTTGAATGTTAGAAGTTGTTTCTATGATACGTTCGGTCATTTGAATCAGCATTTATAATTAATGCTTATTAGTAACCCTTTTCATAATTTCGATCTTTGTAATGTTTTGATCAGTTCATTTTTATTGAATAGAGTCCCTATCCTCGCTGTAGTAATCAGTTGTACTTGGTGGTTGTGCAAGTAGACGTTCGGCACAGGGCATTCACCTAGATATTGTAATTAAAACACACCTTTCAACAGAAGTTAAGAAAATATGATGCTGTCCAAGCAGCAAATACCCTGCATACTTGAGGAAAGAAAGAGTATATGAAAAAATAGAAAAGACTCCAATTTATGTATTGTGTGGGTGGCTTTAAATTCGCTCAGCCGTCTTCTTTTTGAATGTTGGGGCAAGCGAAATTGTATGATGTGTGATAAGGGATAGGTTTTACTATTTTCTCGCTGCTCCCTCCCTCTTGCTCTCCAAAGGTATCGCCCCTCCCCAAAACCTTAAATCCTTTTCTGTATACAATGAATCGTTAATGGAAAACAATATATCGATAACAGTAAACGAAATACTAACTTTTGTTTATGATAAATATTTCGTGGTAACAACAGACAATTCTTCATTTTGCATATTTCACTAATCATCTCAAAATTTAAAGGTAGTTCGTTTATTGGTAATATCGTTCAAACTCCATTTAAATGGGCACTAAAATCTCTTTTAGTTTCTTTCCAGGAGTAATCTATTAAAGACATGAGATGTTGAAATACCTTTTTCTACGAGCAGAATTAGGGTGCATCATTCATATTGTCTCCCCAAGAATTACTAATTAAACTTATAAAAGCTTTTGCATGTTGGACAGCCTACCTTTCGAAAACACTTGGAGGATTTCTTGCAGTTGTAGGATTTATTAACTATATCATAAGATTTGAAATACACATACTCGAACAGCGGAATACAAACGTAACTAAATAAATGACAGAAAGTATACATACGGATAGTATTTATATATTGACACGATGTATAACACCAAAAACTCGAATGTTATAATCAGCCTTTAAGAGACGTACATGTATACCAAATAAAAGGTCTGTTGACCAAGATATCCGTAAGTATTGGAATTACATTGTGATGCAAATCGTTAGGCTTAGCTGGGATCATAAACCAATTTACGGGCTGTTCTGTGTTGCTTTCAGATCAAGCATACTCTCGTAGGCTCTAGGAGAGTCTATCTATACCATCCAGAGATTACTATACATGCCACTCTCCACATTTTCCACATTTCGTATTCATCTTCTCTCATCAGTGTATGTTAAAAAGATTACACTCATTTCCAGGTTTCTCATTAACATAATTTGACATTAAGGCACCATTACCACCATTACTTGCTTAGTCTTGATTTTTAGCCAGGCATATGTACGTTTAGTCTTCGTGCTTTTTTGTTATCAGGCATCAAGTGGTCAAGGTGACCAGAGTCGCTAAATTAGTTTATATTTATCTCACAAGGTTAATAGAGGATTCAGTATGAGTATGAAACAACTAGATAGAACGACCAGGTGGCGCCATCTATCTGCAACTATTGGTACCTCACCACACTGGTTTGTCCAATCAAAAGATAATGTCAATGTTTCAGTGACAAGGAGCCTAGTCTACTACTTGCCCCATACTCATGCTTAACTGATGCTGTGAATGTTTGTTTTCCGGACCTAGGCCCACTTTGTAACATTATCATTACCCTGCATCTTTTATCTGTCAAACGTATTGCTTAGAATAGTATTGGTTTTATCCATTTCTGAAGCCATTAATTCAGTTCACATCATAAGTGAATCCGCGTCAGCAGATATTTGTAGATATACATAGAAGCATTATCATTTTTCTCTGGTGCAAGTACCAAACTTAACGCATGGTTTTATATTTCCTAGTTATATCGCCAAGCAGATTAGAGTGATACAAGTGCAAACAGAACTTACTCTTCTGTTTGGTATGACATTAAAAATTGATAGTGAGTGTCTCTTTGCTATTTCTAAGTGCATCCCTGTATTAATGCACCTCCACGGCAACGAGGATAAACACTTTCGTAATAACAGGCATCTATGTTCATCATGCACTCATACTAACACCACAATAGAGTAAAATTCTAAAACCAGATTTGTTTTCACACCTAAGTGTAAGTGCTTCTCACTAGCAAACATCAAACCCATTAAACATTTACGTGTTACACAATGCAAAAGTGCCGGGCTCAATAGACCAATAGATTTTGCACTTTCCCAACTTTGTAGTTCCACGTGTAATTATGCAATGCCTAAGTATTTGGAAATCTGCAGTATGATGAATAGTAGTGACATTTTTGAACTTTTCCACGTTTAAAGAGTATATATAAAGAACACCCTATAAAGAGATTTTTGAACCTGTCCACATATAAAGAGTATAGTTAAAGACAACCTTATTAAGATTGTTACTATCTTCTAGAAAGAGACATCGAAGGTGTTGAATGTGAAGAATCGTCTCAAATGTAGGGCATTACAAGGCAATATAAAGATTTAATGTACAATAATGTAATTATTTCAAGAAACAGCTGAAAACATTGCTATTTCTAAAGGAGTTTAATTGACTATATGGACCATGACAACTGTCCAATGACTCTAAAGCGCTTTTGACCATTATAGGTGGAAAGGGCGATATATCAAATATCAATTAGTATTATTATAAAGATTTAATGTACAATAATGTAATTATTTGAACAATTTGAATAGGTTAAGCTCAATGGACTGAATTTAGTTCATTAGGTAACCGCCTTTGGAAACAACTTTCTCAGTCAATTGTGTATGCTCTCGTTGGTTGAAGAAATAACTCTTTAGATATGTTCTTCGAGATTCGAATATTTCTTTTCTCATTGTTGTGATTCTATTTCTGCTGTTTGATTAACTAGATTTTGTGCTTTTGTAACGTATATGTAGGTTTGCTCTCGCTATCTGATGTGATGCACATTTGGTGATGTCCTTTTTTTATTTTCCATAATTTTCCATAATTCTGTATTACAATTTTCGTTTTGTATTAAATATTTTCATTTTGAGGAAAGCGATTGTACAATGACTTATACTATCCTACACCAAAGGGATCACAGCATTTTCACCATGATATGGAATGTTGATGTTGGTGTCAGGATGATCATATTACTAATTTGGACAGGCAACATGATATAGCTTATGGACAAGGCCCGGGGTTGACGAGTGGCCTGGATGGTAGGGGTGATCTCCGTAGGTCCTCCCTTGGGAGTTGACCCCGCGGGAAAAATGCGGTTGCGGATCTCAAACAAACAAACAAACGAAGAAGTGAACACTCTGAATTGTCAAATATCAGAGAACATGTTCTGTGGGGTGCTGCCATTTTGCTTTTTGCTGTTCCTCCCATGAGATGTGGCATGTAGAATTGCAAATGTTTTCGGCCTCTACAGTTACTTCTAAAAAATGCAGAACTAAATGCTAAATATCAATCAAGTGTCAAGGTATTGTCGCTGTTCAACAGAACATTCTGTATAAACTAACGGTTATATAGTAGCAGTGCAATATTCTCTGCCGTTGGAGGTTAATTTTACTCATTGTCAAGAAAGGGCTGCTTAACTACATAAGGTAAATTTCCCTCCGTGGCAGGATTAAAGCTAATCTAGTTTAGGTGTATCTCTCTTAAAAGGATGTCCAGCCTTTCATTGCATGTACGTAAGTATGTAAGGTATACAAGTCCTATGTATGCACGAAAAAAGGATTGTCACTGTGGTGCAGTACGAAGGGAGCAAATATGTCAATTCCAGCGTATTTTCAATTCAGTGCCAAGCACTGGTTCGGTTCCCACTTCCTCATTGGCAATGCATTTATATGCTATGGAAGAATCACATTGTTTGTCTGGTCGATACAAGCCATTAGGATTAATACGCCAGCAACTTGCAAACCAGAACCCTGAGTTGAATAGTTGGCCACATGAACCACCTTGTGCATGTACATCATTGTCTTTATCACGAGTGCTGAATTGTTTGTTGTTGTGCAAATTATAAGGGTCACTTATGAACATAAAGGCATTGCCCCCGTTTCCACCAATGAACTGATCCACATGAAGACGATATTGGTCTGCTTCATTTGCAACCTGAAAACTTCCATAAGTGCTTTTAGACAACCTTCTCTCAATTCCATAATAGAAAACAAATTGAAATGAGTGCGCACCACGGGAGGTTAGCTGATGAATCTTGTCATTGCCGAGCCAGAACTCTGAATTGAGATCCCCAAAGCCATTTTTGTAGTCGGCCCAGTCTCTGTTAAAGTCGACGGAGCCATTGAAACGGAGTTGAAACAATGTCCATGGAGCCTCACAGCGCACTCGCATTGGCATTCCTCCTACTAGTATCGTGAAAATACCAGATGTTCCTGCAAGTGTAACATGTAGGAAAAGTTAAACTTATGGTATATTTGTCCATTATAGATAAGTACTGACCATTTATAGGATGTACAAAAAATGGGTATGTGTGGGCAATCCATGTTACTACAAGGTCATAAGCAACTTCCTCACATGATTTGAATCGGAATATGCGGGTTCGTTTACTGCATTTTTGTTAATATTAAGACTGAAACGCTTTATGTAGGTTTTGAGATTTTCTTTCTATATCTTCAACTTGTTCTATCTAAATGATGATAGTGCATACAACAATGATACAATGTTTTTAAGTTCTATGACTTAATGTAAATCATTTTTGCTATTCAAAGTGTGTTACATTAAATCCTTTTTGATAGATATCGATTCATTAATTTGATTATGGTATGTATTCTATCTGCGATCAGTTATTTCTCAAAATCTTTACGTCTTCTCGGATGTGTATCTGAATTTTTTCCTATCATAAACTAATTTAAGTTAGGTAGATATTTTGTCATACTACTTTTATAAGTGCCTTTTTAGCAATCAATGTAATGATGTTGAATAAATAGGTGTATCTGGGGAAAGTCATCCACTGAACCAGAGTCAATAGTAACATTCCCATAAAGCCCACATTGGGTTTGAGCCCAGGATTTTAGGCAGTGATAAGAGACAGAGCTATCAACGCGCAACGTGTCATGTTCAGCTGTTCAGAGACTAAATATTCAGGAATATTTCAAGAAAGTACAAACTTCTAAGCTGTTCGGTTTAATCAAATTGCACTTCATCGGTTGAAATGGCGGTGAAAAGTATCTCTAGAATGAAGAATAATACGAGGATGAATATTTGAGCAATTTCTTTTTTTTCTTTTGAAATATTTTTCTTGCTCTGGTTTAAGTTATGTGAATGTGATACATACATTTACAAATGGATTTTTATGCAATACAAGTTTGCTTGTAATAATGTAAGGAATTACCTGGGGGTAGTTCTCTACAATCTGTTATAGGGGCTGGTGCAGTCTTTTTCTCTTTCTCTGTCATAACTTTCTGAAAATTATGGAGAAATAGAGTGAATATAAGTCTATCATCAAATTCGATGTGAAACAGCAAATTATATAAGCATGTTTATTGAGGTATGTTTGATTGACAATGAAACTAGGAAACAGATGGAATGACGTATAATCAGTTTAGCGCTCATTCTGAAACAGCCCTCCTAACCATTTACTAAGAGAAAACTTACTCATATGCCCTCTAAACCCATTCAAATATTGCTATACTAGTATGTTAAAAGATGAAAATAGTTAAAATACTTTGTCTTATAATTAGACATAGAAAAATAATAATACTCACCTTAAAGTACTTAGCTTTTGCCTCCTTTTCTTCTGCATGATTGTGTAGGTCAGTTTCAAGGAGTTCACATACTTGACCAGCTCTTATGTTGAAGGCAGTACAGTGTGTAAGTGCTGTGCATTTCTGTGCACAGTGAACAGGACTGGTCTTGCTATGAGAGGAGAGGATCTTTCCGATCAATTTGCTACCGGTCTGTCCATTGGGTGGTCCTTTAAAATTATGTGAATCCATAAACCCCAAACAAATGGGAACTATCAGTAAAATAACAGCTACTGCGGATTTTGTCATTGTATACATTTCTACTGATGAAAAATACTTGAATACAGTTGTGTTACATATGCCACACACTTAAACAAGGTTTTTGAATGTGTGACGCACGTTTCACACTCAACTGCGCATGTGAACTTCAGTATGTATGGGCCCATGTAAACAAAGTGCATGCACCACTGTACATCACAAAGAGATAATGGATTAGAGCGGGGCAACGATATGTAAAAGCTTCCTACCTTCTCGCTGAGTGTTATGATCATATTGATTGCTTTTAGAGGAACCTCTATAAATATAGCACCTGCAGACAAAGCCAAACATTATTTTTAAGTGCCACCACAAAGATTAGCTAGTATTGCAATGTCACTCCTCATAAAATCCATGGATCAATGCATTGTTTTATAGCATATATGCATTTCCATGGCGACCAGGTACATGACGAGTCTTTTAAGAGATAAAACCTTTATGAGTGAGATTTCATCATGTGACCTAATGGGTAAGTTCAACAATTTTAAAACCTTAAGGGCACATTAAGAAATTCTGTATTTGACCCTTATGAAGAGATAATTGTCATAATTGTCATTATCATCTTCATTATCACCACAAGTATCACCATGGCAATTACTACTACATTTTATCATTATGATTTATCATTTTTATCATTATTATTATAATTATTATTTTTATTATTATTATTATTATTATCATTGTTATTATCATTATTATTATTATTATTATTATTATTATTATTATTATTATTATTATTATTTGTATTATTATTATTTGTATTATTATTATTATCATTATTTGTATTATTATTTGTATTATCTATTTTTTCATCATCATCATTATCATTATTATAAGTAGTAGTATTATTACTATCATTATTATTATCATTATTATCACTATAACTATTATATATTTTTGTTATTATTATTATTGTTATTATTATTATTATTATTATTATTATTATTATTATTATTATTATCATTATTATCATTATTATTATTATCATTATTATCATTCTTATTCTTATTCTTATTCTTATTCTTATTCTTATTATTCTTATTATTATTATTATTATTATTACTATTATTACTATTACTAAGTTTGCTGTCATAGAAAAGACACATTCCCTGAAAGTATGTTCAGCTTGCTTTCTCGGAAACTTTAGATCATACCCTTTCATTTGAAATATTCTTGTCTCTTTATATAACAAATTGCAAGCAAATCCTTTAAATCTGATACCCTGAACCCTTGTTGAAGTTACTATATTTTTGTGAAATTTAATATGGCGAAAGGAATCAAAGAAAATTCTTGTCTATTCGCAAGTTACTTTTGAGTTAATTGGTCTCTTGCTCTGCTCAGTAAAGGCCTAGACAGTCACAGTTGGTCTAATTATGCAGATTAGTCTTGAGGTCTAACAATATGTAAAACCCTCAAAGCGACCTTATATATTCACAAAACAACCCCACATTAAGCCACCCAAATTTAGACCTTTTCAAATTACAGTCAAACCTGACAGAGAGACCACCCCCGAACAAGGACCCCCTCCCGGCAAAGACCGCTCAAAATCCCCCTGAGAGAAATTACTCTATATTTCCCCTCCAAATAGAGACCCCTTGTCAACAAAGACCAGAGACCGCCTTTTTTCTTCCCAAAGCCCATGTTTTACCTGTGAATAAGGACCACTTTCAGAAATAGACATTTCCAAGTCTCTTTGTTTACATAAATTTCTCATCCTGATTTTCACTAAGTCATAACCATTACTTTTTTGTGAGGGGATTAAAGGGATTCATACCACACACATATGCATCAGTGGGATACGATTGTAATTTAACCCAAGCCTGGGTGGTGACTTGTGTAAGTTAAATTTGACCCAAGCCAGCTAATGTTCAATTGCAATTTTGTCATCCTTTGTCTTGATGAAAAATGAGGTCACATGTCTTTAGTTTGCTTTGAGAGTTTGTGAAGTACTTACGGTTGATAACCTAGGTAGAGATGCCACCTAAAAGGAAGTTTCTTACCTTGGTAGAAAGAGTTAAGGTAATAGAGCTCAACAATAAGAGCAGAAGAGCTCGTAAGATAGCCGAGGCCGTTGGAGTTAGAAAAACCCAGATTCCTAAATGCATGTACATGTATATCTTTCACATTAAGAATGAGTATAACTTTCTTATTCTGAATGCTCATATATATGATAACTGCCAAAACATATACTGCTTTTCCTAGCTTTACCTTTATTTGTGGTATTATAGAATATGATATGTGATATTAATGAACCTTTTAATCAGATACATTTGTCTTCTTTACATTTTACCCACCAATTTGTGTTTTAATTCTAAACAGATAAAACAGTGAAAAAATAGTATGCAGTCTATGCACCCTTATGAAAATAGCATAAGTAAACAACCCCCCGAACAAAGCCCACCTGTGAACAAAGACCGTTTCTTTTACTTCCCAAGGGCGGTCTTTATTCGCAAGTTTGACTGTAATTGATGAGGAGAGAAAATAAAATCAATTCAATGTGATTCTTTGAATATTTGTAGTTGTGTCTGCAGACTTTCAATTTGTGTTTGGGTCTTCAGTGAACGAGTATACCTTTATTAGACAATGGCAGGCATAGAACAGATATATCTACACCACTATGAGGTCCATCACCATCTTCCACCATAGGCTGGTACCTTTTAGGTTTGTACTTGTATATGCAATGCATTGAAAACTGGTAACAATATCAATACTTGAGCTATCGGAATTCATGTGACAACGAGGCATTTTCTGCTCTATCATCTGTTCTGTAAATATAGTGTGTAAATTGTAAATTCCTATATCTAGATTAAATCTCACATTCTAAAAGCGTTCATACTAATAGAAGTGCAAATATGGAAACATTAAGAAATGTAAGTAAATACTTTTTTTTATATTATTCGAGTACTATTATCAAAAGAGCCACTACTATTATCGAAAGAGCCATGTCAGTCTAGTCATATTATGTACGGACATATAAGAGTTGTGCCTTTTTCATTAATCATACGAAATAGCATCCAACCAACTCAAACAAGCCTGAACTCTGTTTCTGACCATACTTATGTTATGTGCTAGTTTCTGCTGCAAGAATGGTAGAAATGTGCCAGCAATTGAAAATAGTTAAGGTATTTATTGAGGCAAAAAAATATACACATTACTTCAATCACATTTTCTTTATATTTTGATGTGTAAGATATTGACTCTTTACAGTAACCTAAACCGTGTGTTGTCTCGTTTCTCATACAGGGTGGTGGGATAGAAATTGGAAAAGGACAATCCCAATTTCTTATGATATAACAGAATGTAAGACATGTATTACTCTAGTGGAGATGGTAAAATACTTCATGGCTTCACAAATACAACAAACGTATATATATTTCATTTGGCATAGGTTCTTTATTGTATTTGCAAAGATCAAACATTTGACATCATGTGGCACACTAAGAGAATTCCAGCAAGTATTTAAGAAATGCGATTAATATAGATATATTCATTGAAAAGAAATAAGCAATCATACTAAGGATACTTAAGTTAAAGCAAAGGTCATAGACATAGATATAGATCTTGCAGTTATAATCGCAATATTTCATATTGTAAGATAGGTTGTGATGATAATGAATGTATCAGACAAAAGTACACAGATAATCGAGAATATGTCACAGTTTTGTGTAAGCTAGATTTACTTGATTTTCTACATTAAAATGTCACTTTTCCAAATCATTGTTTTATTGACATCACAAGCTAAACTGACACAGGGCAACCTTGGCCCGTGGTTTTGAATTCAAATACCAGGGTTTTTGGCATGACACTGGCAACGATAGTGTTAAGTCTTTTACAAACTTAGCCTGTTATCATAGAGGTACACTACATTTAAGGAATATTAATGGCCCTCTACAAATCAGATCATTCCTTCAAAAAATGGTAACTACCCTAAAACATAACCATATAATATATAACTGGAATAATTTACTTTTCAATTTATATTCGCATCTAGGTTATCCTTATCTAAATCTAGTGGAACTGACTTTTAAATGTGTAAATTAATAGTTTGTCAACTAGAAAGCAAAAGCAGGTTGAATTACTTCCATCTTTGTGGAGTAGGTGTTTGAAATAAGTTAAATCTTAACAGAGCAATCTTTCGCAACTGCAGTATACTGGTAGGTATCTTCACTTCTCAGTTCAAGCTCTGGTATTGGGCGTATCTTGCTCTCTCTCACAAGGCGTAGGGTCTCTTCTGTGTGGGCAGGGAGACAGTGGAAAGCCTGGCGTTGGTATGCTGGGGTCCTTGCCACACACGCGTATGGTGAGGAGCATTGAGCAACTGGTGTTGTTGAAAGACAGATCTGCTTTTCGCCATTATGGATGCGTTCGATCTTCAGGTTTCTCATTACAACCTCACATTGAGCTGTAGAAAATAAACAAAAACATTTAAAGTTCAATTTATTTCATTGTTTACCATTCTCTTTGATAAACAGACAATCATGTTTTATGTAAATTGTTCATCAATTTTTAAAAATGGCATTCAATAAATATGTTAAAGAAGCAAAGTGACATTGTAAAAAAACCTATCACTTGGTTTCCAATCATCAAAGGTTGAACTGAAGCTAAACCTAGATTATCACTGCCTAGAAATGAAATTAAATAACAATAGCAAAACAAATGCCTAGGGGCATATTGTGCAATGGACACTGAAATTGGTATTAACATAGGAAAGGATCCTAGCTATTTCAGCTCATAGGCAAAGTTAAATGTTAATTGCTTCTTACCTGGTATATGAACTTGGCCCTTGTACTCTGCCTTGATAGCATTGACATCACACCTGTCACTAGGAATAATGTAGCTAATCGTTTTTAACTGTGGAACAGGAGTCAGCTGACCAGATGCTTTCATGTGAACACCAATGTGTTCCTTCTTCCATCCTCCACAAGCACCACATGGAAGGCCAACTGGTGGCAACATCTGAAAGCAGAAATCATACTTCAACATAAAACGAACAAACTGCCAAAGAATTTACATATTCCTATCTGTATATATTCTCATATATATATATATATATATATATATATATATATATATATATATATATATATATATATATATATATATATATATATGTATATATATATACATATATATATATATATATATTTATATATATGTATATATATTCATATATATACATATATATATATATATATATATATATATATATATATATATATATATATATATATATATATATATATATATATATATATATACATACATATATATAAATATATATATATATATATATATATATATATATATATATATATATATATATATATATATATATATATATATATATATATATATATATATATATATATATATATATATCCTATTCACATTGGTTATCTTGTTTGAAATATAATCTTAGAATATTCAAACTTTTTAGTATGCTTGGTTTGAGATTTTTAAAACTAGATGATATAAAATATTCATAAGAGGTTCTTTAATTTAAGAGTTCTGATATTAGAAGTTTACTATATATATCCTACTTACTGCAATCTTGATGTTCCTGATGTTATATGTGATATTCAAATTCAGTACTGGGCAGACAATGCGCA
Source organism: Maea johnstoni (assembly GCA_963942565.1). Classification (NCBI taxonomy): domain Eukaryota; kingdom Metazoa; phylum Annelida; class Polychaeta; order Spionida; family Magelonidae; genus Maea; species Maea johnstoni. The sequence continues at coordinate 17,593,151 of OZ012688.1, read as the reverse complement.
ACTCTCCAGGAAGGAGCAAAATTTCAAACAGAATTTCATTTCTGAAAAATACAGATTGATCTTAGTCAACCATTTGTTGCTAGAGAAAAAGGAGACAGTATGCTATCAATTAATCGTTAACTAGTACAAAAGAATAAAGAAATAAATTTAAGAAGATGGAAATTCTAGCGTTATGCATTCACAGACTATGTAAAAAACGAAAAATTTACGATTCATTGAAATTCTAGATTTTTAATATGTGGACGAAATCAGAAAGTTCCTTCTTGCCAAAATTCAATCGAAATAAAGAGCCAAAAGCATTATCCTGCTTGTGTCTGAGCATAAAAGAGATTTTGTGACACTTGGCTTGTTATCCTGTTCTGTGATGGCCTAGAAAGTCAAAGTTGGTCTTAATATGAGGAAAAGGGTGTAGGCTTTAACATATGTAAAAATCTCAAAATGGCCCAATATTGATAAATGATCCTGCAAGTCTCTTTAATTGAGACGAATATCCTACCAAATCTTCCATAAGTTAGTTTACATAGATTCTCCTTTACCTCTCCTTGATGATAATAGGTTGACTGATGTGAAGAGTCTTCTGTTCACCATCAACATGAACCATTGGTACTTCACCTTCCTGCGGTATAACCTTAACTACTTTAGTCAGCAACAACATTCTCAGAACTTTCATGGATGGCTGTTCAGGGTAGCTTGCGACCATGATAGCATAGTATTTCTTAGGACTGCAGTCCATTGCTAAAACTGTTTCACACTCTGTCTCGGGGATTGGATGAGTATCAACGCTGGATCCCATGAGAATATTTCCTGAAACACTGCACTCAGCTGGAAAGGAAAGCATATGTGATGTAGAGAATTAACCTATGTGACAGCTTGCTGAAGAATTTACAAAGCTTATTACATCTAAAAGTTGGTGTTGCATTGGCTTAACTAGTAAACATCAAAGGAATCCAAATAATACTACATCTTAGAAATGATATAATTATGCATTTATATGAATAACATAAAGAGATAAAGAGAGATATTTATTGTTTTCATAGTTGAAACTTACTCTTAAATGCCTTTGTTACCTTGGCGACCAGAGGAGTGTTGATGGAGAGTGGTTGAACAACTGCCGGAAGAGGTATTTGGCTAAAGATCATAGTTTGTATGGGAGTTCTCACTTCCACAGTGGCCTGAAAGTATGTGAGCTTCAGATTACCATCAAACAACAAATGGTTATATGAATGACAAAGAAATTGCAAGTAATGAAATCTTTTTTTGCCTTTTGTATTACATGTCTGTCATTCAAATTCAATAAATCTATTACTATCACATAACAACAATATCGATGACAATCAAGTCTCAATTTACGTAAGCTTTGTTTGCGTTTTGTTGTAAATGTCTCTCTTAAATTCAATTAATGTATTTTGTACCACCATCTAATTTAAACCACTGTTTTTCACTTCTGACCAATATATATGTGTGTAGAGAGAGACAGAGAGAGATAGAGAGAGAGAGGGAGAGAGAGCTTGATAGATAGATATATCACCGACCATTCACAAAAGTCAGAACAAAAAAGTACCAAAATGACAGTGTCAAACTTTAAATTTGTAATTAAAACATAGTATGCTTGAAAATACATGACCTACCTGGTTTCCTGGCAGTACTTCTATTTGAAGTGTAACCTGATTTGGTACGTTTTGTGCATTAACCTTTCCAATGTAGAAGTATGGGAAAAGGTAAGTCTTAAGGTAAGCATCACTCCATGCAATTACCTGACCCCAGGACCTAGCCTATAAAAGAGCATAGAAAGAGGAAAATTACGATCTTAGACATCGTTCTCCAAACTTTCTGTTCAGTTGCAAGATATCCAGAAAAAAGAATACCTAGTAAAACATTGAATAAGAAAGCAACTTTCTTACACATCTTCAGCAGGATTTGAGCCCTATGCAGAAACCACTTAGTGAAAGAGACTTACATAATCTTCTATCAGGGCAGGCTCCTACATCAGGCTTTGATAATGATAATGAGTAATTGATACAATGATAATAAACAAATTTGATTATTTTTTTGTAATCCATTCTAAACATCTGACTTTTACACCAATCTTTCAACAGCCTAATAAACTGATCTGCTCTTCATTATATCATTCAGAGCAGGCTCCAATATTAAACTAGTCATTACAAGTAATTGATACAACAATGATATACCAGGTGGATAGTGTCTTTGTAATGCATTTTAAACATATGGAGTAACATTTAAACAGTCTTATGAACTAACCTGTTCTTCGTTATATTTGATTTCCACCATGTACTTGTGAAGCTCTGCCATCTTATTGATAAGCTTAACACATGCTGGTGTGTACATCAGTCCTTGGTTCTGATCCTCTTGGCATTGTTGAAACAGGGGTGAATCCTGTACCTCTTCATAGGCCAGCTGCTTTTGGCTCTTCTCAGCTAGGGCAATTATTTCAACCTCCTTGACCAATGCTGGTGCACCTATAAAGACTTCAGTGGCCATGATGGTTTGGTGCTGTCCCCTGACCCTCTGCACTGACGCAACCTCAGCTAGGAATGGACACTGGAGGAAGGTTCTTGTCTCCATTTGTATCGGGGCTGCACCTCTGGTGAACGGTACAATTTTGATCTGACTGACAAGCTGCATGTGCATGAGTGTGGCTTCATCACTGATAAGAGCCAGGCGGGCTGAGATTTGACGTCTAGGAGAAACAGCCTCCGTTCCCCGTACAACTAATGTGAGAATACGAGCAATTGGCTTAGTGATTCTTGGATCAGGAGTAATTGGATTGAGTTGGGCTGCTTGGGCATTTGCAGCCTTTGGACTGCTCTCTCCACCAAACCAGCTAGAGAAGATGCCTTCTTCTTGGGACTCTTCCTCACTGTGGCTCCATGCAGGGCTTACAACTTCATCTAAAATCTCTTGACCTGGCTGAAGTTTCATCCAGTTGTAGGATAACTAAAATATAAATCCTTTTCTGTCAGAAATTGGTATTCAATATTCAATAGAAATTAAAAAGATACAAGATACATTTCTGATATAAATCAATAAACGCTTTTACCATCTATTTTCTCATTGAAGTATAATGCTAAACTAACTGTTGAGTCGGGTATTACCGAATATTAGAAATAAGATTTGACCAAAGTCTTGAGAAATTCATTTGGATATTTTGCAAGTGACAAACCTCTACTGTATACTCTTGTGGCATGGATACACCTGGTCTCGTCCTTAATTCCACGAAGGAATGCCCACGAATCGGAAGTGTTAGAAATGCCAGATGATTTCCTGGACTGAACTGACCACGCACAGCAAATTCAATTCCGGTAGCCTGACCACCAATTACATATGCTACAGTCCTAACTGGAGCTTTTTCATTCCCTTCAATAACTTGTACCAGCTCATTTAGCTGGCTTTGACGAGTGGGAACTGGTACAGCTGGGATAATCTGTAAGAATGTGACAGGGGCAATTGCAACTCTTATGAGCTGTCTCTCCACTTGAGCTGGCAAGATGGTCACAGATGCCCTTCTTTCAGGTATATTGACTGCAATCTGGTAGTTATTGGGCAAATGTGCGGTCACAGCAGCTCTCACAGATATTCCTGCACGGATGAAGGTCATGTCCACACCCAGGTCGTACATCACTGACAGGGCCATACTGAAAATGCAAGGAGGATGATTAATATATATCCTATTGTAGTGCATCCCTTACAGATGGTCCATAATTAGAAATGGAATCAGTAACATGAAATCTATGGTCATCAAATTTATCATAGAAATGTTTTATGTAGTAACATACCTGGTATAGCTAGAATGTCATGCTGGTCTGATAAGGCTTATTATTCTAATAAACATTGCAGTCTATTTTAAACAGATGTTCCCCCCAAAAAAGGTATCAGCAATATGATTATGCATGTCTGTCATATAGCACTGTTCATAATGAAACCATTATATGTACTAACATACCTAGTTAATTGTTTAAATGAATATGTCATGACACTCTGATTAGAATTGTCTTTCCATTACATTTTTGATACATACCTTGGTTGCAAAGCCGGTACAATTCGTAGCTGCTGTGGGAGTCTTGGAGCCTGACCTCTGAATGGTGATGGTGTCATTTGGACTTGTACACTGCCTTTTACATTTGCAACCAACGCACTGGTCAAATTCAGAGAGAGGGTAAGACCGAGAGGACAAGGGATTTGGTGAGAAGCATCCATAAGAAGAACCGCCTTTGAAAATGTGACTTGGGTTCCTTCGCGCAGGAATGTAGCCCAGCTTCTTAAAAATTCCATTCCTGAATAAGTTAAATGATTGTTAACATTCCTAGAATAACTGTATTTTATCATAAACATGTAGAGTATTTATATAAGCAAAAGTAATTGAAAAGAGGTGATCAATTCAAATGAGTAGTGTTTTTACTGATGCAACTTTTAGTGAATATAGAAAAAGCTCCTACCTTCTGGTTCATACATCTTATTCAGTAAAGTCTGCACATCAATGGCGGTGAAAAGTACTTCATTATCAAATAACCTTATTTGGACAGTCATTCTTGGTGTTTCCAGAGCTTTTTCTCTCAGGCTCAACTGAAGAAATAAGTAAAATATACATTTGTATATTATCTTACAATTACAACAGTGATTAAAGAATGAGAAATATTTTCTAGCGTGAAATAAGGAGCAATTGCGGTTTAACAGACACAACTTATGCCCCAAAATGATTTTCGGTCATTTTGATTTAAACAAAAATAATTTAAAATTTGGCTTATTTTATGTCGTGATAGAAGAATGCTTTACTTTTTAAACGTACCCTTATTTTTATTAGCTTTTGATGTTATATGAACATAACAGAGAGGAAATACAATAATCTTAGTTATCACTTTTATACCAAAGTATAAAGTTAAAACGTATCCTTCCATATGATTAAAAAAAATTGAGAACTTATCATTGTGAAAAAAACTAATGATATTAGTTTTACAAACCTTTCTCCTGATTTGGTCAATTTCCCTCCTGATAGCGTCATGGTAACGCCTCTGCCTTAGTACATCAGCAATGTTGATTGTCTTTAATAGACCATGTGGCCCAAACAGCTTGTCTGTAATTTCTTCCATGCCCAGGAGCCCAACAGCAATCTGTAGATAGTCAAAATTAACAAGAGAAATTTTAATGTCAACATGAGGCAAGCACAGTTACTGATAATAAAATAGCCATTATATTACATTATCAATAAGGTATGAAATGTGTATTTGAATAATATGTGTTCATTTAATAGAAATCCTACCTGCATTGGTTGAACAGCTCTTCCACCAATCACAACACGAGCAGTAGCAGATACACTTCTTGGCAGTACATGACCTGGTCTTCCTATGACATCTAAGTCAACTGCTGCAGCACTGTTTATTGACTCTGAAGGAGAAAAGTGAATCAAAAGTCACATAGATCACCCGTATTAAAGTATTATTGGTTATGGGAAAATATCCTTGAACAAGAAAAGTCTTTTAATCATTTTTTTATCAACTTAGGAAATATATCTTAAATAAAAGCTTTTATTTTGATAGGAATGTACTTACCCAGAATGGTATCTAAGACCACTTTCTTGCTGTATTTCAGTCCTTGGTTGAATGGTTTAGCCTGTCGCAGAGCAATGCGAGCATTAAATGCCCTGTAATGTAAATATGTTAAATGATCAATATCTTACTGCATTTCCTCATGCATGTCAAGGTGAAATCCAATCTGATTTTGTAAAGTGCTATGTTAAACACAACCTTTAAAAATAAAGGGTGAAATTCATAAGTAAAATAAGTAAAAAGTAACTTTCTGAGTAATACATTTAGAATAATATCATTTGTATATGATTTATTCTCCTAATTATCATGTGTATCTACATTAAGAATAGTGTCCAATGTAATCGTTAACATAGGTCTTTCAACTTACATGGTCTTCAGACATGGGTCAGTGGCAACGCTGATATCTCTCAGGTAAGTGTAGACATAGGTTCCAACTTCAATATTTCTCTCCCTTACCAATGATTCAGCGATCATTTGAAGCACAGACAGGGTTGGTTTGGTATCAATGGTCACACTAAATGCAACTATACGAACGTCATATCTTTCATTTCCATTCAGGAAAAATGGTAACAGCACACTTTGTATCTGGATTAAGATGAACATCAATCAATAATTATATCACAATAGCACCGCTGCCAAACCTTTGAATAAAGCTATCGCCATGTTCTATTGCGCAATTGAAAATAGAAAAGAATATGGGCAAGAGGTTAGCAGAGATAGGTTTCAAAGTATGCTTTATCATAAAACCTTCTTTAGGAGTATACTATTGTTCACTATCTTTTGTGCAAGAATACATACTACATACAACACAACATTTCCTACCTTTCTAGGAAGCTGTGGTGCCACTCTCCTTAATGCAAGTATAGCCTGAATGCGAACAAATGCTGAATATCTTGGGTTTCCAATGACTGCATGGAGGGGTTGAATACTCTCTGGCAGACCAGCATTTCCAAAGGCCTTAAGGATAGTTACAATCTCCTCTTCATTTCCTTCAGCACGTTCAATGGTTCTTACAAGAACAGCAACCATTTTCTGCAATAAGTATATGATTTTTGTTATAATAATAACAGTTATGCATGATACAATTTGCTTCAAATCAAAATTTACAAATCAATATATGTAACCCAGTTATCAAACATGATACCAGGGAAGTGTATAGATAAATTTGCAATGGTTCTTATTTATGTATTCAAAATTATTTTTTATATAAAAGATAACCTAATGCACACTTCATTTTTGATTACAAATTTGTACCTAAAAATATGTATTTAGTAGAGGAAAGTTATAGGTCAACATAACGTCAAAAGTAAATTTACCTTTGCAATCCCATCTTGGTGATCAATAACAGCCCTCCTTGGGATTTTACCAGCTGCCACAAGTGCCTCGGCTTCTATTAAATACCTTCTTACAACGGTGGAAGCAGTCAAGAAGAGTGTCCTGCGCAAAACTGGCACCTGGGCGGCCACTGCAGCATCCACAAGGTGATGGATAAGCAATACACTTGGCTGTGCAGTCAATGCTGCACTCGCCAATGCAATATGGACATGGCTGGTTGGCATGAAGGAGAGGCTTGGTGTTCTCTGGGCTAGCTCAACCAGCTGATGGATGGCTCCATGGGTACCACAAGCGGCAAGAGCATCAATCAGAACAACACTGAAATAAAACAAGGGCAAGTTAGCAGATATCAGATTCTTTTGAAATAATCATCTACTATTTAATAAATGTAAAACATGATTTTGATAATCTATATTAAACCTAAGTTCATATAGGTAATGCCATTTGTCTTTGAAACTCAATATTACTAAATTGTAGTACAGGAGTTTTGTGTTGGACGTATTGTGACACAAATAATCTATATTAAACCTAAGTTCATATAGGTAATGCCATTTGTCTTTGAAACACAATATTACTAAATTGTAGTACAGGAGTTTTGTGTTGGATGTATTGTGACACAAATAATCTAAAACGAGGTCGCAGCTTTTCAGTGGGTTTTGATACTTATAATAGTTGTCAATAACATATCTGAAAACAATAATTTGGCCTTCCCTGGAGTGTCTCATAGAATGTAAGTGTAAGTTAAAACATCAGGAATCTTACGTTTTTCTTGGTAGGACACGATCCTGATATGTGGTACCAATAAGTATCTTGACAAGTTCCCCGACTTGAGATGGTGCAGCATGGCGGAGTATCTTAACTAGTTTGATGAATTTCTGCGGCATTATTTCTGCAACAGATTCTCCTTCAATTTCAGCTGCAATGTCCTCAACCAAAACCTTAATCTGTAAAACAAATAAACTGAATATTATACCTACATATATGCACATAAATGGGTGAGAATCACATGAATCTCGATAATAAACAGGTCAATTAACGAACAAGACCATATGAAGATAGTGATGATTATGAATACAACTCTATTTGAATACAGATAGGGAGATTTTATTCAATTGCCTAGAATCATTTTCATTATCTTGTCTAAATATTTATCTCCAATGTAAATTCTTACCGTCTCCGTCAGGGCTGCCTGAGCTTCAGGTGTGGTAACTTCTTGCGACCGTTCCATTTGAGCATTCCAATCAGCAGATACAGTCTCTTCTCTTGCATAATCCTTTCCTTCTGCTATCAATCTACCTATCTGTTCTTCCTGAGCAGGTAACTCAAGCTGCAAGTTGGTTGGCTGAATCACGCGATCCTGTGGTACTGGAATACTTCTCCTTATTCTTTCTGTTCTTATTAAGACCAGACTTTGGCTGTGTACAAAAAGAAGTAAAAGGATAAATCTTCAATAATTTTGTATAAGTATGTAATGTTTATTTTCCATTACAAAATTGTTCTTTAATGATTTGTACCTTCACTTGAAACACAGGTCTGCATATGATTTAGAATAGATTCAGTTAATCAGAGTATATCATCAGATGGAATAACGACCAGTATCTAAATATCACTAGTTAATTACGTCATTCAATAATTCACAAACAGTAGTTGTGTTACATACTTTATGACTAACATTTCCTAAACCTACTTGACAACAGCTGTGATTGTTTCATCAATGTTTCCAGATGGATTGGGTTGGTGGCGAGCCTCAAGAACTGCACTCTGGATCAGGAAATTTCGCTTGTCTCCAGTGATCACATAGGTTGCTTTCACAAAGTTATCAATAATTGGTGTGGGTTGACAATCTGGACACAGCATGTTTGTGAAGGAAGTGCGGTCTACGCTGATGTCACGCCTGCAATTCTCTTGGTTTGTGATCTTGGTAACCTGCAGTTGTTTTGGTGCTTGGACATTCTGAGCTGGCAGCTCCTGTACAGCGTAGATAGTCTCACAAACTCCTGTTACACTTTCCTGTAATGAGGAAAGTACAAATCAGATCAAACATCTAAATATCAAAGTATTTGTAATGGATTCATACCCTATTATGACTTATTAATTACCACACAAATGGCAATAAGTTATCGTAGAATACCCATTGTATGTACAAATAATGTATTCATGTATGTTTCTTCAATCTTCATGAAAATGGAAATGACAACTAAAACCTAGATTGTATGTACAAACATGAACCTCAAATACCCTGTAGACTAGCACATATCAATGTAACAAAACTTGTTTGTTTCTAGGTAATTTGTACATACCTCAAATACTCTGTACACTTTGGTTATGGCATCCTCTGTGACCAGCTTGTTCTGCATGAATACAGATTCTAATCCTGCGACAGGAGCCTGTTTGTCACCCTCGAGGTTAACTTGCAGGAGATTCAGTACACCACGCTTGATATTGACAGACCAGAATGGTTCCTCAGCCGCTGTTTCAATCTTTTTCACTTCTCCCCTTGAATACCTGGATATAATAACCATTTTAAGAACAACGTATTCCGCTAGTATGATGCTGGCATGGCCAGGAAGCGAGCGCGAAGCTTCAGATGATTTCATTTTTTTTCTGACCATAAGATTAATTGCATATAAGATTACTACGATTCCAACCTGTCGGAAAATAATCAGTTTTTAACAAGTTTAAGAGAGCAGTAAAAGGATATTAGAACGAACTGTGAGCCTTTGAAATTTGAAACATGGCGAGTATTTTTTTCCCCCGTAAACATTGAGTCCTACACTGTGGCAACCTTTCCCGCTACTTAAGTTGTCATAAAGATTTCACACTTTCCCAGAGGAAATTGTGGCGATTCTAACGATCTACACCGCATTAAAATTGACCCACGGAAAGGCGTAGCTTCGGATGATTTCATTTCATGCTGACCAAAAGATAGCATTAAGATTGAGCGAAAAGAATTGGCATAACAATTACAACAATTTCAACCTGTCGCAAAATCTTTAATCTCAACAGATTTGAAAGCGAATTGAGAAGCATGTAGAGAAAATTGTGGCAGTTCTAACGCTTTAAACCGCATTAAAATTGGCCCATGGAAAGGCGTAGCCTCGGATGATTTCATTTCATACTGACCAAAAGATAGCATAGATTGATCGAAAAGAATTGGCATAAAAATTACAACGATTTCTACCTGTCGCAAAATCTTTATTTCTCAACAGATTCAAAAACAAATTAAGAAGCATGTAGAAGAACGTGTGGCGGTTCTAACGATCAAAACCACATTAAAATTGACCCCCGGAGACGGGTAGACTCGGATGATTTTATTTCATACTGACCAGAAGATAGCATAGATTGAGCGAAAAAATTGGCATAAAAATTACAACGATTTCAACCTGTCGCAAAATCTTCATTCCTAAACAGATTTGAAAGCAAGTTGAGAAGCATGTAGAGGAAATTGTGGTGGTTCTAACCATTTAAATTGCATTAAAATTGACCCACGGAAAGGCGTAGCTTCGGATGATAGCTTTTCATACTGACCAAAAGATAGCATAGATTGATCGAAAAGAATTGGCATAAAAATTACAACGATTTCCACCTGTCTCAAAATCTGTATTTCTCAACAGATTTTAAAGAATATTGAGAAGCATGTACAGGAAATTGTGGCGGTTCCAACTATTTAAACTGCATTAAAATTGATTTCATTTAATGCTGACCAAACGATAGCATAGATTCAGCGGAAAAAAATGGCATAACAATTACAATGATTTCAACTTGTCGCGAAATCTTCATTTCTCAACAGATTTGAATGCGAATCGAGAAGCATGAAAAAGAAATTGCGGCGGATCGAACGATTCAAATTCGCATTATAATCGGCCCACGAAAAGGCGAAGCTTCGGTTGATTTCAGTTCATACTGGCCATAGATTGATCGAAAGGAATTGGCATAAAAATTACGAATTCAACCTGTCGCAAAATCCTCATCTCTCAACATATTTGAGAGAGATTCTCCGGACAAGTGGAATGAATTGTGGCAGTTCCAAAGATCTAAACCACATTAAGATTGACCCATGGAAAGGCAATTTATTGTTACTGTGAACATATAGCTTTCCCCTGTGGCTTTCCCTGTTTCCCCGCTGATATAATCATGCCGTCGCGTAAGCATTTGTTACTTTTTGTCACGCGCGTGGTCCCTGCAGATCATCAAACAAACGCTATACAAGTTACCGGAGGCAGTCCATATTTATTACGTGACAAAGCAATGATCGAAATATGAAAAGATCTGGCGGCAAAATATGCCCTTAAAGCAAAAGGTGATGTTCATTTCCCAGACTTCCCTGCAGACTTTAGAAGCTTGCGCCTGCGTGACCGGATGTACCACAACGGTACGTCACATCCGGTCGGTCAAAACTTTTCTGGTACATATACAGATTGGATATATACATTGTATATACATTGTATCTACATACGTACACGCACGTTACATGAATGCTTGCTTGCGCTAGCTGCACTTCGTGCAGCGGCGCGGGCGCGCTCGCTATGATTATAACACACCACTGGTAAAGGAGTTTAAAGCTTGTATCAATATTCATTTGCTAGTTTCATGGTGTCAATTTGGTAGCTGTATTGTTTTATTGTGCTCTTGTTATCAGATAATTTGTCTGATACATGAAGTAGTCCTTTTTGGACATTGAGAAGACTATATTCAAGCGAGTATTGTATAGAGTGCATGAATCTGGACATCTAGAACCACTGCCATGAACTTACCGTATCTTGATTGGCTTAATGAGTTGCTCTCTCATGATTTCCATCTCCTGTCCAGTTACAGGTGTCAGATATTCATCAGGAATCTGCTGCCCAGGTGTCAGATGTGCAGGAAGTTGAGCACTTAGCTGCAATAACTGAACCTGGCCGAGCTATAACAAAGAGAAGGTTATCTTTAGTGCATAAGATACAGCATTCCTCCTGTGATCAAAATGATGAGCTGCTGGTTGAGTTTGGAGCCTCAGTACTTATGAAAAGAAAAGACAGCTTTATGAATGTACCGGCTGCCCTCTCTTGTCATGAGCACTAAAAGCCCTACGGTTGAATTCTTCTTCCCATGCGCCGAGTAGATGCTTCAGTGTATCAGAGCTTAAATCTTAAAAGTGTGTGAAAAATCCATGGTCTTACATTTATACATCTAATGCTATTTTTTGCACTCAGAGTAACAAAGTGCAGACAATGAGACGTGAGGTGTGTACCTGTCTACTCATAAGAGTTACTTGACTCATTTATTATGTTCTGTCAGAACTTGCTACAGTGTTGCTACTCCTAAGGTCAAAGCGAAGTAGGACAATTACATCACAGTCTCCTGATGACACACCTGACCTTGTTATAGACATCCTATATGTACCTATATAATGACTTTGTTTTAGTGTGTGGTTCACCTTGCAGTTACCTTAACACAATGGTCTATTCCTCCATATGAAACTAATTTTGAGCTACAAGAACATTATGAGTAAAGCCAAATAATTTTTTGTGACTTGACTTACCTGTACGATTGCCTGGCTATTGGCTTTCACCTGAATGCGAACCTGGGCCTTGATTTTCAAGCCAGAGTATTTCTGACTTGCTATCGGTAGACCAGCGGCTACCTGACCTTCGTAACTGTACACATACTCCCTCTCAGGGCGGAAAACTGGAAACAAATTGATCATGATCAATACAACTGTATCTATCTATCTATCTATCTATCTATCTATCTATCTATTTATATATATATATATATATATATATATATATATATATATATATATATATATATATATATATATATATATATATATATATATACATATATATATATATATATATATATATATATATATATATATATATATATATATATATATATATATATATATATATATATATATGTATATATATATATATATATAAAATAAATATATATATATGATATATATATGTATATATATATATATATATATATATATATATATATATATATTATATATATATATATATATATATATATATATATATATATATATATATATATATATATATGTGTGTGTGTTTGTGTGTGTTTGTGTGTGTTTGTGTGATTAAAAATCAGCCTACAAATGTTTTCAGAAACTTGACACTAAGCAGACATAATTTCTCTTATTTCGAATCTTCATTTTTGTCTGGAGGATTTGCAAGCAAAATCTACTTGATACAAATATTTTCATCACATAAACTTACCCTTTTCCCTAGATTCCGCATTCACTGACGCTGAAGGAAAAATGATACCATGTATTAATCATTGCGGTCAAACAAAAGTAAACTAGTTTGTAGATTTTTAAGAAGTGCTAATGAACGTAAGTAATGCTCAAACATCATCCGTTTCACTTAAACAATGTAAAACCGTAACTTCGTTCTGACAAACACCATTGTAGAAAAATGTTGAAATGCATGCGTAACAACATTGCTTTAACATTACATTGATAGCTCCACCCTTCTGACTCCAATTCTTGAATTTGGAATAGGGTCTAAAATCCTTGCTGTATCCATTGGGGACCTGATAGAAACGTATAAAGCACTCAAGTATAGCTGATTAAGATTGTTTGCAAGTTAGGCAGTTTATTAGATAATGTTAGAAGATCATACTGGAATGGATCTAGTTCAATGGCGATATCAACTTTACTTACAGAAAAAGCTGGGAATTAAAAGGATTATATTGAATTTCAGACTTGTTTGATTCTCAGTGGAACTTTCTCCCAAGAGACCAAATTGAAGCATTCTTTCATATTGCAATCAATTTTCTGGACTATGAAAATTTGAAATTTCTTGTTAGGAAAAGGTTAGAAAAATACAATTTTAACAAAGTAACATTGATTGGTCCAAGATTACCACCCATTTTAAACATAATCAGGATTTCAGATAAACGTTGTGCAAATGTTTACAAAACAATTATTGAACAATAACAACAGTGTCACTAACGAAATTCGATCTAAGTGGACATCCTAATTGAACTATGAAATTGACTACCGTTTAGTTGCAAACTTTGTCATAATTAACTATCGTAAAACAAATGAAACGTTCGTTAGACTTATTCAATTCAAATTGGCACATCATAGAGTAATGACGAATGCATTGTTATTTAAAATGAATTGTGTAGTATCTCCGACGTGTGCCCATTGTTTAGAAGTTGACACCATTATGTATGGCTTTTGTGAATCTTCTAACGTGATTAATTTATGGAGACAAGTGGAATTATGAATCAGGAAATATATGGACAAATATTATAAACTGTCAGATGTTAAGAAGAATTGGTGCAGCTATGCAAATACCAACCATTAATTATGGCCATTAAAAAGGTTATTTAAAGGAAGAGATAAGGTATCGGATTTCCATATATTATCCATGTAAAAAGATTTCTCTTTAATCAGATAATAAAAGAAAGGACTTCTAAAATCACAGGGCCTGATGAAGTAAGTTTTCCCCTAAAATGGGACCCTATAGTACAGGAGTTACTAACTTCTCAATATTACTTTAGAGTAACTGTGATTGAGGTGAGCTTACATACATTTGCGATGTTATTGGTCTTGTAATCTAATTGAATCGTTATTACATGCTCGATAGTTATCATTGTTTATTATTAAATCTCTCTCTGAATTGTATTACTGAAATTTTTGAAATAAGATGACGTTGAGAGGCAATAAAAACATCTGCTTTGCAGAGAAAAAACCTGGAATGGCATAAATTCGACAACACTGTGGTTCAACTTTGCAGAGGTATTTCTAATCAAATGCTCCTGAGTGTTGTTTTTACTACGTTCCAGATTATATGGAATGTTGGTGATGAGGTTTGCTCTCCCAAACCTTTGTACATGTTGATTCTCGATCCATTTATAGTAGGCCTTTACCGCAGAAGGTACAGTGTCTCAATGTAACTATTGGCTTAGGCACATGCTGCACAAATTGTGCCCTCATTTTATTCTATGAAAATTAATTTCACCCATTCCTAGTCTCTCTTCCACTTAATAACTCCTTTCGTAGTCGTTCTTATCACGTCGATAGTTGTTTTTGAGCATTGACAGGAACAAACAAGGTGATTAACTTCCACATATAATTCAAGTGCAAAGTGCTCTTTTTAACCAAATTGGTATAGAGGGGATTTTGATAATAATATTGGATGAGGATATCCGTTTACTCAAGATTTGTCCCATTGAACAGCATATATTTATGATTTCTTCAGCTAAGATTAGATAGGTAAGTGAGATCAAAGGATTTGCGATTTAGTTACTTGGTCGTTTGTTAAAAGTCAAGCACAAATTGAATTGTACAATTGCAATTTTGAAATATAATGACGTTGAGCGAAGAAATATGTTTTGCAGAAAATTAAAAAAGAGAAAAGGAGTTTTGTCATTCATACTATCTACTAAACACCAGCTCTACTCATAGAAATTTGACGTAATTACCCTTCTGCAACTTATTACTCATCGCAAGATACACGTATCTTCCATGCCATTGATCCCTTATAGTAAAGATAAAGACTTACCCGTATAGGCGACTGCCAATAGCAACACCAGCAAGGACCTCATGGTTCCTTTGGGAAATCCAAACTGAACTGGCGAATTCATGTTTAGACCTCCTTATATACTATCAAAATCCTAACTTTGACCAGATGTTTTGACAATATGCAACATTTTAGGTATAAAGGTCGCACTCTTTGGAAAGGCAATTGTTTAATTTGATGAGGTTGCAAATATTGGGGTTGATTTTTTTCTGACATGTTTGTAGACACGCTCTTTACTAGTAGGTGCTTATTCTCAAGGTCAACCGATGACCCTATCTTCCATTCCATCTACCAGTACACGTTTCAAACGAGCAAAGCACCCTCAGCAAGCAGGGTTAGCAGCAACATAATATTTATAGAATTATAAATTAGTTCTTTAAGTATGGACATGAATCCTAGATATTCAGCAAAACTTGCCCGAGAGACCACTGGTTTCGCTATCTTAGAAAGTTGCAAGTGACTTGAGGTTAAGCGGTGGATAATGTATGGGTACTTCACCTATTGTGAAACTGGCTAGTCACGACTTAGCCATTATGTGACTGAACAAGTGACCACAAACGAAATTCGAAGTTCCAAAAGTTTGTAAAAAGAAAATTGTGTATAGAAAGTCTAATCCTGTATATTTGGCTGCTATCTTTTAGCATCAAAACAATTTCGAAAACATCTTCCACGCAACTATTTCGAAATCTATAAAAATGCACCACATATATAAATGTACCACTTATTAAATGCCCGATGTCTAATACAAGTATGAGCGTGAAGGAGATAATAAAAACATTACAAACAGAAAGGATTTCTTCATACATGTTAGGAACAATGCGTGGATAACAGTCACCATATTATGAATCGCATTTGTCATTAATCCAGAAATTGATAACAAAACTGTCCAGATTACCTAGAATTTTAGAACACCCTTCACCTGTTGTCCTTTTTTTCGTATATTGGTTTTGAATTTTGATAATCATCTGTTCCTTTTCGTGACTCGGTAGCGCTATTTGGGAAAATCAAATAAAAAAGGGAAATAACGTACTGAGTTCCTCAAAATTTTCTGCAGGAGGCTCTCTGATCTCTTGCACCAGTACGACAACAAAAAGACAAGCACTAGATACCTCGGCCATGGGGGTAAGCTAGATTAAAAGTTAAGCTTGAATTTTTTATGCTTTTATATCTTATCACGTATGTTCAAGATGTGGATTAAATGGGATTAAGAATATATAAATTTACGGAGAAATATGAATGGGGAATTGGTTTACCGTCATTTTTCGGCCATATTGATTACCAGCGAAAATTTACCACCTAATCACAGGTAAATTACGAATATGATATCATAGACGGAGTTAAGAATATTACTGGATTCAATAATTTGTGAACCATGAAACAGGATTTGATAGGGTAATTGTACACAACATATACTCCAAGCAATCTTTTCAGAAAACAAACCCTTATAGAGAGGGTTGTTGAAGGTTTATTATGGAAAGCTTTTTGTCTGAATGGTTATGAATTCATATTGTTATTTGAGACGAGGTGTCTACTATATGACGTGTAACTTCTGTCGTTTTGACATATCGTACACATGCAATTCGTTGGCTCTGCGAAGCAATCTCAAAACAACGCATCATTATAGCGTTTTGACAGACTGTAGTCTATAATAGTATGGCATCTCTGGCCGAGTATTCGCGTTAAGATGAGCACGAATATTAATCCCATTAATGCTTCAGAATTCCCCCATGGATTATCGTTTGGATCTAAAATACTTGTGACAATAACCTCTAAATTGAAAATGATCTTACAAAGGAGAGTTGTTGGGAATGTCCTAATTAACAATACGTCTTCAAATGTTTCTCAAGTATGGTTTTCCTTGAGAGATAACACCAAAATGGTGCATTAAGCCTATATGATTTCACACACGCGCATACGAACGTACGTACGTACGTACGTATGTATGTATTCATGCATGCATGTATATATATATATATATATATATATATATATATATATATATATATATATATATATATATATATATATATATATATATATATATATATATATATATATATATATATATATATTTATATATATATATATATATATATATATATATATATATATATATATATATATATATATATATATATATATATATATATATATATATCCTTAATACTGCCTTACCTCTTTATTTTTTTAGTTACATTGCCTCCTTATATATGTACTGTGTCTTCTTATGTAAGTGCATAACGCCCGCAGTTGAGCTGGCTCTTTGTCGTATATGTTTCAACTACGGCTTACGCTTATTGAGTATGTTCTCTTTTTACCATCAACTCTTAGAAGTACGCTCTGAATTTTGTGTAAATCGTTCTGTTTTCCTCCTTGTTTTTCTTTTTAGTTTTTTTGCTGTTTCTTGTTATGATTTAGGTACACACATTCAATAGACATTAAACATCTAAGCTGTAGTTTAATATGACATACATGTAGTTCTTTAGCCAGGGTAAGTGCATTGTCTCTCAGATACCGGTAAGGTACCATACGCTTTACGCAATACGGAAATAACATGTGCTTTTTTACTTGGTTAAGCAACTAAAATATTTCCCCACAATTTATTTAGCATAGAGGTGACCGAAGTATGATACTTTCCAGTTTCTCATAGAAACAAACAGATGAAATTAATTTGAATTTAAATTATGAACTAAACCAGCAATGCATAATTGTATTGACTAAAACATTTAAATACTACTTTCAATACTAATAAAAATTGCATCAGGCGAATGGTGCATCGATTCGATTTAAAAGGGTAAATGCTTAATACGTTTTTTTGAAAAGGGGGGTTGGTGCGTTCAAGCTTGAATAATAATGATTATGTGTCCTCATTCAGAAGGGATATCAACATAGCCAGCTACGTGCATGCAGAAAGGGGAAATTCATAGCAATGTGAACCACATCATATCATATGTATATGAACTACATCATAACACATATACACCTCCACACACATACACAAACACACATTGGTTTACCCAAAGGTTTGTACAGCGCGTTTTAATTCGGTTATTTCAAGTTTATAATTTGAATTTTCATTTTGCTGTGAAAGAAAGGATTCAACGTAACATCTATTTACACACTTAACAGGCTTACTAATATATGATTAGATGTATCACTTGAAAAGTATTGCACACGAAATTTCATAAATGTCCATTTTTTACTGGGTGCCATCCCTGCAGAAAAGCTTAAAAAGTAATTCATTTCACATTCATTTCTCATTGAAGAAAAATGTTCAATACACTCATTTTCCTCGAGGAAAAATAACCTCTCTTTAAAAGAAACGTTGAATATTTAACTTAAATGAAAATTCATTTAATTGTTAGTGTATTCCGACACCGACAATGCAATTTACAGTTTCCACCATTTACCTTCTGCTAATAGAATTCAAAAACAATTCACACTGTATATTGATATTTTTCATGGCGTAAGTAAAAAGCAAGTATATTGGTGAAATGACTCGTAAAATACACTTGATAAAAGGCCTACACATTCTTCTTAGTTTCTCATAGAATAAGGACTGAATATAATGATAAACAATTGAGATGAGATATCAAATAACAAAATTAACAATTCCAGAATTGCTGAAAACGTAATCAACAAAAAGTGAGAATTTTAACGCTGGAGTACGTCTTGTACTTTGAAATGCTATTAATATATTTGCATGTTTTGCATGTGTGCCATACATGTTTTAAATAGAACGTCAATTAATATCATCAGAGAACGTAAGGTATTTGTTTTTCTCGCTCCTAGATTGAACATTGTAACAGTCGAGAAGTAGGCCGAGTTCGTGGCATGTGTTTGCACTGATTTTCCTAGGTTTGTTTATTAATTCATCGTCAGACCTATCATTTGTGGTATGCTTCCTGACACACTGAGGCCACACGAATACACGATTACGTCTTGACCTCAGCACTAGTATTAGCAGTAGATACACACACATACTCACATATATATATATATATATATATATATATATATATATATATATATATATATATATATATATATATATATATATATATATATATATATATATATATATATATATATATATGTATATATATAAAAGTATATATATATATGTATATATATATATATATATAAATATATATATATATATAATTATATATATATATATATATATATATATATATATATATATATATATATATATATATATATATATATATATATATATATGTGTGTGTGTGTGTGTGTGTGTGTGTGTGTGTGTGTGTGTGCATATATGATTTTTTTGTACATAGTTCTCACATTTGGTGGAAGGTGTATTTCTAACGTAAAAGATTGTGTTGATATTTGTGTGGTAGCGGTCAGTTGCAAAGAAGTACATACAGCGTTTAGGCTTAGAATCACAGTATATATCGTTTTTTTTTGTTCTGGGTCACAAATGTCTAAACATATGTTATTTATTCCAGGTTCTTATAACGACTATACGAGACTTATTGAACGATGTATTCAAAAAAGCGTACTTAATGTGCTACAGGTGAACTTGGATATGACGGACCCAATGGGACCAGGAATGTATTTCAATAAGTCAAGATTCGCTGTTGAGCCCTAGTTTGCAGACGAGTGACAATAATCAAACATTTTTTCGAGTCAGGCCGTTAATCTAAGTAGCATGAGAATTAGTGTCAACACGCGAGAGCAGTTTTGATAATTGTGGCCTAGTAAAACGGTGACTTCTCAGAACGTGATTTGTCACCTGTGACAATTGATACAATATAACATTTTAACCAGGTGAACTGTCAGAGAAGACACAACGTAACAAATACGGTCATAGATTACATAACACTCAGTTCTCAATCATCCCCAGGAGCTGGTTATAGTCCACTAGGAGAGCACGGCACGTGTATACACCTAGATAATTAAAGGCATGACAGTTCCTATGGGGAAAGAGGAATGGTGTAGGTGATATATATATATATATATATATATATATATATATATATATATATATATATATATATATATATATATATATATATATATATATATATATATATATATATATATATATATATATATATATATATATATACATATATATATATATATATATATATATATATATATATAAAGGTATTCGGTTTATAGTCTTGTATCCACCGACGTGCTCACACGACCTTCCTCCCCTAGCAGGCACTGTACATACAGAAACCATTTCAATCCCCCGGGGGATATTCCAGAGCAACTGGCAGCATATAGCGCGCACACTCTAAGCACTGCCTTATTTATGCTAGGTACCCATTTTGCAGCTGGGTAGACTGAAGCAATATGGAATAAACTGTTTTGCCCAAGAACGACCAAAGTGCCTGGAGTGGCCGGGAATCGAACCAGCGACCCTCTAGTTACTAGTCCGACACCCAACCAACTGAGCTACTTTGTCCCCACATATATATATATATATATATATATATATATATATATATATATATATATATATATATATATATATATATATATATATATATGTAAATATATGGATATGTGTATATATATGTATATATATATATATATATATATATATATATATATATATATATATATATGATATATATATATATATATATATTATATATATGTATATATATGTATATATATATATATATATATATATATATATATATATATATATATATATATATATATATATATATATATATATATATATATATATATATATATATATATATATATATATATATAAATGGGAACAGAGTAGCTCAGTTGGTTAGGTGTCGGACTTTTAATTCCCGGGCACTTTGGTCTGTCCTTGGGCAAGTCAGTTTATTCCATATTGCCTCGGTCCACCCAGTTGAAAATGAATGAGGCAGTGCTCGGGGCTTGTGCGCTTTATGCTGCCAGTTGCTTTGGAATATCTCGCGGGGGATTGAAATGGTTTTTGTGTGCATACTAGGGAAGGAAGGTCGTGTGAACATTTCAGTGGATACAAGACTAGTTTTCCCTGGAAATAATGGCTTGCATCTTTGATGCTTTTAAAAATTTCTTACAAATAATAATGAAAATAAATAATAATTCTTCAAAATGTTTGAATAGGAATTGTCTATAATGTTGTTATGTATATGGCACATTCATATATTTCCCAACTATGAAAACGATTTTGTATTTCATCTGCACTCGAGCATTGCAGCGTACTACAGGAAAACAGGGAAATCACGCCTAGAATATATCAATGATGAGGTTTTTCATTTTTGCCCATTTATTTATTCATTTTTCATTTTGGAAAGGCCTGTGTTGATGTTAGTGTAGTATGATAAAGGGGTTGAGTACCGAAAGCTACCTGACAATAGTTGCTCTAGGTGGACAACTCTGGTCAGCTTACGTAATCTCATTTTTTTCAGTGGGGGGGGGGGGGGGGGGGGGTGGTAATGAAAACATATATTTAAGTTTTTCTCCCATAATTTGTAATTTGATTCCAATATGATGATAATCATTTCACTTTATTGGTCTTATTGGTCCTGGGTGGTGTAACTCATAGCAGGGTGTCTATTTATGAAAAGATGAGTGTTTAAATGTACCACAAATGCCTGTCGAAGTAGAAAAAAGGTGACCTTTGAACCTCTTAATACTACACAGTTGACTTGATTTGGTTACTTGGATGGAATGAAATATTAACAATATGTCTATTTGAAAAAGAAGAGGAATAAAATATATCGATAGTGCTTGTCCATGGAACTAAAAGCAATATTGCAAGATTTCCAAGAAGTCAAAAAATTGGTGACCTTTTGACCTCTTGCGATCTTATAATGGAACAAATTTGGATAAGTGACTTACTATCAAAATGTGCTCCTTTATTCAACATTTTGAGTGGTCATATTATATATTATCGTATGTAACAAGAATCCTAGGAAGCATTTTATTTATTAGAGGAATAAAATTCAGTTTGAGTATATTTTTTAAATCACTTGTCTTTCATTTGTTATTAGTTGGTTAGTTTTCATGATCTTGGAACATGGGATGGTCTGCCTTTTTGTACAAATAAAGGGGTAAAATGTATCAATAGTGCTTGTCCATGGCCTTAGAAGGGGGCTAAAAGCAATATAGCGATATTTTTAAAGAAGTCAACAATTGGTGATCTTTGACCTCTGGTGACCTTATAACCGACCTGATTAGCAGAGTTGATTTGCCATCAGAGGGAGCATCTACATACCAACATTTAAATGTGGAATTATGATTCATTATTTTAAAGAAAAAATATAGGCAGCGTTATACTTTTTGAATGAGTAAAAACTTATTTTCAGTATACTTTTTACATTACTTTTTTTCATTTGTTATAGTTTAGTCAGCTTTCAACATATTTGAACATATGTGGTATTACATATAAGCAGGATTTTCATTTGTATGAATTGAAGTGTAGAATGCATCATTAGTGCCTCTCCATGGCCTTGGCTGGGGGCCAAAAACAATATCTCAGGATTTCAACAGATTTGGCGATCTTTTGACCTCAAGTGACCTCAAGGTGGACTTAATCTGCATAAATGACCTGTCATCGGATAGTTTCTTAATATCAGCATTTTGAGTGGTCACATGATCCATTATTATAGATTTTTGTGATATCTGAAAAAAGCAATTCCAAACGAGTTTTGCCAATGTTGGACTGCTTCCTTTTTATTAGATATCATTTTAAAATCATCATTCCAAATGTAGGATAAAATAACCTATTGTTTTTTTGTTCATTTAATAACACAATACTAGTTTTCTCAGATAGTCAAAAGTTATATTTAAACAGTTAAACATTAGAATAATACATTATAAATAACATCCTAGGCTGTATTACTAGTATAAGATATTGTCACAGTTTTCTGTACCCTCTTCATGAGCAGTGTGTAGAGAAAAGTCTTCATTAAAAGACCATATACGATCAATTTACAGTATAAATGCTCAACATGAATAGACCCAAAATTATATTTGCACCATAGATCAACTTGATTAACCACACAAAATGTTCATGTTCATAAAATCTTATTGTGTGGCTTTGTCTTTCCCACTGAAAAATAATATTATCATCATCATCATCATCATCATCATCATCATCATCATCATCATCCGTATTATTATTATTATTATTATTATTATTATTATTATTATTATTATGATTATAATTATTATTATTATTATTATTACTATTATTATTAGTAGTATTATTATTAGTATTATTATTTATATTATTATTAGTATTATAATTATTATCACAGTGCTGATAAAGATGGTTGATTCAAAGATTGATTCAGGGGCGATAAACAAATACCACCAAAGTCAGCACATCCTCAATTTCCTATATAGCCCATTCTTGCTTAACAGTTCCCCATGTAATTTTCATCTGGATCTTTGATAGTTTTGACAATTGCTTAGAAATGAATAATATTTTGACAATATATTTGAAGGAAAGATGTTGGTAGTGTTCTCGTTGTCATTTTTCCTTTAAATCATTTTTCAAAAATATGCTTTTAGGTGTATGATTTCACTGAAATTGTCAGACTGCTTCTGGCTTGGGTGAGCACATGGTCTTCTTTCTATGTGTATACATTGTAGATTGAAGCAAATTACTAGTTTCATGCTACAACAACTGGGTGGTGTACCAAAATATCTGACTCGATATTACTCTGGCTCAAGTAAAATTGGCATGAAATGTGTAGCCATTGAATCTGAAGTTGAAAATGTCTTCAGTAATTGGAATCATACCTCAAAGGTCACCAAAAGTGAATTACTTGGAATGTCAAATGTAAGCATCCACTTAAAAAGTGACATTTAAGAGAAGATCCTACAATATTTTGCAAATAAAGATATACCCTCACGTAAAAAGATCTCAAAGTCCAAAAAGGCTTCGAATGACCTTGAACTCACTTGAGGTTATTGCGATCTGGTATGTTTATATTAATGTCATGAGAAAGCATCCCTGACAATGTGAAAATATTTCTCCATGTTGGTCCTGAGATATGCAAAGCCATCCCATCCAGTCTGAAAGTAACCTTATAATTGGAAATTAATACTGTTGCATTTTAACTTATGGGTTTTTCATACAATTGAATGCCTCTAAAATAATGGTTTATCATCTGTTCATACTTTCAAAGGCCTTGAAAAAAAGTTTGTGTGCATATATCATTTAAAACAATTAATTTTCAGATATCACAAACATCTTCATTCATATTTCAATTTTTGAGGAAATGAACCAAAACAGCTTTGCCAAGTAGATGTGTATTTTTTATGAAACTGCCTTACTTGGAAATGCTTTTGAGGAAATATATATGATTATTTCTTTGTTTTTTTCGTATTCCTTTATCAATTTCCAAAAATTACCAAAATCCACCTGCTTTAGGAAGCATTTTGTAAAAATGCCCCTGAAATGACATAGTTTCCACAAAAATATATTCAAGCATTTGTTAATTGTTCTAAGGATGTTTTCTAGTACATAAAATGAATGTTGTATTACTTGCTTGGCTTTCAATATGCCTTGATCTACCATGCGTATTTCAGAAATAAACCGTTTTTATCATTTTTTAGGGAATTAGTCCAAAATAAAAAGGTTATTAAAAAAGACCAGCAGTTTAATATGTATATTTATACAAGCAATTTGTATAGAACACCTATGCTAAGTTTCGATTTTGTGGACGAAAAACAACATGGAGTTTTGGTACAAATTACAAAAAAAACAGCCTCTTTCAGCCAAAAAACAATGAAATCACCAAAAAATGACATTTTGCAACACATATCACCACCACATAATGGCATGTCTGAAAGCACAGACAATAAGCTCAAAGAAGAGCCCTGTTGTGTCCTTCTGCCTTGCAGGCACACTAAACTCCTTAAATAAGGCACTGTTGGGTTTTTTTGCCGATCACCTATATGGGTTCAAGCAATCTGCTAAGCATTCATTAATCTGAAAAGGTCATTATAAATATTATGCCTATAACTCCACTTATCACAAACGCAGAAATCATTTCATAGATGAACATTGTGTACCATTTACGAGCTCGAACAACCCTGGTCTTGGTTGAGGTGATGGTGTTGCTGAAAGTCGCCAGGGCGGCGCTGCGAGCACCAGGCCATGCGTGGGGTCCAACGAGACGATGATGACACGATGACGCGGGACCGGCAAGAAAGTTGAAAGCCAACTTGGGGTCCGTAAATAACAGTTGCATAAATGACGGCTGGACTCCTATTTCTTTGGCCATTTCATCACGGTATGCTAATGGATCCATGGATAACTGAAGTATGGAAATAAAGTGAAATGGCTATTATGTATTTTTTTCTCTTTCGTGCAATGTCTGAAGTCCATCGAAGAATAATCGCAGTATTTTGACTTTTAAAACAGAATAGAGTAGTATCCGAATAGTTAAAGCCATACCTAGAGGAAAAGATGTCACTGTTCAAAACATAACACATGGATCTATATAAGTGAATCTTCGGAAATAAGTTGTGAATCGGCCAGATTTCCTACAAACGGTTAAACAAAAATGGCACCGTATGCACCAAGAAATCATTTTAACCCCTCCAATTATAGGGCTACTTTGTCCAAAGAACAATATTTTTGAAAACCATCTAAATCCTGTCATGTTGGTATTGATTGGATAGCTCTCGCTGAGAATTTATCTGTCATTTATCAGGTTTTTGCATCATTTTATATTCGCCAAATTAGTCACCAGCAGCATAAGAGTTAAGGGAGAGGGGAAAAGGGTGATTTCATATTGAATTCCCATCACACTCATTTGTCTTTTTTTAAGTGATCTAAAAATTATTAAATTTTGAGGAATTTGGAATTTCCTTTATTCTCTTATTCTTACAAATTCATACTCGGCGGGCACTTGCTATTTTGAACGTGGGAGAGGGAACACATGTACAGTACAGACATTTCATTCCTGCACCAGTCAAACTGACGTCTGGCAGTGCCTGGTTGTACAAACACCCATAGATAATGTCAAAAAATAGGCCACGCACATCAATGGCCGACGTAGCTTGCAAATCAAAGCTACGTTTAGTCATCCATGCATTCATGCCCAGAAAATTGGGTGTCGATCGGGCGAAGAATGCATAAGATTGTCATAGAAATAGATTAGAAATTTAATACTTTTACTCAGAAAAAGCCCATTTTTTCATTTATTTGACCCTATTTGACCTTGAGATGACCTTGAATATTACACAAATATGAAAATACATAACCACAAGGTCAATATTGATAGTTCTATATATATGAAATAAGAATGTTTGCGATTGCAGCAAAGAAACATTGAATCTAAGTACATTTACTGAGAAAAATGTCTATTTTTAAGAGTTTGACCTTCAAATGACCTCTAAATCATATACCGTCACTTTTTCAGTCTGGCAGAGAGGTGT
Organism: Maea johnstoni; assembly: GCA_963942565.1. Lineage (NCBI taxonomy): Eukaryota > Metazoa > Annelida > Polychaeta > Spionida > Magelonidae > Maea > Maea johnstoni. Next base: position 17,566,291 of record OZ012688.1, on the reverse strand, counting down.
TTTTTAATACTGGAGGTATGTACTAAATGTTGGAAGGGTCCATTGCTTTAACCCTCTCGGGTGTCACCAACTCTAAATTTAAGGCCCTTTTTCAGTTTGGCTCCCTGACAATAGTTGAATTTTTTTTGGAAAGAAATATTTTTTTCTTTCTGTCACATAAGCTCTTTTATAGATATTGCACAGGTGGACTCTTCTCTATTGACCTTGAGGACGCTGACCAGCTGAGTGACAAGTCTCTATCAGTAGTGGTAAGGTCTTCTTCTTTTACACCAGAGAAAACCTTTCGTCATCCACTTCTACTCCTGTCCTGTTACTTCTTTACGATGATGTTTACAAACGAGCATACGTGACCGGCAGAGAAAATCAATTTTCCTTCTCATTTTTCTCGAAAATGTCAGAAAAGAAATTAATATTTTTTTCCAACAATCTTTGGAAAAAGCCAGAAAAAGCACCTTTCGGCACCTTTTGGTAAAGTGTTAATAAAAATGATTTTTTCCTGCTTGTCACGTTTGCTCTTTCGTAGATATTGCATATGAGTTTCTGACAACTCACCACCGTCCTCCATTCATCAGTCTTTAACACTGCGTTTCTCTTATTGACCCAAGCCTCCATGTGGCTGTGCTGGGGTAGGGTGCAGCCAGCACTCAGCATCCTGGCCACCCAGCGACTCTGCATCTCCATCACAGGAAGTGCCGCCCCATTGACACGGGTCATGCCCACAGTGGCCAGGGTATGGTGAGGGTGGTGGATGGGCCAAACTTGACGGTACAGCTGATAGTCTTCGCTGGAACCTGGAAATTAAAGTCTCATTCATGAGGTCATCCACGGGAAAGAAGAATGAATGAATGAATAAATGAATGAATGAATGAGTGAGTGTTTAAAGGTATATAGACAGACAAAGGTCATTTAGTGCCATGAAATATTACCAAGTGGTCCTTCGCCACTACTGATGAGCAATGACAAAGCACAATTATTCTAGGTGAAAGAAGAAAAAGAGGGAGAGTAAAAGCAGAGCCTTCAGATCCAAAGAGGACCGAAGGATGTTTTAGATGCAGGGTATCCATGCATAAACAGATCCACGCATCCCCCTTCTTTAATATAACGTCGAGCAGGGTGACCAACAGCTTAGGGTTCCCTGGGAGGTGCCAACTTCTATTGCCCACCATAAAGTATGCCCCTTGCGAGGCGGGACAGATGAACATCTCTTGTGTAGTTGATTATAACGCAATGGAAAGGTGTCTGCTGTGGTGTAAAGGAAAAGGTAAATGTATTCGGTTTATAGTCTTATATCCACCGAAGTGTCACACGATCTTCCTCACCTAGCAGGCATGTACACGCGGAAACCATTTCAAACCCCCGAATGATATTCCAGAGGAGTTTGCAGCATATAGCGCACAAGCTCTGAGCACTGCCTTATTTACGCTAGGTACCCATTTCGCAGCTGGGTAGACTGAGGCAATGTGGAATAAACTGTCTGTGCACATTCTAGTGCAATGTATTTTTGAAGGCGTGCCGTGGTTGGTTGGGAATTAATGAATAAATGAATGCACATCGGCACACAAAGGTCATTTAGTGCCATAAAGTTTTTTTCCAAAAAGTTGTTTATGAACAATGACATATATTCTATATTCTGTCTAACCTAAGCTTGGCTGACCGGTTTTTCCTTTTTTTCTGACTTTTTCTGACAAAATGTTCATGTAGTTCGCCACCCAAAGTTGTAAAACCTCTCCGGTGCACTAAGTCGTTTATGTATGTATATAACCATACTTTTTGACTCAACTAAGCAAAATGTTGATTTTGCTCATAAGGTCCCATTTTAAAATTGGCCCATTGCAAACTTGAACAGTACGAATATGAGCAGTCTCGCGCGGCGTGTAATTTCATTATGGAAACATACCGGACACAATCTACATTTTGTGGAGTTGAGGCAGAAAGTATGTTTAAAATACAAGCCTTAGTGCTCCTAAGAGGTTTACCAAGTTTGGAAAGCAAACAAAAATTGCTTGTAACAAAAAATGGACAAAACGTTTAACTAAGCTTGGGTCAGACAGACTACAGGTAAAATATTTTTAGGAACTGCGAATGTCGATCTACTCAACTAAGGGTGGGACATCTAAGGAATAGTTGTGTATTTTTTGGAAATTCGTAATAAGTGCACTTACTCAATATTTGAAAGAAAGCCCAGGTTGACAAGTATCTTAACCTGTGACAGTTTTTATTCTCAAGCTTAGGAGATAAATGCGTTAACCTATAAATCAATTTCATGTGATGTAGGGACTAAGCAGGCTCAAATGCTGACAAATGGTATTTTATGCGACCAATCGCCACAAAAGCTTATCAAGTTATAGAGGGCTTTTAAGGCTTTATAACAATATAAATATGGTATAAATTGGTCACTCCCGTTTAAGAGGCGGCCCAAAGCAATATGTCTATATGTATTTTCCATGCAATATGATTTGACGCCGTCGTGCATATCACACTTGTGACGTCACAGCCAAGTTTTCCCGCAATCGGCGTATTCTATGAGTGTCAGAGCAATTATGCTCTGTATCTCGCTTAAAACTAGGAATAGTACTACTTTAATACGTGTTTCTTCTCTAAACATACACACTCTACAACATCCTAGAAATGACCTGGGTAGCCATAACTAGTACTTTAAGTGGGAAGCGCTCGGAAAATACAAGTAACTCAAAAGATCAAGCAGTCGTTTTTATGTGCTAGCTAAACAATCCAAAGCTATCAAGAACTTAATGAATTGCTATTAAATTACAAAACCACCAATATGTTTTACCGATCCTGTAACGGTAGTGCCCATGCCAGCTCTCTGGGTGACGTCACTACAGAAATCGACTGCATTATTCTCATGATCCCCAAGCCAAAAACAAATACTAGTATAGATAGATCTCAAATATATATTTTTTCTCATCTCCGCTACCTTTCCTACCTTTTATGACAACGTATCACGCAGGAAATCGCACTGCATGCTGTGATATGCACACACTACAGTACAGATATCTAATTCATGGACCACTCGACCGGACGTCCGTCAGTGCCTGGTTTTGCAAACACATATGGCTAACTTGTCAAAAACATCAGCCAATCACATCAATGACCCACGTAACTTGCAAATCAACCCTACGTTGAGTTTTGAGGTCATCCATGCCCAGGAAACTGGGTGGCATCCGGGCATGCGGTCGTGTACTATATCCGGGCTGCAAGGCATTCAGTGAAGGAATTAAATGCCTGCACTGTACAGTGTCCAAATCCTTATTCACCTTACCAATGTCCAATGGTATTTTCGTTCAGTGACTCTAACTACTATACTTACCTTTAAGGACAGAATCCTGCAGGAAGTCACACTTCATGTCATAGCCAGTGGCACACACCACAGTGTCCACATCCTCCAGCACCTCGCCAGTGTCCAGTTCTATACTCCGGCCACTAACATTGACCACTGTTGGTTTGACCACTATCCTGCCAGCCATGATGCGGAGGCCAATCTCATCATTGACCATAAAGGGGCTATTTCCAGGGAAGTTCTTGGACTGCAGGCCATAGTTCTCGTGGTCCAGTCTGGAGTGCATCTTAAGGCCAACGATAAGGTTTCTGATAGAAACGGGTACCATAAACGCCAGTCGAGTAAGTGAGAGGTCTATAGGTAGACCACCCTTCGAGAGACGTGGTAATACCCACGTACCATTGCCAACACTGAGATAGACCTATAAAACAGTAAAACACAAACACGTAACAAAGAGTAAGGTAGAAAGTCTGGGCCCTACCCTACTGGCTGTGTGGCTGCTAGCTGCCTCTCACAATTGCCTGAGTTCGAATCACGATTTGGGCATGAGAGAAAGTTACAGTTGACTTTGGGTTAGGTGCCTGGTGGTGGTTTTTGCCCAGGAATCTGATTTCCTCTCCACCACTTACAGCAGGCTAGTCACGACTCTATGACATAGAATTAGAATTAGACTCAAGAAGGAATGTTTATTATTTAAAGAAGTAAACAATTTGTACAACTATATGGCTAACCTTTCCCGCACAGAATTCAATCCTCCTCTTTTCGCTATATTATTTCAGAACAGCTTATTGAGTATCATCAAAATCACTTCAGGTTGAATAGATGGATATCTTAGAGATGACCTGTTGCAGTTTCAAGCAAATCCGATCATCCATGTCAAAGCTGTTAGGCAAGGTTTGACCCTCTATCATTTCACTCCAACACAATATATATATATATATATATATATATATATATATATATATATATATATATATATATATATATATATATATATATATATATATATATATATATATAAATATATATATATATATATATATATATATATATATATATATATATATATATACATATATATATATATATATATATATATATATATATATATATATATATATATACATATATATATATATATATGTATATATACATATATATATATATATATAAATATATATATATATGTATATATGGTATCAGGACAATATCCCCCCGGACAATATCCCCCCGGACAATATCCCCCGGACAATATCCCCCCGGACAATATCCCCCCAGGACAAAACCCCCCCTGACAAAATCCCCCCGTTCCAATATCCCCCCGTTCAAATATCCCCCCGGACAATATCCCCCGGATGATATCTCTAGTAAAACATGTGTTAGTAAAAAATAATTAAAAATTAAAAAAAAATCCAGTCTTTTGAATTATCCTGAAAAGTGTGTTAGTAAAAGAATATTTTTAAAAAAAATCCAGTGTTTTAAATTATCCTAAAAAAAGTGTTAGTAAGAAAAAATATAAAATTCTTTTTTTAAGAATCCAGTGTTTTAAATTATCCTAAAAGATGTGTTTGTAAAAAATTTTTAATTTTTAAAAAAAAATTCCAGTGTTTTAAATTACTGGTATCTAAAAGATGTGTCAGTAAAAAAAAAATTAAAAATAAAAAAAATTCAAGTGTTTTAAATTATCCTAAAACATAATTTAAAACACTGAAATTTTTGAATTTTTTTTTTACTTACACATGTTTTAGGATAATTTGAAAATCTGGAATACATTTTAATTTTCTTTAATTTTTTTACTAACACATGTTTAAGAATAATTTAAAACACTAAATTATGAATTTTTTACTAACACATGTTTTACTAGAGATTGTCCGGGGGATATTGTCCAGGGGGATATTGTCCGGGGGATATTGTCCTAGAACCGTATATATATATATATATATATA
>OZ012688.1:17521110-17560847 GCA_963942565.1 Maea johnstoni | reverse complement strand
GACTCGAGAGAAAGTTTGATTATTGTTACTTTTCTGCACAATAAGGCAAAATATCGAATCTTGACTTAGAGAGGTATTCTTTAAACAATACAATGCATTGTTTGCATATTCTCATATAGTCGGTGTAAATACCTGGAATGAATTATTGATGTTATTGACATACACATGTAACTCAAAACAAAAAATATGAACTTTGATTTTAAGCCCTCATGAAATGAATGTGTATTTCCCTTACAGGAACTGCTACCTTGCATGTTTCACAATGGTTACGGTTACGCGTGTACTTGGCAGCAACTGTACTCACTTTAAACAGGTGTTTAAATCGTATTTGCTTATAGTAAATAGGTAACTAATTAAGCTTTAAATGTAACATTTTCGAAGTAAGTGGCAGGGATTCATGTGGCCAGTAGGCGCTTTACTATCTGTAACCAGTAATGTATAAGTATTCTAGAGTGCTTTCAGTTGTATGTATGTAAACATTCACTTTATACTCAGGGCAATGAAAACAAACGGAGATAGGAATAAGTAATGAACAGTTTTCAACTCCGTTCCTTCAAATTCTTCGACTGCCACTATCCACAATGTTTTCTCAGGAATGCCATATATATATATATATATATATATATATATATATATTATATATATATATATATATATATATATATATATATATATATATATATATGTATATTATATATATGTATATATATATATATATATATATATATATATATATATATATATATATATATATATATATATATATATATATATATATATATATATATATATATCGTAGCTGCTCCGGAATATCTCCCGGGGGATATATAATATATATAGAATATATATATATATATATATATAATATATATATATATATATATATATATATATATATATATATATATATATATATATATATATATATATAAATATATATATATATATATATATATATATATATATATGTATATATATATATATATATATATATATATATATATATATAGATAGATAGATAGATATATGCATTATACACATCTATATGCATCTATACACATCTATATGTCGTATATATATATATATATATATATATATATATATATATATATATATATATATATATATATATATGTATATATATATGTATATATATATATATATATATATTATATATATATATATATATATATATATATATCTTTATATATATATCATATATATATATATATATATATATATATATATATATATATATATATATATATATATATATATATATATATATATATATATATATATATATATATGTGTATATATATATATATTTATATTTATATATATATATATATATATATATATATATTATATATATATATATATATATATATATATATATATATATATATATATATATATATATATATATGGTCCAAAAAGAATAATTTAATCATTTATTTTTTATAGTTTTCTGTAGAAATTATCGCTTCCACGTTTGATGCTTTTAACAACTACTTGGGAAATAGAGGTTCCATCACGAGTGGATGGAAAGAGGAGGAATCTTGCACGAGTGAGTGATTTTGTGTCTTGGGACGAGGCTTGCCGAGTCCCAAAATACAAAATCACTCACGAGTGGAAGATTTCTCCTCTTTCCATCCACGAGTGATAGAACCTGTTTCTCCCACGATAAAAAGGAGGAATTTACACGTTTTACCGTGAAGTTAGCTAGCTAAACTAGGTCAGCCAAAGGGTCACCCGCGCACTAGTTCAACAATGGTCATACGCGTTTGTTGTGACGTGCACCGTTTGTTTCCCCAGAAACTGGCGCCAGATCACGTACGTGACGCTTGTTCAAATCCACGCGCGCTATTGTTGGGTCTTCCTTTGACCCAGCAGCAGTGACCCATTGATTGAAATTGAGGGATCTGATTGGACAATTACACCAGTTTGACCTTTAACCCCATTGAAGAACACCCATTGAGGACGACAAATCCTTAACTGCAAAATACACCTCAGAGTGGGAGAAATAATGATTCCTTGAAATAGTTGAATACGACTTGTCAGCAATGTTGCTATTAACATGCCACATTCTTATGTTTCCCAACTTTGATAACGATTATGTATTTCACCTGCACACGCTTGGAATAGGATTCTACCCATACCTAAAATTAAAATTTAAATCTTTAAAGCTTTAAATTAAGCACCAAGCTATCTCTAAACAAAAGATAAAATCATTTTTGATCGGAATCGCTGGGGAAGATTACGTAGTATTTCCTGTTTATCATGGGTTAGATACTCAAGCATACATATTTATATTAAAACTTTTTTCCAAAATACTTCACTACAATGTGTTGCATATGCTGAGTGGAACAACGCCTTTTTCAAATATTTTGTTATCTTTATTTTGTTTGATGATTTATGTTCTATATTATCAGACCAATTACCATTTATACGTTCCAGATTATCCTGTCTGATATACTCACGTTAAAAGCATTAACATAAACCGATAACAGTTGGATTATAAGGTTTCTTACATGATGAGCAGAGCCACCTGTGGAAAATTGATCTTTAAAGCATATATATTCCTGGGAACATTATCGAACGTAAAAATAGCATTTTTATTCATCCCGCTTCGTATCAAAAGAGTTCGCAGATATATACATGTTGTCAAATAAATCATTCCCAGATTTGTTCTGAATCACCTCTTTATTTTAAATTATAAAAGTACATCCGCTTTGAAAAACTTCGTCCCTTTTAATTGATGGTTTGATGTGGGTTCCTGTGGTTAATTTGTTAATCAAGGGTCCTTTGGTTTGGTTGTTATAGACCATACTGAGCAGAGCAAGAGATCAAACATCACAAAACCTCACATAGGCTTGCACGCAAAGGGATAGGTTTTTGACAATTTTCACTATATTGAATATTACTAAAAAAGGCTCCTTTCAAACATGTATTGCTGGTATCAAATGCCAATGGATTTGCTCGAGGTTTGACATACCCCTAGTGAGAAATATTACAGAGGGAATGCTATCACTGTTCTATTTACATTTTGACTTATTCAAAGTTATTAATTATTGATTAAGTATTAATTGTACTGATTTCACAGAAACATTATGGTTCAGAAAGTACGTTTCCTAACTTATTCAATAATGTTTCAAGGCTATACAATCTCAAGACAAAATAAAATCATGAATATGGACACAACTGTCTGATCTCATCGGTGCCCCAAAGCTCCTAACCTTGTTTGAACGATTGTTTTGATATCTGGCGAACTTTGTTTTGACCCAAATAGGAGCCCAGGGATAGAATGAGAGAAACTAGGACAATATGTTGGTGTACACCGAGGTCAGGACTTTGATCAAATGCTTTAATTAACCTTCTGGGGGCACAACAGTATAAAAGGCAAGTATATTTTTTAGTTCATGAAAATATACTGCTACCATAGGTTAGTCCTGTACTTAAATACACTTTCGAAAGCTGCAGGGTCACCTCTTTATTGCCTGTTTACAAACACCTTCTGAGAGATTGTGATTGTATTATCTAAAACTCTTGGTGCTATCATTTCCCTCCTTCCATGTCATTGCTTTATTCTAACTGCGTTATTCTACTTGCTTTACACTAATTACTTTATTCTAATTACGTTATTCTAATGGGATTCTCATGATGTGTGTGTGTGTGTATTATTGTGGGTCCATTACATATTTTAGGCATTGACCGTTAGACATCCAGGGGGGGGGGGGGGGGGCGTGTATAGAAGTTAGGCCCCTAGAAGCCAGAGGGCATTAAATGCTCTGAGATGCAATATCAGTCTTATCTGAGTACCCTAACCTTTCTTTTCATTAAAATATGTATTTTGACCTCATATGATAACCTTTTTCGTGTCTGCATGTTGCTGTACATGTATTACCAAATGTTAAAGTTGTAGGTTATAGCAGGGCGGCTAACTCAGGAATTTGGCCAAATTGTGCCCTTTCCGTACAAAGCGTGAAACTTGGTACAAATACACTTTGAATGATGCTGATCAATATTCTTAATAGACGCAGGGCGCGAGTTATCCTTAGAGCTTATTTTTGGGGCATTTTAGGCAAGAAATGATGTCAGATGCAAGTTTTTTGTAATATGACAATAACAAATTCAAGGAAGACAATAGAATCTCCAAACTTGGCATAAGTACACCTTATGAGTTGCTGATTATATATGTGATTATTACTGTATTTGCCAGTAGCTCGTCACGTTTTCTGGATATTTAAGGTAGCTTAAATGGTGTAGATTATAGATGATACCTGCCAAATGTGTACGTTGATATTACGTTTTGGGGAGACATTCAATTTTTTTCTAGCACCCTCTCGCATTGCTTTCATGGGAAAAAAGGTTTCCTAAAACAGTAAACACTGGCCACATTACAAGAGCAATTCCTTTCTAATGATCTGTCAATGGTTTGTAATGTGTGAGTAAAGAATAACATTCCTTCTTGTAGATTTTTTTTAAGTGTTACCACATCCTTGTTCTTTCCCCAATAGTACTGACATGTGAACAACCGGAGTCCAATTATTTGTATTCATAGAGTCAGAGCTTAGATTTTTTTCACTGATTTTCAGGGCTCAATTATTTTTTTCAATTCTATACACCTAACACCCGATGTTAATAGGATATGTGGAAATAATTTAAGACATGCAGATGGGGAGGGTATGACAGGAGTTAATTCAGTAAAAATACTGGGCTTCATGATGATTTTCAAATGTGGAGCATAGAGATAGGAGGGCAGTTAGAATATCAACTCCCAACATCAATTCTACTTATACTTTAAATTCCTGTTTCTTGGTACAAATGGGGTTAAGATGTCATGAAACTCATTCGTTATTGACTGAAGAAAATAATGTTGATTTGTATGTATGAATTACCAGTATGTACAGTGCATTTAGGGCTTAGAAATTTGCCAACACCATATGGGTCATGTAACGTTGGAAACGTGAAGTAAACATACATGCCTTAGAAATAATTTGACCATTGTAGTGCCACTAACTTTTGAAATGTTATCGATTAAAATGGAAATTTTAAAAATTGGAACAATTTAGTTCAGCATGTTTTCCATATAAAATAATTGCTAGAGGGTTCAACAACAAAGCCCAAAGGGCATAAATTTCTGGTAAAAAATGATTTTCTTTCATTGTAGAGACCAGGCCTGGGATATATGTGGTTGAGTTTCAACACTGGGCTGCCTAAGCAAAATCAAGACACCAAAAGGGTGAATGATAAGTTCTCCATTTACGGTGTAATATATAACATACATACATTATGGCAAAATATTAGGCATAGCCTAATTTTACCTGTCCAGCTCACATTTCTCAAATGCTAGTCTGTTCTCAATTTGAATGGAGACGTTATTGCTAGGATATCAGTTTATAGCTTGCAGATGACGAGTGAATGCTCATTAACTCCCTACAAATAGCAGAACCCGGCAGCCCTTTGGCCAATACAGAATAATGCAAAAAAAACATGGTAAATTACCGAATCCCTGGCAAATGGTACTCAATTGACAGTACTCGACGAGAGCTATCCAGTGAATACCAACATGACAGGGTTTAGATGTTTTTCAAATACCTTTACATACTTGTGCTTTGGATGAAAGTAGCCTCAGTATTGGAGGGTTAATAGGCTATGGCCTAGTGCGTAGAGTGCTTGGCTTGGAAGCAAGTTGATGCATGTTTCAGTGCCTGGTGGATTCCCTAAACCATATTGGAATAAATGAATGAAAGAATGAATGGTTGCTTTAAATCAAGAACATCGACACACGCAAATTATGCCATTTAGTGCCATACGTTTATAGGGTCTTTTTCACATTTTGACATGACACTAGCTGTTGAATGTCACCTACATCCTAACAATCCAAACCAAACCAAAGCAAATTGCCAGAATGTAAGTTACAGCAAAGATATCCCTTCAGCCATTACTTTCAGTATATAAATTCCTCTGAGAACTTTTCTAGAATATTCATCTTTCTCACAGTGGTGTGTTTATGGTAAACACAACCCTAAATCAAAGTCCGTAGAGGGCAGCTCTCTAGGAGTATTCCCCTAGAACTTCTAACCGGCCTATCAATCCACACTGAATCGAAGGCTGTCTGAGCAGTCCCAATATATTTCATGTTTTCCTTTCTTTTATAGCCAGCCTACTATCAACGGACCGTTATCAATATGTCCACTGTGGCTATAATCGGTGCTGGTGTTGCAGGGCTCACTGCAATAAAAGCATGTCTCGAGGAGGGTTTAAAGCCATTCTGCTTTGAACAGTATGAACACATAGGTAAGTGTTGAAGGAATGGGTCGAATACCTAAACAGAGCAAGATTATTTAAAGATTGATCCTTGTAAGAATAAATCGATTTTCATGCATACTGATTGGTCTGTTTTGAAGGATTGTTGTTGCTTTCAACAGGTCTCTTTGATGAAACAGAAACCTTTGTTGCAGTCTTAAAACGCTAAATGTTTTGTTTATGTCACTAGCTATTAGCTACATCCTATCACAGGCCGCTTGTAGTTCGAATAACAATAGCCTCCTATGTGCATTTATGCAATTGTGCATAGAGCCAGACTTCAATTAAAGGACAATTACACCATAAATAAAACAATCGTTTCTTAGAGTATTCCCTATTCAAAGTTCCCACACTACCAACCTTCATACAAGGGGTATATTGCTGTTTAAACACATCTCAACACACAAGAAATTAAGGTACTCGGAGCGGCCATTTTAGTCTATCAATAGCTTATCTCGTGCTTTTTGGTACCAATATGTCATTAGCAGTAAGGATGCATGTAATGACATGTGGGTTCCAAATAGCCTGAGATAAGCTATTGATATCAACATCTTCTCCCTGAGTTTCTAGGTTTTATACAATATTTCCTTTGTTTTCTGTGGCACAGGTGGACTATGGATGTACTCTGACGACGTCAAGGAAAACCAAGGGGGCTTCTGTTTATGAGTCACTTATAACCAACGTTAGTAAGGAGTCCACCAATTTTAGCGACTTTCCCTTCCCGCAAGACTATCCCCATACTGTACATCACAGCGCATGCTCCAATACCTGGAGGCGTATGCCAAACATTTTGACTTATTACGTCATATCCGGTTCAACTCGAGAATTACTAAGGTAAATATGAGGAGTTATTTGGAACAAAAACATTCTATTTCAGCATTTACATGCTGAGCATCTATGAATTCTTGATTATTTATCTTTACAAAATTTCTTTTAAATAAACATAGACAATATGAAAAACATTATCATATATGGCGTCATTGTACTTAACTGGAATTGCGTAAACCTTCACTTTCTGTCTATACAAAGACATCAAATGCATTGAGCTGCATCAACTCGGGGACATCTTTGCACATTTATACAGAATGCGATACACCATTGCATGTTATTAGGGTGTTCGAGGATTATTTTGTAAATGGAAAATATATCTTGTGTGATCGCTGCATATTTCACAATCTGCTTGTGTATCATAGGAATATAGCATTTTGGTGTGTGTAATTGGCGTTCATTAATTAAGTATGTAAATGGTCTAGAATTTCTCTTATAGATATTTGGAGCTTAACATCAACAACTGGTTACATTTTCATGGACTCCTGATGATAAAGAGTATAGATTTATGTAACTAATACAATGGTGTACGTAGCTACACCTATATGCTATTTAAGTAATGCCTTGGCTATTCGCCTTTGCAGATACAGGAATCACCGAGCTATTCTACTTCTGGCAGTTGGACAATCCACTACACTGACCACGACTCTGACAGCAAAGATGAGATACGGCAGACATTTGACAGCGTCATTGTGTGTTCAGGGTTTTACCATGCCCCCATCATGCCTGATATACCCGGGCTTGAGCAATTTGAGGGCACCCTTTTTCATAGCCTCAAATACCGTCGCATGGAGACCTTCAAAGACAAAAATGTCCTGGTGATAGGAAACGCCCACTCTGCTGGGGATATTGCTGTTGATGCCTCGAGGGTTGCTAAACAGGTAAGGGATGTAAATATATATATATATATATATGTATATATATATATATATATATATATATATATATATATATATATATATATATATATATATATATATATATATATATATATATATATATATATATATATATATATATATATACATATATATATATATACATACATACATATGTATATATATATATATGTGCATATATATATATATATATATATGTATATATATATATATATATATATGTATATATATATATATATATATATATATATATATATATATATATATATATATATATATATATATATAGGTACAGTTATGCATATAGTTACACAACTTGTTTTTATTTGCATAATCATTATGTCCTGAGCCTAATTCTAATTTTCTGCCAAATGGTGGCTAAGTCGTGACTAGCCAGTTGTAAGAAAACCAGTTTCCCAGGCGAAAACCACCGCCTATCACAAAGTCACCGGTAACTTTCTCACATGCCCAAGCCGAGTTTCAAACTCCAGATTTTCTACCTTAATCTTTCTTACGTGTTTGTGTTTACTGTTTCATAGGTCTATCTCAGTGTTGGCAATGGTACGTGGGTCATGCCACGTCTCTGGAAGGGTGGTCTACCTATAGACCTATCATGGTCTCGACTGGCATTTATGGTGCCTGTTTCGATCAGAAACCTTATCGTTGGCCTTAAGATGCACTCCAGACTGGACCATGAGAACTATGGCCTGCAGTCCAAGAACATCCCTGGAAATAGCCCCTATATGGTCAATGATGAGATTGGCCTCCGCATCATGGCTGGCAGGATAGTGGTCAAACCAACAGTGGTCAATGTCAGTGGCCGGAGCATAGAACTGGTCACTGGTGAGGTGTTGGAGGATGTGGACATAGTGGTGTGTGCCACTGGCTACGACATGAAGTGTGACTTTCTGCAGGATTCTGTCTTGAAAGGTAAGGAGAGTGGTAGGAGTCAGTGGCCGGAGCATAGAACTGGACACTGGCGAGGTGCTGGAGGATTTTGACACTGTGGTGTGTGCCACTGGCTATGACATGAAGTGTGACTTTCTGTGGGATTCTGTCCTTAAAGGTAAGGACAGTGATCAGTGAGCAGTGTATAGGAATACACACTCACTATGACATGTGGTGTGAGTCGCTGCGCGACACTGTCATAAAGGTAGGAAAGGTAATTTAGATGGGAGAAAAATCATATTCGAGGTTTTATCACCTGCTCTGCTGTAATTCTCGATGCTGATTGGTCAATAGGTGTTAGACCTAGAGCCGCTCACACGTTGTAGATCTATTCAATATCGAACGGCAAAATTCAACATTACCACTTGGCCTGCAATCTGAACTCTAGAGGTCACCAGCCTTGATCTGACCTCCAAGGTTATTTTAAGATTTTATGAAATGTAGTTGTTCTTTTTTTCTTAGAGTGAAAGAGCAGGTGATAAATTTGTTATGCCCAGTTGGAAAGTGCGGTCCGGCCTGCTATCCACTCTCAGTCATCAAGATTCTACTCGGCCCTGCCTCATGGGATTTGGATGACTTGGGGTGGATAGCAGGCCGGACCGCACTTTCCAACAGGGCGTAACTAATAATCTCATCTAGTATCTTTTTGGCTAAATTTTTGTATTGACAGAGCCCAGAGCGCTGGCACGGGCACTGACGTTGTAGGATGGGCAAAACTGACTTTGGTGGTTTTGTAATTATTTATGCCTTTTCATGTGAAGAGAGGACATTTCTTCATTATTAGTAATTCAGAATTAGTAATCATTATTGTTTGTTTTTTTAGCTAACACATGAAAACGACTGCTTGATCTTTTGAGTGATTGTCCGCGCACTTTCCATAAAATGGCGGGCCATGTTTAGAAACCGAGATTCAAAGAGATTCCGCGATTAAAGTATATTTCCAGCATAAAACAGACGAGAAACTTGACACACATCCGTCCTTATCGTGGGAGATCATAGAATACCGCGTTTCAAAGTAAACAACGGTTTTGATTGGTGCACGCGCATGGGATGTGCGAGAACTAGACGCGAGGTTCCGGAACCCGCCGATAGGCGGCTTCAAACACGTCGAATGCATAGAGCTGTATGACGTCGTCCCCTTAGCACCGAAGGTGCTTTATATCCATGGTCGAATGCCTTTGTGGAACGCCTTGGATTGTTTCATTACTGAAAACTTTGTTCTTCCAGTTATGTATGATAGCGTCCACTCTGTTTTGGTCAAACAGCATGGATACATTCAATGGACTAATTGTACTAAGAATACACTTTTAGGAAATCAAATAAACTTTTTTAAATCAGTGAAATTAGCGATTTTACAGTTTTGATGACGTCACAGGTAATTGGAAGCTAATTATAATATTCTAATTATAATAGGTGGCGACGCGTGGTGGGCGTTCATTTACACTACAGACCTGTAGTGTAAATGAACGCCGAACACGAACACGTTACAGTCAACCTCCCCCCCCCCCCCCCTGACTACACCCATTCTACTGCCGACACATGGCATCCAACCCTAGTTCCGAAAAACTCTGGGTTGCAGAGATAACATACATGAGGTATATGAGTGGGATGCGTCCACGTGGGCACCCGATTCGCCTTATAAAAGAGGGGGGATGTGTGGATCTGTCTATGGATACCCTTCATCTAAGTTTTCCACTGGTCCTCTTTGGATCTGAAGGTTTTGTTCTTACTCTCTCTCTTATTTCTTTCACCTAGAACAATTGTGCGACAACTTACTGAAAAATCGTTATGGCACTGAATGACCTTGTGTGCCGATGTGCCTTTTAACACTCATTCAATCATTCATTCTTCTTTCCCGAGGTTGACTGTTTAAAGTCATGAATGGGACTTTTTATATTCCAGGTTCCAGTGAAGACTATCAGCTATACCGTCAAGTTTGGCCCATCCACCACCCTCACCATACCCTGGCCACTGTGGGCATGACCCGTCTCACCGGGGCGGCACTTCCGGTGTTGGAGATGCAGAGTCGCTGGGTGGCCAGGGTGCTAAGTGCTGGCTGCACCCTACCCCAGCACAGCCACATTGAGGCCTGGGTCAAGAAGAGAAACGCAGTGTTAAAGACTGCTAAAAGGAGGACGGTGGTGAGTTGTGTGAAACTCATATGCAATACTGTAAATTCGGAAAAGATTGCGTCAGTTTAATTTTTGCGTTTTTTAGCATTTAGCCTCGGACGCAAAATTCGCAA
Source organism: Maea johnstoni (assembly GCA_963942565.1). Lineage (NCBI taxonomy): Eukaryota > Metazoa > Annelida > Polychaeta > Spionida > Magelonidae > Maea > Maea johnstoni. The sequence goes on along the minus strand of OZ012688.1, from coordinate 17,549,615 downwards.
TGATTAGTGCTGCCACTTCAAGTGTATAGATGGCACTCCATGTTGCGACCAATTCGCAAGGTTAAAAAACGCAAAAATCGATTTTCTTTGAATTCGCGAAATTTACTGCACGCAATTTTTTGTGAATCTACAGTATCTACGAAACAGCATACGTGACAAGTAGGACAATACTTTACTATATCTACGAAAGGGCATATGTGACAAGCAAGATGTGGGAAAAATACGGATTTCTTTTCTGACGTTTTCGGAACAATTGTTGGAAAAATTTATTTTTTTCTGCCTGTCATGTATGCTCGTTTGTAAATCGTGAAAGTAAGAGGACCGGAGTAAAAGAGTTTGACGAAGGGTTTTCTCTGGTGTGAAAGAATAGGACCTAACCACTATTGATAAAGATTTGTCATTCGGCTGGCCAGATTTCGCAAGGTCAATAAAGAACAGTACACATTATGCAATATCTATGAAAGAGCATACATTACAGACACAATTTTTTTCTGAAATTTATTTCCTAAATTTGTTTGGTATAATATTAGAATATATGACGTTTTCCAAAACGTTTCTGAAAAAAATATAAAATTTTGCTGACGTTTTTGGAAAAAGAATGTTGGAAGAAGATTTACTAATAAATTACAAATCCGTGTATGAGATGTTTGATGTGGAATTACCCTGTTGCTCTCTCTCTCTCTCTCTCTCTCTCTCTCTCTCTCTCTCTCTCTCTCTCTCTCTCTCTCTCTCTCTCTCTCTCTCTCTCTCTCTCTCTCTCCTCTCTCTCTCTCTCTCTCTCTCACTCTCTTAAACCTTATGCTGCTGGTGACTAAGTGGCCAACCAATACAAAATTATGTTGAAATGACCTAAACCCAGGCACATAGGGTACTCATTTAAGAGAACTCAGAGAGAGTCAATTAATACCAACATGACAGGGTTTAGATGATTTTCAAAATTATTTGCCTCCTTGTTTTCAGAAAAAAGTATCCTTATCATTGGAAGGTTTGAACTATTTTCTTGGTGCATACTGTGCCATTTAATTTTTTTCTGTATTTCCGTTTGTAAGAAAATCTGTCCGATAATCAACTATTAGATTCATATGTTATGTTTGACTGGCATCTATTTCACTAGGCAATGGTTATAACTATAAGGCTACCACTCTCTTCTGTTTAGAAAGCAAAAATACATGAGCTGTTCCGGGGGGGGGCACTCAGGTACAGAGGGGGGCCGCACCTCGTTACGTATTTCGCGGAAGAAGGGGTCTTTTTTTAAGACCTCCGCATGTCCGCGATTTTGTAAAAGAAGGGTACTTTGTTGTACACAGGTACGAAGTATGGGGGTCAAAATCCCCTTACAATCCACGAAATATACGCGGCTCTGACGCCGAGTGACTCCCGAAGTGACTCAGGGCTTCCGAGTTTGCTGCCGCCACTTGCTGCTGCCAGAGAAATACATCCCCTACTTCTCTCAGCTGCCGCTAAACACGCACAGGATTATAAAATCTTAAGTTAAAATACGTGTTCCCGTTCATCCAATGTCAGTGTTCTGATAAAAGAAGGGGTGTTTATTTAGTGGAGAAAATCAGCGTTTTATGAAAATAAGGGTGCTTTTTGGGGCAGAAATCAGTGCTTTAGGGGTATTTTTTTAATTTTGATAAAACGAACGTATGCACCCCCCTAAATACCCAAGTGCCCCCCCCCCCCCCCCCCCCGGGGAGCTGTTCTATTCCAATGACGTTCAGGAACGGGAAAACATACATAGTAGCTATTTCCTTTTATTTTCATATTTCAGTTAGCCTTGGATCCACTAGCATACCGTGATGAAATGGCCAAAGAAATAGGAGTCCAGCCGTCCTTCATGAAACTTTTATTCACGGACCCCAAGTTGGCTTTCAACTTTCTTGCCGGTCCCGCGTCATCGTGTCATCATCGTCTCGTAGGACCCCATGCATGGCCTGGCGCTCGCAGCGCCGCCCTAGCGACTTTCAGCAACACTACCACCTCAACCAAGACCAGGGTCGTTTCAGCACGTAAATGGTATACAATGTTCATTTATGAGATGATTTCTGCGTTTGTGATAAGTGGCATTATAGGCATAATATTTATAATCACCTTTTCAGATTAATGAATGCTTACCTGGGGCCTTGGACCAATAATGAAATGATATGAAGGTTACCTAGTAACTAATACTAGTACAGGTTAGTCTTGTCTATTTCAGCTACACAAAAGGGTTTGAATTATTTAACCGATTAATGCTTAACAGTTCCTTCAACAATCATTGCCTGGATCTACCATACTTATGACAATTATTTGGAAATGACAATTATTTTTACCAACTACATTGTTTTTGGGATATTTCTACGTCAATAGCTAAATGACACAATGTTTCTTTCCAACAATTAATGCTAAACTGATTGTGTCTAAAGTTCGACTGTTGTCTTCAAGAGATGAGAGATTGATGTACTCCTGGTTTCTGCCTCGGCATAGTTTATATATTAGACTTTGCCTAACTAGGCATAACAAACATGACAATCACGAATGACACTATTATGACAACCCCTTCCCGGGTTCAATTCCAGGGCTGGCATATGAGAAAGTTGACAGTGAATTGCGGTTAGGCAGTGCTTATCGCAAGGTACCCTAGTTTCCTTAACCACTTAACATTGGCTGCTCACGAATTAGCCAAAATATCGCATAGAAAGTGAGGATAATCAAACGAAATGCCACTCTCTGTACAGTGCCAACATTTAATTCCTGCATTAAATTCTAGGAAGGAAAGTGACGATTATAAAATAATGCCACTCTATGTACAGCGCCAACATTTAATTCCTGCCACTAAATTCTAGGAAGGAAAGTGACGATAATAAATAAAATGCCACTCTATGTACAGTGCCAACATTTAATTCTTTCACTAATTGCACGGGCAGTCCCGGCATAATATACGACCACACACCCGGTTTCAATCCAGTCTCCTGGGCATAGATGCATGGATGACCTCATAACAGAACGTAGCCGTGATTCGCAAGCTACGTGGGACATAGGTGTACTTGGCTTATTATTGACATGTTATCCATGGGTGTTGTACAACCAGACACTGGCAGACGTCCGGTTGACTGGTGCAGGAATTAAATTTCTCCCACTCTGAGGTGTGTTTTACAGTTAAGGATAAGTTGTCCTCAATGGGCTGTCTTCAATGGGGTTAAAGGTCAAACTAGTGTAATTGTCCAATCAGATTCCTCAATTTCAATCAGCGGGTCACTGCTGCTGGGTGAAAGGTAGACCTAACAATAGCGCGCGTGGATTTGAACAAGCGTCACGTTCGTGATCTGGTGCTAGTTTCTGGGGAAACAAACAGTGCACGTCACAACATACGCGTATTACCATTGTTGAACTAGTGCGCAGGTGACCTTCGGCTGACCTAGTTTAGCAAGCTAACTTCACAATAAAACGTGTAAATTCATCCTTTTTATCGTGGGAGAAACAGGTTCCATCACTCGTGGATGAAAGAGGAGGTATCTTGCACTCGTGAGTCACTCACTCACCTCGTGCAAGATTCCTCCTCTTTCCATCCACGAGTGATGGAACCTCTATGTCTTCACTGCTAAGCCATGGGTGTTCCACTGACCAGTGGGGCAGTACCTGTTTATTCCCGACTCCTATCTACCTCTGGGAATGGTTTGTCGTTAAGCATGGCAGGCTAGTGGTGCCAAAGAGATGAGTTCCTTAGAGATGCCAGATGAGTCTAGGTAACAGTTACTAGCCATAGGTTATTAATGAATGGTCTTGCTGTAAGAGTTGATATAACTATGTGTTATACAAGTAGGACGCTAGTCAGTCTGCATCTAAGTACTAAAAGTCAAAATTAAAATCTAAGTACCTAAAGGTCAAAACATATTCAAAAAAATTATTCCTCCGGAAATAAGTTGTTGGCTTCATTAAAGATCATGATGGCTTTTCAAAGGTGACGTTGCTTTGTTTTGTGGCTTATGACATTATATTGTTGAATACATATATTTTGCCATTTTTGGGAGCTGGTCATTAATAAAATAAATATAATTTTATCATATGTGTGACTTTTTCATATTTGTGTATTTTCTGTTTGGTAACCAAACTTATATATACATATATATGTATACATATATATACATATAATATATATATATATATATATATATATATATATATATATATATATATATATATATATATATATATATATATATATATATATATATATATATATATATATATATATATATATAAAAATATATATATATATATATATATATATATATATATATATATATATATATATATATATATATATATATATATGTTTATATATGTATATATATAGATAGATAGATATAAATAGATAGATATATAGATAGATATAAATATATAAATATTATATAAATATATATATATATATATATATATATATATATATATATATATATATATATATATATATATATATATATAATATATATATATATATATACATATATATATATATATAATATATATATATATATATATATATATATATATATATATATATATATATATATATATGTATGTATATATGTATACTGTATCCTCGCTAGTATTTATTTTTAATATTGCAAGTCTTTAGCTTTTAATAGTTAATACAACTAGTAGGTCTATGAATATATCACAGAAAAGAAATTATAAGATAATACACAACCCCTATTTTTCAAAACATGACAAACAATTACATTTCATGACTAAAACTAAAACGTGTTGGCAGTCCAAATGATACCATTAAATTGATTGGAATGCATGCACACATATACATATATATAAACGTAAGAGGCGTGCCCTGGGGGCCGTTTGCCAGTTATTTGGGATTAGGTGGCGGTTAATATCGTGTACTCCATTAGTTACCACCACTTGCAACTTACCCGGAAAATGGCAACAAATGACAAAAAAACGAAATTGCAAATGAGATACACACGTATAACATACATATGTACGTATATCTGTGTGTATGTACTATGCTATTATCATTATGCCTACCCCTACTAGTTGAGGGTGCTATTCCTCTCAGGATGTAGCAATATCTGTATTGGTAGCTAGAGTCATTAATTGACCTTCAGAATGTGTACCTGACAGTATATATGGTGTGACAAAAAATACCATAAAAACCTCACCACACTTTCCGCAACATCATCAAATTGAACAATTGCTCTTAGAACATAGGGTGATCTTTAGACCTGAAATGTTACATTGTAATGTCAAAATATCGGATCAAAGTTGGCCTCCTGGTACTATATAAGGGAGGTTTTGGATAGATGTTCAGTTCAGTTTGGATTTTCCATAGGAACCATGAGGTCCTTGTTGGTCTTACTGGTGGCGGTCGCCTATACGGGTAAGTGGATATCTTTATTTAGAGGGACTTTTTCAATCACAGATAACTTAAAACGAATAGCAATTTGCAGAGGGATTATAACATTCACAAACTATATAAAGATTCTATTTCTGACTGATAGTTAGCAATGTGTAAAAGATATCAAGAGCAATGACAGTGTACAGCGTTTTCTTTGCAAAAACACTCAGAAAAGTGTTATCGTATTCCTTTTTAATGGTAGACATATGGGACGCACATCTATTCTGACATAGGCCAGGTTATGTTTTACGACTATCCTCTTTGAAACATATTTGTTTAAGATGAATTTTCTTGGTATTATGTAACTAGAGGAAAGCACTATATACAAATGTGGTCAAACATTCAATACTATGTATAAGTATAAACATATATGTGTTTGTGTGAAATTATTTGAATCGAGAATTTTGCATTGTATTTCATCATTCTTAAGAAAATAAATGTCCATTCGCCAGGGTGATGATCTAGAAAGCAGCGATATGTGTGTGTGACATTACTTGAATCGAATATTTTGCCTTGCATTTCATCATTCTTAAGAAAATGAATTTTCGTCCGTCAGGGTGATGATCTGGAAATCAAGGATATGGACGAAACGTATAAATGGAAGCTTTCAAACAACATTTTCTGCGTCATAAACACTTCCTGAAATAAGCTAACTTGAACGCTTCGTGTTTCCGCGAGAGTACTTTGCTGAATACGTTTTCCTAGGCTGTGATGCGATCGCAGGCCACTGACGAACGTAGCTTTGATGCGCAGCTACGTAGGTCATTAACATGCCTGGTTTAGTACTTTTCGACTTGTTATCCATGAACGTTAGTACAACCACTAGCTGACAGGCGTCAGACCGATTGGTACAGGAATTAGATGTTTTCACTGTAGACCAGCACGTACTGTCTGATGAATGTCAAACCGTCGACACAAAAGTCCGTTATTGCCTGTTTAGTACATACACAAGTAATGTTTGACTTTCCTATAAACACTATATTAAATATCATCACTTTTTCTTTCAGCGTCTGTGAATGCAGGTTCTAGGGAAAAGGGTAAGCTCCTCTATTACATTCTCTATATTCAATACATAATAACTTAATTTAGAATAATAACCGAGTATCAATGATGAGGGACATTGCACTTAAAACGAAAAGATGAATTCAATTGTGGTTTATTGTTTTAAAAAAGCATTTTGAAAGCCACTGCATGTGTAGATCACCTCAATAATTCTTATTCATGCAATTTTCCAAAAACTACTTTTTGAAACATTGCTTGTGTTTTCCAGTTTTCCGCCCTGAAAGGGAGTATGTGTACAGCTACGAAGGTCAGGTAGCGTCTGGTCTTCCGATAGCAAGTCAGAAATACTCTGGCTTGAAAATCAAGGCCCAGGTCCGCATTCAGGTGAAAGCTAATAGCCAGGCAATCGTACAGGTAAGTCATGTCAGTATAATGTGGTCACTATATAAATGTGCGGCATTGTGGAGTGCTGCTTATGGGTTTTTTCCCAACTTAAATACCCCTTGTAACTATTCGTGAGGAGAAGGGAATTTCTTTCCGGTTCCAGGTTTCATTCTTGTCGCGATTCGACCTAAGCTGTTAAAAGCAACATAAAGCCCCATTCCTTCCGTCCTTTGCAGCATATATGTTTCTTTATTCCTACCATATGCTTTCACATATCCAAGTAGCCTCTATTCAAAACCACCACAAGCATTTTATAACGCAACAATTGTCAAAGCTCATCCAGAATGGACGCAGGAAGTACAAGCAACGTATGCATTATGATAAAGGCAAAGTAATTCAATGTCATTTACATTGCTAGTGTTTTCACCGACACATAAATAGAAAGGTTCAAATGTAATACTTATTCAAATAATATGATTTTAAGGAGACATTTGCATTTAAAACAAAATATGAGTAGCAATGTGGGACTTTGCAGTAAAGATATTGCTTTGCAAAGTCACGATTCAAAAATGAGAAATTTTGCGTATACTCTGTGCCAGACACCAAAAAATGATGGTAGTGTGTCATAAGTTTCTGCCCAGCACTTTTCAAACAGAAATAGATCTCTCTTTAGATGGAGATCGGTAGAACTATTTCTATTTGAGTAGATAATCATTTTTCTAGATGACTAATCTCCTGGGTCCCCACCTATTTAAAATGTATCAGTGTATTTGTAATCAATCAAGTTACAAATGTTTCCTCCTATAATGTCATGTGATGCAGCTGACCGAGTTACGTATGAACTTCTAAGTGATTATGATTATCAAGATTTGACAGTTTATGTTAAATGAGTCTAGTAACCCCTACGGCTTTATATAGAGCACATAGTACACACCACATGCTTCATATGTTAATGCTGTGGATCCAAAGGCCAAAAACATTTTATATGCTATTTGTACTCATATATTTGAATCCACTCATCCATCTTAAGAATATCACTATCAACTGGCCTGTTGATAGGTCTAGTACATATTCACATATTCCCACCGCTGTTGTCAAACAATGATAAGCCATCATCCTAGTTAGTTAACAAGCCCAAAAAGGACAAGTTGATCAACTTTGATAAATAGTATTCTAGCGTAAGCTACCATTACATATTATTGGCTATCTAAACACCCTCTTTCCTTTAGTATACTTTTTATTCCATGTGTTAGTAAAACTGACGTATAACATTTTTACATTAACTTTATCGGTTGACTTTTTACTCTTTGTTATAGCTCGACCAGGTTCAGTTGTTGCAGCTAAGTGCTCAACTTCCTGCACATCTGACACCAGGGCAGCAGATTCCTGATGAATATCTGACACCTGTAACTGGACAAGAGATGGAAATCATTAGAGAGCAACTTGTTAAGCCAATTAAGATACGGTAAGTTCATACCAATGGTACTAGATTGCCAGGTTTATGTGCTTTATATTGACTAATATATATATATATATATATATATATATATATATATATATATATATATATATATATATATATATATATATATATATATATATATATATATATATATATATATATATATCATTTCCATAACCATTAACAACTAAGTAATGTATCGGGCAAAATTGTGCTTCAAAGATTTTGAGCACAATAAACCTATACAGCAGCCCAACTGACACCACCAAACAATTATATATATATGTATATATACTAAGACACTACATGAGATTTAAAATTGATAGTTTTTGTTAAGATGACAAAGAAAATTATGTATAAAGTCTATTGCTATATGCAGGTATTCAAGGGGAGAAGTGAAAAAGATTGAAACAACAGCTGGAGAACCAGTCTGGTCTGTGAATATCAAGCGTGGTGTACTGAATCTCCTGCAAGTTAACCTGGAGGGTGAGAAACTTGCTCCTGCAACTGGTGCAGAATCAGTTTTCATGCAAAACAAGATTTCCCTAGATGAAGCCACAACCCAAGTATACAGAGTATTTGAGGTATGTACAGATTACCTCGGATCAAGTCTACATTCATCATATTGATATCTGACATATAAATAAAGTACTTCTTTTAATATGAATTATTCAGCAATAATGAAAAGGAAAATTACAAGTAAAAATAACATACTAGTCAGTCTTCTGATTTGATGTATGCATTCTTTTAATAGGAGAGTGTAGCTGGAGTTTGTGAGACTGTCTATGCTGTGAAAGAGCTGCCAACTCAGAATGTCCAAGAACCAAAACAGCTGCAAGTCACCAAGATCACAAACCAAGAAAGTTGCAGGCGTACCACCGGTGTAGACACCACCTCTTTCACAAACATGTTGTGTTCAGATTGTCAACCCAAACCAATAATTGATAACTTCGTAAAAGCAACATATGTAATAACTGGTGATAGACGTAATTTCCTGATCCAAAGTGCAGTTCTTGAATCTCGCCACCAACCCAATCCATCTGGAAAGATTGATGACACAATTACAGCTATCGTCAAGTAAGTGTTGGAATTATCATTCAACGAAACAATGTATTTTTTCTAATATGCTTCATTAGATACAAATATTCATGTTTATTTAGATGCTGGTCTTTCTCAAGCAGACATAGTTATTTGTTTAGATAGCATATTTACATCTAGCCCATACATAGTCTACCACATTTACAATAGTATCATAACCAGCAATAACATTGAAATGTGTTACTTTCGATAGGTCAAACAGTCCAGATGTAAATGGGAAATATGCAATAGAGATACTACATCTGATCAAAAGATTTGATTGGCTTTATTTAGTGGTTAATAATGATACTCAAAAATCAATATTAGACAATATGTTAGAATTAGTTATTTCGGCAAAATATCTGGCTCTCTCTTGAACATAGCCAAATATTTTATATTATCATACCTCACTTGAAGATCGTAAGCCGTGATTGGCTGACTTAACAGTTAACAATCATCATGTTGCCTGATGCCATCAGTGAGGGCTTCATGTTGCCCGCTGCCACTAGCGACACCTAGCGGGGAATGTGTGAATCACCAGTCATCTGTGACCTTGCTTTGTTTAAATTACAAATGGGGTTTGTTCAGTATGATAAAACAAATATGCCATGCCAGTGGGGGTAACATGATGGAATGTCTCCCCTCGGGAGGATGGTTTTCCCTCGGGCTCCGCCCTCGGGAAAACCATCCTCCCTCGGGGAAACATTCCATCACGTTACCCCCACTGGCATGGCATATTTGTATAATACACTTATATAAAATGTTCAGCGATTTTCATTCTTTTTTCTACTTTCAGCCAAACGCTAATCTTGGTGAGGACAGAGAGAATAAGGAGAAGCATCCCACTGCCCCAGAATCGCTTGATTCAGCCAACCAATTTGCAACTTGTGTTACCTGCTCAGGAAGAAAAGATACATAGATTGGTAGCGGAGGGAAAGGATTTTTCCAGAGAAGAGATTGTATCTGCTGAATGGAATGCTGAATTAGAATATTCACAAGAGGATACCATACCTGAAGCTCAAGCAGCCCTGATTGAGACAGTAAGTTACACTTTATTTGAAGGGAACCTAGGGAACCTAGGTAACTTAATGAACGATAATCATATTGACTAAAACAAGTAAAACGTATTTGCTAATAACTTAACAAAATGGCAATATTTAATTTCATTGATAGTCATTTCTTATTTAGTTATTATCATTATTATTATTATTATTATTATTATTATTATTATTATTATTATTATTATTATTTTCATACTACTGCTATTTTTGCTAATACTACTACTACTACTACTTATACTACTACTACTAGTGATAACTATCACTAGTATTGATATATAATTGTTTACAATAAATGTTTAACTATTTGAAAATTTATTCTAGGTAAAGTTATTGGTTGAGGACATTGGAGCTGAAATTGCGCAAGGGGAATCAGTTGCAGAAGTGATGCCTCAGAAATTCATCAAACTAGTTAAGATCCTCCGTCACATCACACCATCTCAAGTCCACAGTCTTGTCACAACACTTATTGGTAACTCCTATCAAGACCGTGTGTTACCACGAAAAACGTGAGATTCTAGACATTTGCATTCAACATACATTCTGCATGGCCCTTTTGCTTCAATAATGATTGATTTTACAAGAAAGTAGTGAAATGAAGTTATTACATGGAAGACTTCCATCTCATTCAATAGTTGGTATAACAATTATTTGAAAACAGATTTAGAAGGTTGTACTTTTAAATATAACAGGATAAGGATAGATTTTTGGTAAACATCATATGAGCAGGAATTTAATGTGATTTACTAGTAATCATAGTAATTTTGCACTGGCCATCAAACGTGATTTTTAAAAATATGCACCAGTAGAAAATGTTGATGAAGACTTTTATATAACGTAGGAAACCAAATTCATTTTTGTTTTATTTCAGTGTTGTTCTGATTGATGCTCTTGCCGCTTGTGGTACCCATGGAGCCATCCATCAGCTGGTTTGGTTAGCCCAGAGAACACCAAGCCTATCCTTTATGCCAACCAGCCATGTCCATATTGCGCTAGCCAGTGCAGCATTGACTGCACAGCCAAGTGTCTTGCTTATCCATCACCTAGTGGATTTCGCAGCGGCCGCCCCGGAGCCACTTTTGCGCAGGACACTCCTCTTGACTGCTTCCACTATTGTAAGAAAGTACTTGGTAGAAGCAGAGGCACTTGTGACAGCTGGTAAAATCCCTAGGAGGGTCATTATTGATCACCAAGATGCAATAGCAAAGGTAAGTAACTCCATTGGGGGTAATACTGTTACATGTCTTACCGTATCATGGCAATTAAATATGCATTTGATGAAAATGATATTTAATTTATAACATACATGCTAAACTTTGAATAAGCATATATCTATTATAACCTAGGTTTATATCAGTTTGTTATAATTGTTAGCAATTGGGTTATATTATTTTCAAGAAATGGTATCTATATTTTGGTATTTTACATTTCCACATGATTTACATTATCAAAACAAAAATGTACATATTTCAGAAACTGGTTAGACTTCTCATTAGAACTCTGGAACAAGCGGGAGAAAATGAAGAGGAGATTGTAACTATCCTTAAGGCCTTTGGAAATGCCGGTCTGCCAGAAAGTATTCAACCCCTCCATGCAATTATTGCCAACCCAAGATATTCCGCATTCGTTCGCAGTCAGGCTATACTTGCACTAAGGAGAGTGGCACCACAGCTTCCTAGAAAGGTAGGAAATGTTCTCTTTCACATAGTTATTGTGCACAAAGTGTTGGTAACCATATATGCCTGTACACACACACACTCACACACACACACATATATATATATATAGTTTTTTTTAAATCATATATTAACATATATACATCTAGACTATATTGCAGTTTATTGTTTTAATTGCACGAATAATGACAATGACCATTTCACTGTGTACTTTGTGTGCAATTATTGATTACTAATGTTCGGTTTATGTTTGATCAGATACAAAGTGTACTGTTACCATTCTTCCTGGATGGGAGTGAAAGATATGAAGTTCGTATTGCTGCATTCATTGTGGCCATGGAAACCAAACCAGTCCTGTCTGTACTTCAAATGATTGCTGAATCATTAGTAAGAGAGAGAAATCTTGAAGTGGGATCCTACGTGTACACTTACCTACGTGATATCAGCGTTGCAACTGACCCATGCCTGAAGACCATGTAAGTTATAGAATCTGAGCTAATGATTACATCAGACACTCTTATTAATAGCACATGTGTGGTTAGAAATGAGAACAGATATGAGAATCAACAATATACAAATGTAATTACTCTAGATGCATTATTCAAAACATTATATAATTGTTTATCTATTTTACCAATGCCACTTTTTTTCCATTATTTCTAATGGTTGGGTTTAACATAGTGTTTTACAGCATCAAATAAAATTAAACTTCTATTTTCAAATATATGTAGACTGGTGCAACTATTTTGTAAATTTTCATTACAGGGCATTTAATGCTCGCATTGCTCTACGACAGGCTAAGCCATTTAACTATGGACTGAAGTACAGCAAGAAAGTGGTCTTAGATACCTTTTTGGGTGAGTACTACACTATTGGTATGAAAGCTTTCATTAAAATATATTTTCTAACTTAAAAAAAATAATCAGAATAGGATATTTTTCCATTCAATGATATATGTCCATATATAAAAACACTTCGTCCTGAAATAAAGGTAATCTATTGTGACATTTGATCCACTTTTCTTCTTCAGAGTCAATAAACAGTGCTGCAGGATTTGATTTAGATGTCATAGGAAAACCAGGCCATGTATTGCCAAGAACTATATCTGCTGCTGCTCGTGTTGTGATTGGTGGAAGAGCTGTGCAACCTATGCAGGTGGGATTTCTATTGAATGAACACATATTTTTTTCAAATACACATTATTGCATTATCATAGGCGGATCCAGGGGTGTGGGCGCACCCAGCACACAACCCCACCCTCCCCTTCTGCCCCCAAGCTCTCAGACCCTGGTTGAGAGTATTAAAAGTGAATTGATAGATACTTTCACCGCCAAGGTCAACGTAACAGAAAGACACCCCTCAAAAGTGAACGCCTACAAAATCAATACTGCCCCCCCCCCCCAAATAATGTGGGGTTGTGCTATGGCCATCTAAATGTATTGCCCCTCCCACTAACCTGAAATACTGGATCCACCCCTGATTATCTATGATTAATATAATAGTGTAATTTTATTGTCAGTAATTGGGCCTGCCTTATGATGCATTACTCTAAAATATTTTGAATATCAACAGATTTTCGTCAGTTTCCTGGGCATGGACGAAATTACAGACAAGCTGTTTGGGCCACATGGTCTATTAAAGACAGTCAACATTGCTGATGTACTGAGGCATAGGCGTTACCATGATGCTATTCGGAGGGAAATTGACCAAATCAGGAGAAAGGTTTGTGAAATTGATACATATATTAGCTTCCTGATTAGAAAGTATGATCATTCATTCTTTTACACGTTTAACCTGATTCAGCCTATTTCCTTTTTATTGTGTTTATATTATGTGATGTAGTATACGACAGTTAAGGTAATGGCTATGATATTTATACAGCCAAATGTCCCTATAACCAGAATTCATTATAACAAATTGTCAGGAAAAAGGAACCTATCAAAAGGAAGTTTGTATCTATGGATTAAGTGCGTTCTCTTTTTCATTCTACAATATAATTTTCATACATCACTTCCTTTTAAACTATTTTGTTGTCACTATGAGATATTATTAGAATGTATGTCTTATCCATTTATAAAGTTGAGCCTCACAGAAAAGACTCTGGAAACACCAAGGATGACTGTCCAAATAAGGTTATTTGATAATGAAGTACTTTTCACCACCATTGATGTGCAGACTTTACTCAATAAGATGTATGAACCACAAGGTAGGACCATTTTTAAATTCAAATAAAATGGCACCAGTAATACATCATTAACGTACTATTCAATTAAATTACTTAGCTTGTTTGACAATTCCTTTAAAGACTTCTAAAGGTGAATACATCTGTATTCACATATATCTTATCTGTATCTATCTATATCTCTATCTATATCTCTATCTATATATATATATATATCTATATATATATATATCTATATCTCTATCTATCTATATATATATATATATATATATATATATATATATATATATATATATACATACATATATATATATATATATATATATATATATATATATATATATATATATATATATATATATATATATATATATATATGTATATATATATATATATATATATATATATACATATATATATATATATATAAATATATATATATATACATATATATATATATATACATATATATATATATATATATATATATATATATATATATATATATATATATATATATATATATATATATATATACATATATATATATATGTATATACTGTAAAACCCTTTATTACCACGCCCGTTTTTGTTCACGCAACTACCGTCTGAATCTGATCACAGCCATTTGATTACTCGCATCAACAGTATCACCGCTAGATATGGCATTGTTATGCAATTTTGAACGCATATCAGCACCAGTAATATACACGTTATCATCACCTAGCACAAAATGTGTGAAATTCAAAGGAGCGCTATGCTAATGGGTTTTACAGTATATATTTCATATTATACAACAATAAACAGTTTATCTATGAGAACAGGTAAATATTCATATGAATGTTTTAACTTTATTCAGGAATGGAATTGCTTAGAAGCTGGGCTGCATTCCTCCGCGAAGGAACTCACGTTACGTTTTCAAAGGCGGTTCTTCTGATGGATGCTTCTCACCAAATCCCTGTGCCTCTTGGTCTTCCCCTCTCTCTGACTTTGACCAGCGCATTAGTTGCTAATGTAAAAGGCAATGTCCAAGTTCCAATTGCAGCATCAGCATTCAGAGGTCAAGCTCCAAGACTTCCAGAGCAGATGCGGATAGTACCAGCTTTACATCCAAGGTGTGCATCAGAAGTTTAATAGAATGATGAGCCTAATGAAAAATAATTGTAGTTATAACAGTTTACCAGGAATGTCAATACATATATATAACATTTTATGCTAACTTTTGCTTCATGAATTAGATATATTTATGCTACTAATTCTATTTTTGATTATGAACATCTGTATATGATACCCTACAATGGGATATGTAATGATATGCCCTTTGCCTTTTCAGTATGGCCCTGTCAGTGATGTATGACCTGGGTGTGGACATGACCTTTATCCATGCAGGAGTATCTGTTAGAGCTGCTGTGACCGCGCATTTGCCCAATAACTACCAGATTGCAGTCAACATTCCCCAGAGGAAGGCATCGGTGACAATCTTGCCAGCTCAAGTGGAGAGACAACTCATAAGAGTTGCTATTTCGCCTGTCACATTCCTGCAAATCATCCCAGCTGTACCTGTTCCCACTCGTCAAAGCCAGTTAAATGAGCTTGTACAAGTTATTGAAGGGGACGAAAACGCTCCAGTTAGGACTGTAGCATATGGAATGGGTGGTCAGGCTACCGGAATCGAATTTGCTGTGCGTGGTCAGTTGAGTCCAGGAAATCAACAATCATTCCTAAAGCTTCCGATCTGTGGGCATTCCTTTTTGGAAATCAGGGCAAGACCAGGTGTATCCATGCCTCAGGAGTATAAATTAGAGGTTTGTTATTTCACTAAATCAAATGAATTTCTCAATGTTATGTTAATTGTCCAATTTACCATGGTCATAGTTCACAAAAAAAACTTTTTCGAGTACTATAAATGTTCAGTTAACTACTATATTTTCTTTGAAATGTTTTCAAATATTTTGGTAAACATTATTATCTATAGGTATAATGATAGCGAGAGTTCCAATGCTTTAATACACTTCATATCAATAATAAAGTGTGATATTATTGATATTACTAACTTTTGACAATAATGAAATTGCTTTAGGATATCTTACAAGTCAATCACACTTCAGCTGGGTCAACAGATTGGTCAAATCTTATTTTTGATATTTTGATATTTACTTAACAGTTAGCGTAGCAATTTACTTCAATGAGAATTCAGATGGTAAAAGCTTTGAGTGCACTACATTAATTTATTCCAAAAAATGAGTTCTTAGGTCTCTTAGAGATAATGACAAAAATTAATCTAACTTTTAGTTATCCTACAACTGGATGAAACTTCAGCCTGGTGAGCAGATTCCAGGCGAAGTTGCAAGCCCTGCATGGAGCCACAGTGAGGAGGAGTCCCAAGAAGAAGGCATCTTTTCTAGCTGGTTCGGTGGAGAGAGCAGTCCAAAGGCCTCAAATGCCCAACCAGCCCACCTCAATCCAATTACCCATGATTCAAGAATCACTAAACCGGTTGCTCATATTCTCAAGTTGGTTGTACATGGAACCGAGCCTTCCCAGGCTGTTTCTCCTAGACGCCAAATCTCTGCCCGCCTAGCTCTGGTCAGTGATGAAGCCACATCCATGCACATGCAGCTTGTCAGTCAAATTAAAATTGTTCCGTATACCAGAGGCGCAGCTCCGATACAAATGGAGACAAGAAGCTTCCTCCAGTGCCCATTCCTACCTGAGGTTGTGTCTGTACAGAGAGTCAGGGGACAGCATCAAATAATCATGACCACTGAAGTCTTACTAGGTGCACCAGTATTGGACAAAAAGGTAGAAATAATTGCCCATGCTGAGAAGAGCCAAAGGCAGCTTGCCTCTGAAGAGGTACAGGATTCACCCCTGTTTCGCCAATGCCAAGAGGATCAGAACCGAGGACTGTGGTACACACCAGCATGTGTCAAGCTTATCAATAAAATGGCTGAGCTTCACAAGTACAAGGTGGAAATCAAATATGATGGAGAACAGGTTAGTTTATAAGGCTGTTGAATGGTTACTGTAAAGGTCAGACTTTATATGTTTAAAGGGGATAACATTGATAATATCTACCTGTTTTATTATCGTTGTATTAATTACTTATAATGACTAGTTATTACATAGGAGCCTGCACTGAAAGATGAGTATCTCAGGCTGTTTTACTGAGTGCTTGCTGCCAGAGGCTCAAATCTTGCTAAGGGTATGCAATAAAGTTGCTTGTGACCTGGGGTTATGCACAATTGCTGTTAACTCTATCACTTTCTACTGACCTGAATGTTTGGTGAAGGATTTCTAAGCTTGTAATCATACATTTTCTTAATCTGCTCTCTTTTAGGCAAGGTCATTGGATCAGATTATTGCATGGAGTGATGCCTACCTTAAGACTTACCTTTTCCCATACTATTACGTTGGAAAGGTCAATGCGCGAAACGTACCAAATCAAGTTACAATGCATATAGAAGTACTGCCAGACCAATGGGTAAGTCATGTTTATTTCAGTTATACACTATCACTTGGTACTTTCTCATCCCTCTTTTTGTGAATGGCAGAGGATATAATATTGACAGGTTATAGTTCAGAGAAAACATGAGAATATATGCTTGTACAAACATACATTAATAGAATATGTTAGATTAAAAAATTCCTACAGAAGTAAAACAAAGATTACATCACTTGCAATCAAATTGTTTTTCATTGATAGTATCATTTGTTATGTAATAGTAATCTAAAATCAC
Source organism: Maea johnstoni (assembly GCA_963942565.1). Lineage (NCBI taxonomy): Eukaryota > Metazoa > Annelida > Polychaeta > Spionida > Magelonidae > Maea > Maea johnstoni. The sequence goes on along the minus strand of OZ012688.1, from coordinate 17,531,639 downwards.
ATAATTTCAGGCCACTGTGGAAGTGAGAACTCCCATACAAACTATGATCTCTAGCCAAATACCTCTTCCCGCAATTGTTCAACCACTCTCCATCAACACTCCTTTGGTCGCCAAGATCACACAGGCAGCAAAGAGTAAGTTTCAACTATGAAATATCTCTCTCTCTCTCTCTCTCTCTCTCTCTCTCTCTCTCTCTCTCTCTCTCTCTCTCATCTTAATGTATAATTAATTTATCATTTTCTAAAATGTAGTATTATTTGGATTCCTCTGTTCAAATGTACTAATTAAGCAAATTTAACTACAAGTATTACATAGAAAACAGCTCATAACTTTTGTAAATAATTTGGCAAGCTTTCACATAATGGAATGTTTTCCTTTCCAGCTGAGTGCAGTGTTTCAGGAAATATTCTGATGGGATCCAGCATTGATACTCATCAAATCCCCGAGACAGAGTGTGAAACAGTTTTAGCAATGGACTGCAGTCCTAAGAAATACTATGCTATCATGGTTGCAAGCTCTGCTGAACAGCCATCCAAGAAACTTCTGAGAATGTTGCTGCTGACTAAAGAAGTCAAGGTTATACCACAAGAAGGTGAAGTGCCAATGGTTCATGTTGATGGTGAACAGAAGTCACTTCAACTAAGACAACCTATTATTATCAAAGAGAGGTAAAAGAGCAGTTATGTACACTAACTTATGATAAAGTTGAGAGGACATCTCAGTCAGATAACGTGGTGTATGGGATTTATCTATGAATATTGGATCATTTGAGATGTTCACATATGTAAAAGCCTACCGCTTTTCTCGTAATGAGAACAGGTGTCACTCGCCAGGCCATAACTGAGAAAAATAAGAAACTTGTTGTCACAAAACCTCGCATATGCTTGCACACAAGCAGTGGAGGGTTTGGGATCTTTCTCTTTAATGAATTTTGTCAAAACCTGGTTGCCTCAAACATGCATATTGGGTAACAAATGTGCACAGATGAGCTGAAGATTTGGCATAGTTTATAACTATGAACATTTCAGAGGGAAGGTCATCATCTTTTTTAAAAATTAACTTTGCCCCAAAATTATATAATCATTTTATATGATTTTGTGAATGTATATTCAGAGACTTTACCTCATTCAAAATTGCATTTTGCTGTCTAAAATGTTCACCTTTTATTTATAGATGTTGACCCCCCTTTTACGGGTAAAGAATGTTTGTAATAGTATGATTTTGTACCATTGTGTATAGTCAATAAACATACAATACAACAATACAATTTAAGAGGCAAAGATTAATTGATATTATACCACGTGTGTCTTTTTCGCTATCAGCAAAGTTAAACTGATATCAATCTTTATTTTGCAGAAATACAATCCTTTTTGAAATCTTGCTGCTTCCTGGAGAGTTGCGAATTGTCTGTCCAGGACTGAATTTGAATGTCACATATAGCGTCAGGAATATCAAGATTCAAGTAAGTAAAATACATATGGGGAACTTTTAGTATCAGAATACTTTAATCAAAGAACCTTTTAAGAATGCTTTATTATTTTAGTGAAGAGAATCTTGATACCAGCATACCAAGAATTTAGAATTTTCTAGCCAGCCAGTTGAAAAAGGATTAACATATATATATGAGAATATATGCATATAGGAATATCTATATTTTTTGTGTTAAAGTAAGTTTACTGCTTTCAGATGTTGCCACCAGTTGGCCTTCCATGTGGTGCTTGTGGAGGATGGAAGAAGGAACACATCGGCGTTCACATGAAAGCATCTGGTCAACTGACTCCTGTTCCACAGTTAAAGACGATTAGCTACATTATTCCTAGTGACAGGTGTGATATTAATGCCATCAAGGCAGAGTACAAGGACCAGGTTCAAACACCAGGTGAGAAATGATCTAGACTCGATTCTTCCTATAAGCTGAAATAGCTTTTAACTTTGTGTACTTTACCTCCTTTACAAGGTGTAATACAATACTTGATATGTTAGCACAACATTGCATGATCATGTTTAGTCGCGCCATTTTATGTCTCTGTTGTCATTTCACTCGAGTACGGTTATAAAAGATTTGGAGTTTGGGATTTTATTTCTCATTTCAGGTTTTAATTCGTAGTTCCTTAAGTGTTGAAAATGGTGAAGTGAACTTCAGCATCACAAAAAAGCACTCCTAGCCCTATGTCACAGGCATGTATCTACATGCCATATGCAGGATTCAGACGTGAGGGGTCTGAGGCACCCCTCTTCTATCAGTGCAAGCCATACTTTTACAGATTAAATCAAATTTACATTATGAAAATACTTTTTCTTCAGTATCAGTCTGTTCACTTAATTATAGAGTTTGTATTTGTGTCTACAGCTCAATGTGAGGTCGTGATGAGACACCTGAAGATCGAACGCATCCATAATGGAGAAAAACAGATCTGTCTTTCAACAACACCAGTTGCTCAATGCTCCTCACCATACGCGTGTGTGGCAAGGACCCCAGCATACCAACGCCAGGCTTTCCACTGTCTCCCTGCCCACACAGGAGAGACCCTACGCCTTGTGAGAGAGAGCAAGATCCGCCCAATACCAGAGCTTGAAATGAGAAGTGAAGATACCTACCAATACGCTGCAGTTGCGGAAGATTGCTATGCTAAGGTCTAACTTATTTCAAACACCTCGTCCAGAATTAAGAAAATGGTCACAGCTTTTGCTTTCTAGCTAATAGTTGATACTTACACAAAATATAAGGTTAGTACCAAACTGCACTAGTATTGCTTATGATATTCAATCAATATAGGCTTTTACAGTATTTCCAAGATGAGTGAATGCAGTAGTTTATGAATATAGGACATATCGCACTTACTTTTAGAGTTCTATGAATGCATTGCAATAATTAAGTACCTTTAGAATAGTAGTAGGCTTTTCATAAAATCCAGAATATTTTGCCGGTAGCGTGGCATTTGCATTGTTATATATTAACGAAAAGGCTATTGTTTCCAAGGCTGAATTATCGGGGGAACATGATTGGCAAATACAGTCAAATATAAATTCCTGGTCTGCTATTAAAATGAAATATTACATTAAATGTATCTAGTCTAGGTCTTTCGGAGATATGAAATCGAGGCTATCTATGCCCATGATAGCAAATCCTACTAAATAAAACATCTGTTAATTACCTCTTGTATTCCTCGATTTATTCTTTTAACTGAAAATATCATAAAATGCTTGTATTTCTTTTATGAGATGTATCCTATTTATTGTAGTGCAAATAGTGCTTGTAGTTTGAAGTTACACGGCAATAAAGTATTGATTCCAAATACAATGCATAATCAAGTTTGTTTTATTTGTGTGACCTTAAAACCCTATATGACCTCTGATTATCTAGGTCTATATTTTAGTACACTCTGATGATTTACTAACTTCCTCTAACAATTACAACTGACAGAGAAAGTGTTGAACAATGAAACTTCTAAATTCTAAATGTATATGTCTCAAAGGTTGTTTACTAAGTACCAGACTACTTAAAAGAAATGTGGCCTACTTTCCAACAAATGCAATTATAACTATACAAATTTGGCTGCGTTGTTAATGGCCGTTCAGTTATTTATCAATGGAAATGGAAAAACTACGTTATTGCAGAGATAGCAAACTCTACTTTTGACCTGACCCTGAATATAAATCATAACTACAATTTCTAGGCAGGTGTGACGTCATTCACCTGGAAAATTTGACCTGATGGGTAGAAACAATGTATCAAATACTAATAGTTAATACTTACATTAAGTCAAAGGTGATACGATGTTATCTCCATGGCTTTGATAAGAGGGTACACACAGCAGTGTTCAAAAGTAAACGTTTTATGTTATGTAAGACTAAGTACTTCAATATGAATAACTCTTCACCAACTCTTCAAAAGTACATGTAGCTTTTGGCTTTCAGAGGGTTATTATTTTTTAATGTTAGTCATTTTGATGATTTTTTGAAAACATTTGTTGCATACTAGTAACATCCAACTGAAAGGAAGTATATTTCTTACTGCACTACATTAAATTCTGGACTCCGCCAACAAATAGTCTTAATGCACATTAAATTATGTATTTCCCGGCACTGTTAGATAAACTGCAGATATATTATGACATATTTTAATTTTCTCTACACGTACAAACTTGGAAAGAAATGAATACCAGACGTGTAACAAGGAAAGAATATTGAATTACATTACTTTGTTACCTAAACACGTCATGTACTCTTATTAAGAATAAGGTCATACATTTACTGAAATTGAATTTATACTTCAAAAGTTAAGAATTATTTCTAGTTGCCTACCAGCATTTTTATGTATTGTAAAAGATACTTATGGCTCTGATGATAGTCGCACACTCAAAATAACCCATTTCTTAGTTTAGCACTCGTGTCCCCTTTTGAACAATTGTTATCAAAAATCCTGTGGTCTTAAAGTTTCAACTGTAGGTTTTCCTTAACTTATCTGCTTGAGCTCACTTGGATAGGACCAAAGTTTTTACTTTGCAATGTATTACCTCAAATGACATATTCTTGATTAATACAGGGTTATTTGATTTTTAAATACAAACCAAGCACATTAAACACTAGGCTAGGGTAACTTCATGAAAAAGTTGAAGTTCCTGCAAGATAATACCTTACAACAAACGATTTTGGTAGACATTTTACTTACGAACGTAGGTCAACAATGGTCAGAAACAGCAGGGGATCTAGAATGGTTGTGTTTCACAAGTCAGCCTATTTACAATATATATTGCCTCAAAGGCATTAGTATGAGGAATATATTAAACATCACAAAAGTACCTTCCAAACAGGTGAAATATTTGCATGGTCTTTTCATATCAACGATTATGGAATGAGGGTCTTCAAATTCACAAATGTAGAGGAAAAATAAGTACAGAGGGAAGAGTATCACATTTTTATCTAATGATATGACGGTTTCTTTAGAATCGTTGTTGGAAATTAGAGAAAATGTACATCTTTCAATTTTGGGATTCCATATCTTTTAACAAAGTCAAAATTGGAAAGAATGTGATATTAGCCAAGTCTTGCATTTGAAATAGCTTCAAGACTAAAACAGCACTATCTCACACATTCCGGCTTTAGAGTTTCTCAAGAAATTGTTGGCTAAGTCTATGAAACCTTCGACACTAATTTTGGAATTAAGATTAATTTTACAAAATATTTGAAGGAAAGTTGTAAGTAATGTTCTGAATAATAATTCTCCTTCAAACATTTCCCCAGCTTTGCTTTTGCGCCCTGAAAGAAAGTTAAAGAACCTAGTGTTCTTCATCGTTAACAGATGGCACATCAGTGCAATATAAATGGCATCAAGTTGCAGAGTACATGGTACTTCTTATCACAAGTAAAAAATAGATGACTGTTTACCATAATAGTAACTGCATGCTAATAGCGAGACCTTCTTACTGATTGAATAAATTCTTTGTAAAACAATATGAAGCTATGTGAATGCGTTCAAACAATACTACGTATTATGTCTATAAGAACGTAGTATGCAGGGAAACCTCTGGTATGTGAACACTTGGAAGCAGGGCAAACGCGTTCCTATTAGGAAGAGTTCCCATCTCACAGGTCTCCTCATAATGTGAAGGACATAAATGGGACCGGGAAATTGTGGTTCACATTAGGAGGTGTTCACATTTTTCATTCAGAAAGAGAGGTTTCACTGTATACACACACACACACACATATATATATATATATATATATATATATATATATATATATATATATATATATATATATATATATATATATATATATCCAACATGTTCCGCAAACACGTCGAAAAGCATTTATTTTCTGAAAATGAAAAGGGCGTTTTTCAAGTTTATCAAATCTCATGATGTTTAAGACACTACTCACTCAATGCGCAAGTGCTGCATTAGATCCTGGTATGTGGTAAGTTGGAGAAAATGAATGCATTCTTGTGTATTGGGTAAACGTGTTGTTTTGAACCCGGCACATAGTATAATGGAATACTGATATTAACCTGATAAATGAGGAAGAGTTCCAGTTTGATTATTCGCGTTCAAGTCTACTTCCATATAATCGTTCCGATCCCAATACCTCCCGCCAAATTTGAGTCGTCCCAAATTTACATCAGGATGCAGGGTAAAAGTTCCTTTTTGAAAATGAATATAAGAGCGTACATTCATATAAAATTATATATATATATATAAATAAATATATATATATATATATATATATATATATATATATATATATATATATATATATATATATATATATATATATATATATATATATATATATATATATATATATATATACATGTATATATATATATGTATATATATATATATATATATATATATATATATATATATATATATATATATATATATATATATATATATATATATATATATATATATATATATATATATATATATGTGTGTGTGTATATATATATATAAAATATTAATACGGAGTTTCGTGTACGGTTGCAATTGGGAGCATGTGCCTTTTGACAAGGGTTTGACCCCTGCGATATGTTCCGTTTTAGTCAGTCGGCAAGAACGGGTTATGTATATTACATTCCTTCTCCCGTAAGACTCGAATTTAATGGGAAAAGAATTTAGAGTCGAGAGTAAGTTTTGGCCGATATCTTTGACTTACAGCGCCATCTATTCAGAATTTAGTTTGACGAACTATGCGTTTAAACAACTATTGAATGGCAAGTTGGGGTAATGGTTAAGTACGTTGTCATACTGAATTGCAGAGCAGTCGCACTCGGGTGCGGTGCTGTTTTCCTATATTTCGTATGGCATTTTATGCTGTAGATCCAGTCAGCTAAAAACGCTCACCTTTACTATTATAAAAATAACTACCGACTTGAAATGATTAATCCTTTTTTATATTAACACTTCAAGTGTATTGTGTCATAGTTCTGTGTTCTTTATAATTTCTTTAAGTAAGGCAGTATATTTACGCTCTTTGGTGGAATGTGTGAATGCAATATAGATGGCTTTGTATTTAACACACACACATACACACACACACCCTTGGTTGTGTTTGCTATTTATTTGTATGTTTTATTATGTGAAACATGAATGTATGTATAGTACCACAGTTGCTTGCCTTCCACCAATCAGAGGCCTCGAAAGGTGTAGGGTTATATGACATAACCCACACTTTCCAAGCCTTTGTTCTCTAAGCTGCCTAAACCCAAAGGTGTTACTCAAGGGAATTTAGCAAGAGTGCTCTGCCAAGCTTTTCTTGGTCTATGATTGGTGGAAGGCAGTCAACTGTGGTACAAGCCACATAGACTCCTCGGAAGCTGTGGTGTATGGGATACCCTCGGGGTTACTCGGCTCCGCCTCGTAACACCTTGGGTATATCCTATACACCACAGCTTCTTTGGGGTCTATCTATCACATATCCTACGGTAATTCATTTAACCCTTCACCCATCCAGAGTATATTAAAGGTTGTTAAGTCAACCCATGCTTGGCCAATAGACCTTAAGATCATTCATTTAACACTTTGCAACCTAGAATTAGTAAATGGTTATCTTATTAACACATTTATGGTCAGAGCACCTGAAGACCATTTATTTAACCCTTTACCCACCAAGAATATATTAGAGGTTCTTAAGTAAACTCATTCATGACCAACACACCTTCAAATAAATCATTTAACCTTTTGCAACCCAGAATATGTTAAGGCAGGGTCTTAGCCAGGATTTAGAAACTGGATGTCCAGAATTGACAATTGTAAAATTTTGGGGCGTCCAGATTTTTAAGGAGGATCACAATATATTCAGATTTACACCATAAACATGTTTAGATTTATCAAAATAAGGCATGATATCCTTATACAATGGCATTGGATTTATATGGAGATGAAAACATTGCATGATATGTTTGAGATTGACATTTTAAGAAATGGGGGGTCCTGAGGGGTGGTTTTTAAGGGTTTCGGTGTGCCCAAAAAGACACCCAGACTCCCAGCTGGCTAAGATCATCTGTTAAGGGTTATTTGATTTACCCATTCATGGCCAGCGCACCAGATGACCATTCATTTGACCTTTTACCCATGAAGAATATATCAAAGGTTGTTAAGTTAACTCATTCATGGCCAGGGGATCGCAATGCTATTCATTTAACCCTTTATCACCCATGATTAGTTAAGGTTATATTATTAGCCCAGTCATGGCCAATGCACCTTAATATCATTAACTTAACCGTTTGTAACCCAGGATATGTTTAAGGTTATTTAATTTATATATTTATTGCCAGAGGACCTGATCACTATTCATTTAATCTTTTGCCACCCAAAATTAGTTAAGGGTTATTTTATTAACCCATCTATGGCCAGAACACCCGATGACAATTCATTTGACCCTTTATCCGTCAAGAATATATGAAAAGGTTGTAAAGTTAACTCATTATTGGCCAATGCACCTAAATATCAATTGTTTAATCTTTTGCAACCTAGGAAATGTTAGGGGTTATTTAATTAACCCATTCATGGCCGGAGTACTTGATGACTATAAATTTAACCCTTTATCCACCAAGAATATATTAAAAGTTGTTGAATTAACCCATCCATGGCCAGAACACATTTTATTAATTTAACCCTCTAATTGCCACCTTGAATTAATTAAGGGTTATGTTTTACCCATCCATGGCCAGAGCACCCTAGCATTCATTTAACCCACCATTATTTAAGGATTATTTTATCATTTTATTCAACAAATGTATGTGTTCCATTGGAAAATGTTATAAACATGATTGAAATGAAATATTGAAAAGAATATTAAAATGAATTGTTGAAATAAAATCAAGATGATGTTTTTACACACACGCGTGTTAGTTCCTTCAAGTGAATCATGGCTATTATATACATGTATTATGTAAAGCATGAAGGTAAGTACATATTATTTTCATCTGAAAATGGGTTTATTAATCCAATCGTAGCCAGCGAACCTTAAGATCACTCATTTAACCCTCAGCGATGCACATGGTTCAGTAAGGGTTCTAAGGTGTTGAGAGGTGAAAGTAGTGTAATTGTGTTTAGTTTTATTCTTTGCCTCTTTACTTCCGGAGCATGATTGAGTATGACGGAATCCAAAACCGTGCAGTGGACGTGTATATGTCTATATATTTATATATAGTTTCTTATATCTATATAAATGTATATATATATATATATATATATATATATATATATATATATATATATATATATATATATATATATATATATATATATATATATATATATATATATATATATACATACATACATACATGCACACATACATACATACATATATATATATATATATATATATATATATATATATATATATATATATGTATATATATATATATATATATATATATATATATATTTATATGTACATGTACACCTATTAGAGCTGCACTCACCACTCACGAACTCGAGTGGCTCGAGCCCTGGAGCAAACTCGCCGATGTATATATGTATATATATATATATATATATATATGTATATATACATATATATATATATATATATATATATATATATATATATATATATATATATATATATATATATATATATATATATATATATATATATACATATATATATATATATATATATATATATATATATATATATATATATATATATATATATATATATATATATATATATATATATATATATATATATATATATAGTATATATATATATATGTATATATATATATATATATATATATATATATATATATATATATATATATATATATATATATATATATATATATATATATATATATATATATATATATATATATATATTTGTATATATATATATATATATATATATATATATATATATATATATTATATATATATATATATATATATATATATATATATATATATATATATATATATATATATATATATATATATATATATATATATATATATATATATATATATATATATATATATATATATATATATATATATATATATATATATATATATATATATATATATATATATATATATATATATATATGTATATATATATATATATGTGTGTGTATGTATATATACACTTACCATGCTTAGATGCCATCCAGATGCGTGACCCTTCTTGTTATGCCCGATGCTAATGGAGCGAATGTAGCCATAGTCTCCATTGACAGTGTATGTGTCTTTGCTAAGGAATAAATGAAAAGGTATGCGAAAGGTCATATGAAAATATTCTAGAAAGACATTTTTATATAAATCTTTATACAAAAGTTCGAGCTAAGATATATAGTGGGGTTAATTTCTTTTACTCGACCCTGATATAAACTAGGGACCATGTATTTTTCAATTGTGGAGAGAAGACCAATACAGCAGTCTCATATTGTTCAAGTGTAGCTTTGTTCAGATTCTGCTGATAAACTCTCTCTTGCGATTTCTTTTGAACATGAAAAAAAGTATGAGGTTTCATAATTTTTGAACGCAGATACTGTTACGTCTGAAATA
>OZ012688.1:17518658-17520910 GCA_963942565.1 Maea johnstoni | reverse complement strand
CTGCGGCAGCCGCCATACGCAATAAGTGCGAAAGAAAATGGATCTTTCGCCTCCGCACTGTAGTCCTAGGACTCAATATATCGGATATCTAACAATATGACATAAGCAAATATCTATCCCAAAATAATCTTGCTTTAAGAGGTAAGCACTCTATACAATTAAATGTGCGGCCCTGAATCTAACTATCTGGGACACAAAATACCCAAATTTTTAGACCAAAAAAGTAGACTCCGAAAGTCTTCTACAAAATTTCTTACTTCTTATAAATGGGCATACAACGTTGTCCATATTTAGGAGTAGACAAAACCAGGACAAATCATTGAATACAACCTGTTTTATTCAATATCAACAGTGATGCATGCAATCCGTATAAGGTTGGCAACCACAGATTAAAAGTAACATACAAAACCACTATGTCTACTAAATTAAAATTCTATCCTTACTGCACAAGTACGCAGTACAATTGACAATTAGCATCAACTGTATCAGCATTGATGCCTTTAAAAACAGTCCCTGCAATAAGGACACGACATCCAATACACAAACCAGGTATGATCTCCATGGAACACTACCCACGTAAATTCATTCAAAATATCAAATAGTGTTCTATGGAGATCCAGGTGTGATTGCCAGATCACAGCGCTAGCAATCTTTCAACAAGGACCCCATCGGTCCATATTTTAGAACCGTAACCGCACAGAAAACACCATTCTATTTTTATATATGTTATGCACTGATGACATCCCTCTATCTCTAGGGGATGGACCACCCAAAGATATGAGCATTTCGGACTGATTTGGCCGTAATTCTTTTATATCTTAATATTTACCCCACTACCAGATGGGCACTCTTTGGAATTCCTCGAAAAAAACAGGTCAAAAGGTGGTTTCTTCTTTTTTATCCAAGACATAGTCTAGGATACCGTCATGCCTCTGATGAGAACACGTTTGATGTTCGAAACCGTATAGAGACGTCCTTACAACAATGGGACGTCACCACATTCCATGGCAGTATGACATGCCGACGTAGCGTGTCACACCATGGCAACAACGTGATCTTGGCGACACGTTATAAACAAGCGACGCAACAATGCGCCGCGTGAATACATTCTCCAATGCATAACAAACGCCGTTACGAGTTCAGATCAGTTCCAACCAAGACTGATTCACAGTCAGGCTGATTTCCGGGACGTCCAATCCTGCCCCCTTAGACATACCCACGTAAAACATATATATATATATATATATATATATATATATATATATATATATATATATATATATATATATATATATATATATATATATATATACATATATATACATATATATATATATATATATATATATATATATATATATATATATATATATATATATATATATATATATATATACATATATATGTATATATATATATATATATATATAAATATATATATATATATAATGATAAAAATGATAATAATAATAACGTAAAACATATATATATATATATATATATATATATATATATATATATATATATATATATATATATATATATATATATATATATATATATACATATATATACATATATATACATATATATATATATATATATATATATATATATATATATATATATATATATATATATATATATATATATATATATATATGTATATATATATATATATATATATATATAAATATATATATATATATAATGATAAAAATGATAATAATAATAATAATAATGATAATAATAATAATAATAATAATACTTATAATGATATGATAATAATAATAATAATGATAATGCTTATAGAATAATAATAATAAAAATAATAATAATGATAATAATAATAATGATAATAATGATAATAATAGTAATGATATGGTAATAATAATAATAATGAAAGTAATAATTATAATAATAATAATAATGATAACCAAGGGTATTGAGCAAGAGTGCTCAGCTATGTTTTATCGGTGGTTGCTGATGGGCCTGTGATTGGTGGATAGCAGTCATCTGTGGAACAAACAAAAAAGTCCACTCGGAAGCTTTGGTATACGTTATATCCCTGTGGTAACTTGTCTCCGCCACGTAATACATCTGGTATATCGCACAAACCATGACGTCATTTTGGTCGACTTTTCGACAACCTCACGCGTCTTTAACGGTCAGGTCAGCGGTAAAACTCGTACAGTACCAGTGGACCTCACTCAATAAACAACATTGGCATACCAGAGTCGATAGCCATTGGG
>OZ012688.1:17468658-17511158 GCA_963942565.1 Maea johnstoni | reverse complement strand
TGATGGCAGTATTTCCTACTACATGCACCCTCTTTGTATACTGCAGTGCCATCCATACACAAGGGACGACATTTAAATATGGCCTGGGAGGCAGGCTACTGCCAAGTGAACGACCTATAGAGAGCAGGCGGCTAGTGTTGGTCCAACTGAACATTTCCAGACCCCATACTTTACCACAGAAATTCTTTATTACCACTTTAGCCACTTTAGTTGTTGCTGATAGGTTTATTGTCTAATTCTAAGTAATAGAATCGTTACATATAAATACAGCACCACGTGTGGCTGCACTGGTCTCCTTAACACCGTCTGCAGCCGCTCAAATTTTAAGCAGAGGTGCGATTTTTTAACCTACACCCCATTAATGTCTGTGAGCCCGAAAACGCCCTTATTTTATGTATAGCCTTGAGAACTTAGCAATTTAAAAAATATATATTCAAAAGGGAAGTTGGTCACAAACTAACCGTAACGGAACTATTACATAAATGTTTAATATAAATTCTTTATTTCATTATTCGAGGCCGATACTTAACAAGCGTCTGCTATGGAACTATAATATAAATGTTTAATATAATTTGTGTTATTTCATTATTCGAGGCCGATACTTTACAAGCGTCCGCTATGGTAGTATTGAGGCTGTGATGCTGGTGACACACTCAAAATAAATAATCTCTTATTTTAGCACTTTTGTCTCTTTTCTAACAATTGTTGTCCAATCCCTGCGGTCTTGGCGTTACAGCTAAACGTTTACTTCCACTTAACTGCTTGAGCTGACTTGAATACAACCACAGTATCTATTTTGCAATGTTTTACCTCAAATGACAATTTCTTGATAAAAAAAGGGTAATTTGATTTGTAAATATAATGCACGTCTGCTACATATACTAGGCTAGGACAACTTGATGGAAAATTTGGAGTTCATGCAAGATAATACCATACAGCACACAATTTCTGGTAGAAATTTTACCTAAAAAAGTAGGTCACTAGTTAGAGACAGCAAAACACCCATATCTGATGTTGACCTACTTTCTTAAGTAATATTCTCACTTAAGTCGTGTGATGTAGGGCACTAAATTGCCAGAACTCCATATTGTCAATGAAGTTGCCCTAGCCTAGCGTGTTGAGTAGACGTCCATGTACTTACAACTTCAAGGTAGTCTTTATTGACCAAGAAAATGTCATTTGAGGTAAAACATTGCAAAACAGAAATTGTGGTTCTATCTAGGTCAGCACAAGCAGCTGAGACAGAGATAACTCGGAGTCCAAACACCAAGACCACAGGGATTGCATGAAACTTATTAGAAAGGGGAAAAGAGGGCTAAAATAGGAAATGATTTATTTTGAGTGTGTCACCAGCATCACAGCCGAAACGCTGACATCGGTGACCCGACCAGTTTACGGTTGGCCTAGTCTCTCCAAAACAAGATAATAAAACGGTTTTATTGACTGACGACAGATGTCACCATTTTCAACCTTGTCCTACATGTCCCCTCACCCGTAGCATCAATGTAAAAAAGTTTTAGTTTATGTACCCGTTGATAATACGCACCCCCTCCTTGACATAGGTAGTCTGGTGTATAAAAGTGCGTGTTGTACACTGGGTAATACGGTATATGGGGGGTTTCCAGTGGACATTGTACATTTTTGTACATTCTGAGGCTTGGCAATATGAAGGATATTGAACTTAACATGTGCTGTGCACGTGTGCAAGAAACTTTTTCACTTGCACCAGTCGGGATTTGAACCCTAGCAGTGGTGAGAGAAATCTTGCAATCAGTGGCACCGTCATAGGCCACTCGGTAACAAAGGCAGACCCTCAGCTCTGATGGCTTTGTTAAACAGCACAGCTGCTAGCCCAAAAAAGATTTTCTAAAGAATCACCTTTTACATCTAGACAGCCGTTTTACCCAGCTCTGATGGCCTTGAAAGATTAAAAGTGGCTGTCTAGTTGTAAACGATGATATTTTAGAAAACCTGTGAGGCACATTGAAGGTGAACTGGAGTATCAACCATTTCTTTTGGGTTTCAAGACAGGTATAGATTATATATCATTTAGTTTCAAAATCCCTATTTGGCGACACAACAAAAAGCGTCACGCCAACGTGTTTTCTTTACAAATACACTACAGTTAGAGCGGATCATCAAGGTCATATTATCACAATAAGATGATCTGAGGGGACACCGTGACTAGGTATATGATAAGATAAGATAAGATAAGAAAATTTTATTAAGGTCTCACCCATAGATAAATAATACATACAAGACAAGATAAAACAAAGGACGGTCAACTTTGACCTACGAGAGACCATATAATATGAACAAAGAGAAATATACAATTTTAAAATGAAATAATCATATAAAATCAGTCCGGGACACATCTGTTCTGATGTTTAGCATTTTAGAACAGGTTTTGGCACTGAAAAAGATAATATCACAGTTGGACAGTAGGAACACCAATTTATCAGTGTCATTTAAATAAATAAAGGATGGCAAGACTGTGCAAGCCTTAAGCAAAAGGTTTTCTCTAAGTACTTTGAGGTCAGGGTGCAGACAGCGCAAAAGAAAGTGTTCTTCATTTTCCGTTTCAATAAATCCATTTTTAAAACAATTCAAACACACTCTTTCTTCACGAGGAATCTGTATATTGTTACGTTTCTCCCAGCAACCCGTTTCTAGCTACTCCACACCTGACTTTAGCTAGCGCTTTCCTCTCTTTTCTAGAGATAGGCATCGCCAGGTAAGGCTCTGATATGAACTCAGTCTTCAATAATCTATAAGTTCTTAACTTGTTGCTAGTTTCTCTATCTAATGTTGCCTGCCACTTAAGATTGCAGTCACTAAGAAGCTTATCACTTAGAACTTGCCCAATATCTGGGAATGCAACAACATCATTTACATCATTAAGCCTATGAAGACCGAGAGTCTCGAATTTTTTTCGCACCTTAGTGGGCCAGGTGTTTCTGATATTCTGTGCTAATGCCCATTTAAAGACTTTACTAGGAAGTCTATCCTCACTCATTTGAGAAAGTCGGCAGCGAAACCTAGAGATGCTCATCCATTGCTTATGGATAGGTAAGAACCAGCCCATTTCACCCTGAACTCCAGCATTGGGTGCATAACGACCAAGACCCAAGAATACTCGGCAAGCCCTATTTTGGACAGCATTTATACAACTGAATTCCCTTGTACCCCAAATGGCTGCTCCATAGTCAATGACAGGTGCAACAAGGGACTCATACACTTTAGTAAATACTTTATAGGGCATACCGCCATTAGCATGAAATTTTGAAATTATAAGACCTAAGGCCCTGCTAGCGGAGGCAGCCACAGATTTGGCAGTTTGCGCCAGATCATGAAACTCATTAAAAACAAGGCCTAGATACTTATATTGAGGGACCGTTTTAAGCAACTGGTCACCACAATAAAATTGGACACTCGACCTCTGATTAGAAGGGTTTCGAAAATGTATAACCTGAGTTTTTGTGTCATTAATCTCTAGCCGCCATTTAATACACCGTTTGTATAAAACATTGAGCATTGTCTGTAGGTCCGCCTCCGTTTCAGCCAGTAGAACCACATCATCAGCGTAAAGTAATATTGAAAGCTTTTCATTACCAAAAGGAACTCCTTTCTGCAATGACTTGATTTCATCAGAAAGACTATCAAGGAACAGGTTAAACAGACATGGTGATAAAAGACAGCCTTGCTTTACGCCTAGGTCAACATTGAACCAATCAGTTAGTTTACCATTTATACGAACACAGGCTTTGACACCCTTATAAAGGGACCTAAGTGCATTTAAAAAGGTACCTGAAACACCCATTGAGATCAAACGAAACCATAGTAAGTCCCTGTCAACACGATCAAATGCTTTTCGGGCGTCCACAAAGCAAGCGAAAGTTTCCTTTTTTTTCCGAAGTCTGTTTTCTAGAATAGTAGATAATACAAAAATATGATCAATACAATAACGGGCTTTACGGAAGCCATTTCGTTCTTCACACAACTTTCCATTATCTTCTGGCCACTGAGTAAGTCTTGCATTTAGAATATCACAGTATACTTTGTAAATGGCAGAAGTAAGAGCAATACCTCTACATCCCGTAAGAGGATCTGATGGGTCTTCACCATGTTTGGGGACGGGTTGGATGATACTACATAACCATTGAGAAGGAATTATTCCTGACATAAAACAAGTTTGAAAAAGAGAGGTAAGATATTTGATACAGGCTTCATTTTTTATCACTTTTGCTGGGATGGCATCCCAACCAGGAGCCTTATCAGTTTTTGCTTTAAATATTGCCTGCTGTACCTCTAATAGGGAGATCTCATTATTCAGACCAGCCCCATCTAATGAATCAGAAATAAAACTACCAAGTTCGGTTTCCATAGAGTTAACTTTTGTACGAGCCATATGAGCAAAGTCTTCATCGAAGTCTTTATTCATTGACACCTTGGAGTATAATGAAGAATAATCCTGATACCAATTAGAGATCACTGCTTGTATATCATTACAAATGGAACCATCTGGGTTCTTTACTTCCCAGGGGATACTTTGTTTTCTCTCCTTTGCTACTCCAAGCTTAACAATTTGCTCCCAGAAAGACTTTGGGTTTGAGGACTGCAGGAGGACAAGTTCATCCTGTTGCTCCTTCCAGTACCGTCTCTTAGCTTGTTGTTTTTCACGATTAAATAGTTTACTCTTTTTGATAAAAACTTCCTTGAAATGCGACCTGCTACTTTTGCTTGTGCAACGTCTCCAATTTTTCTCGGCGGCATTTTTCTCTTGATTGAGTTTTTTAAGAACATTATTCCACCAAGGTTTATGGAAACGTATATGTGTACTTATAACCTCTAAACTAGAAGTTTTAACTCATTTGCATTCAGAAAATACTGGTGGTATGACAACATGTTTAGGACGGCAGTTTCATCCACCACTTGCAACTGGCTGGTCACACCTTAGCCGCAATATTGCAGCAACAAAAGAAAAAAAATGAGAACGATATACGAACCTTGGACGTAACTTAAAGCATATAGTGTAGCAGCAGAGGCCCAAAAAGTGGCTTATTTTAGGAGTAACCCAAACCGGCGGTAGACCAAGCGGCATCATACATCAAATGAAAGCTAAGAATCTCAGGATTCAGAAACTGCGTGATGCCGGAACCAAAAAGTTGTACAAACCGAGCTATCGCATTGTTTCCATGGCAACCTTTTTTAAGTGGTGAAAACACCGAAAAAATACTCTCCAATTAAATTCCTATTTGGTGGCCTTCTTACCAATATTCCTAGTTCAAATTCCTCTTGAGGATATATAAGGTTCTTGTCTATTGAAGAAAAGTAAAATGAAATATTTTGGTAGTGTTTGCACTGAGTGACCTCACATTTAGGGTACATATGTAGAAACGCTTAAAATTTGAGTATTTTTGGACTTTAAAGTTTATATAAAAGACTCATATGAAGTTGTTCAGGCAAGCAATATATATTTTCAGATAGCAGACACTGTTAGCTTTCATTTGATGTATTATTAGACACCTTGCACATTTTGGTACTGAAAATATGGCTTCCTTCATAGTACCTGTAGTAGGGACTATATACACTAATTTGGTGAAAACTCTCCCAATGACTATCTCACTCTAGTTTTGTGGCTTCATAGCATTATTTTTCATTCAAATTACTCTAGAGAGTTAATACGGTCCTTGTCTGGTAAAATGAGTAAAGGCAAATGTTAAAGATGGGTTTGTACTGGGTGACCCCTCATTTAGGGTAAATATGCAGAAATGGCCAAAAACGTCGTATTTTTTAAACTTTTTTGTTTTAATTAAAGGTATATACAGATTTTGCAGACAGATGGTATATTTCTTCATAAAGTAGACATTATGATCCTGCATTTGATTATTATTAGGTAATTTTCATGATTGTGGGTTGTAAATAGCGTGTATATACAACAACTTGGTGAAAAGTCACCTAATGGCCATCTCATTCTAGTTTTGTGGCTTTTTAGCATTATTCTTTATTCAAATTACTCCTCAGAGTTAATAAGGTAGTTGTCTAGTGATATTATCTAAGACAAATGGTAAAGAAGTGTTTGTACTGAGCGACCCCGTGTTTAGGGTAAATGTGATGAAACAGGGAAAATAGTGTATTTTTGGAGCGTTTTGTTTTAGTAAAAGACATATATGAGATTGGGCAGGCAGACACTAGCTCTTTATAGAAGGTAGACACTATGAGCATTTATTTCCTGTGTTATTCTATCCATTTGGGCACTTATGTTTTTAGAAATATGGCTTCAATCATGATGGCTCTAGTGAGGACTATGTACAACTTGGTAAACATTCATGTTACTATGAACAACATTTACCAATGCAACCTTTTATAAAATGAAACTAATATGGATGTCCAGTTTGAACTGAGTGACTTTTATTTTATGTAAATAATGCCCTATGGCCTTATACCAGATATCATATTGTATGTGATGTTTTTGAAGATGAAAGGGATCATCAACTCACCTAAAATGTACTTTGCACCTAGCTTCCCCCCCCCCCTACTTATAAGACAAGCTGACAAATAAATTTGGAATTTTAATTATCTTCACCTTTTCTTATAATATTGCAGCTAAGTCATGTTTTGCCAGCTGTGACAGGTGGTGTAAACTGTAGTATCCAGCTGAAACCACTGTCTAACCCCAAGTCACTGACAACTTTCTAACATACCCTGGCCAGGATTTAGAGATACCTAGCAGTCTTTGGCAATGCTTTAGACCCCATGGCCATCAGGGTAGTCCATTTGGCAAATAAGTAATTGAGATATCGCAGCACAGGTCATCTCCAAACATAGCTACCTCACTCCAACCCATAATACAAAGGGTCTGACACTTAGTTTTCATGCTAGGGGCCCAAAAAGGTCTTTTTATAAAAAAAGTGGTCAAAGTCAGGATTTCTGGTTATTATACGCACAATTTTGGGCCCCTAGCCTAAAAAACCTAGGGGCCCACAGCTAAGTCTAGGGGCATACGCCCCTGGGAAAGTTGAACCCTGATACAAGCAGAACATTAAAACATTGAGTGATAGCACCACAGGTCTCCCACAACCATGACTATCCCCCTCGCCCCAGCCCATATTACATGCTAACAAAAGTATCACTGAGAAATAAAAGCACAGGTCAAACCCACAATAATTACCCCCCCCCCCCCCCCCAACCCATCATATAAGCTGACTATTAAAAAATAACTGAGTGACCAAAATATATGTCACCCCATGACCATACCACATCCCCCTGACCCCTCTTCCCTCCATCCACATACAAGTAGACAAGTGAAGATTGCTAACCACAACCATACCTTACCCTCACCCCAATAGAAGCTGACAAACAGACAGCAACACAGGCCACCCTCAGCCATGCTTACCAATCACAGAACAGGTCACACCCAACCACACCTACCCAAACACCTCATATTAACATAAGTGATTCATTTAGTTTAGTGATTGCAAAAGGTCATCCCAAACACTTTTCTTCTAGTCCCTTAAGCAACCTAATACATCCAACCTAAAACCCACCCCTCATCCTAGCCCCTCCTGCCCCTCAGTACAAGCTGATCAATGAATCATTGAGAGGTAGCTTCTTGAGTGAACCAAACAATCCCTCTACAAAACGCCGCATCTTCCAACCTCCCCCTATCAGTAGATACTGAATGGTGAAATATCGAGAAAACTATGACCCCCCCCCCCCCCAGCCCCCATCTGCCCAGGCCATTTAAGAAAAACAAAGCAGTAAATCAGGGTGCTGCTACTACACACAGGTAAACCTTACCCCCCCCCCCCCCCCCCACCCCCTCCTTCATACCATTATAGTGAATCAAAACATAGTTCATCCCCCTTTACCCTAAAAGCCTCCCTCTCTTTATGGTCTAAAGCTAATTAGAGCCAGCCAGCTAATAATCAACAGATCAAAATACAGGTTTATTCCCTTTGCATCTAACCTCCCTCCTCCACAATACTGGGAGGCATGTCAAGTTATCAGTAAAGACCCTGAAGACAGGTCTTTCTGGATTAGTGATACATTTTGAAATGACTAAGATGTACTGTTCGAGATGGCTAGGCAGTCTTGTAATGCTTACATGCATTAATTTGCTGATACAGGTCACCCCCTCATCAAATGAATTATTGAAAATTACAAAACATGTTGCCATTTATACAACATCACCCCTTAATACAAGCAGACACAGAGGGGAATCCCGGTGAAACATATAGATATTTACTATCTAGATATTTTAATATATTATTTAGATATTGAGGTGGCTTATAGGGTTAATTTAAGACTTTTTAGTATTTAAAGCCTAGACCCTTATCCTCATAATGAGACTAAATGTGACTGTCTAGGCCACCACTGAGCAGAAAAGAGACTAACCTCAGTACTCTGCACAGACCTGCACACAGAAAGGAAACATTCTCCATATTAAATTGCACCATAAATATTGGTGCTTGGACTAAGCATGTTGGGTATTAATGTTTTCGGATTCTCATGGTCTTTGGTATATAAAACAATCAGGACTATTAGACCATCACAGAGGGACATCTTTCTTCTATTCTGACCATGTTATTAAGTTAGTAAGCAATCTAGAAGTTCAAAAACCTGTTTCTCTTACTTAGTTGAAAAAGTGTTGAATGCCTTTTTCAATGGGTATTTTCTCCATATTTAAGAAGTTTGATGGTCCATGGTCCATTATGATGGTTAGGAGCTCCATCTAATAATACCATGCATGTGACTTGAATTTCTCACTGCAATATCTTTACACTGCTGGGATTCTTAAATATATATTTCATACAAAGGCTAACTAGTCCAAACAATGCAGGGTAGAGGAAGAACCGAGTCCAAAAATATTATCGCACAAGCTACCTGAACCTTTCCATACTTAAATTTCTAATCAGAGAGAATTGGCTTGATGAAAGATACTCTAGAAAACAGTTTATGAATAAAACAAAGCATCGAAAACCATCTTTAGGAGAGTAGTGAACTATGCTACAATTCAAAGTGCTCCTCAAAATGTGCTTTTCGTAGGAAAAACCCAAAACAGCCCTTTGCAGGTACTGCAGGCCTTGATAAGTTGAACACCTCACCTGCAATGGGTTGAAAACTACTAACATGGAGGTGTATCACACTAGTGTGTTCTTTCAATCAATTTGAATGAAACTTTTTAGAGCCCAAAACCAATATCCAATGCAACTAATATTGCTCATTATAATCTGAAATACAATCAAATAGACATAAAGTAACACCATAGATATATCATTAAACTAGGCACTTTTCAATTTAGTTAATGGCATATCTCAGGATAAAGTTGTAGACAGCTATGGCATTATGATCCTACTTTTCATAATTGACAAACACTAGTGAAATCAAGGTTTTACAATGATTATTAAAACATCTCCTGAAGCTAGGGGTCAGTGAGAGCAAATGTGCTGGCCAAATTTTAGTAGTTCTTTTAATGCAAAAAGGCCCCAGTCATTTTAGACTATCACAGGAATCGATAATATTAATACAAAAAATTAAAAAAGCAATCAGGTTATTTTTGTAAAAAGGCCAAGTATGACGAGATCTGAAACTATTATGGGGAGTTTTATTTACACTAGAGAGTATAGCATGGTGAATGATAAATAAAATGAGCTTGCTTGGAGGCCTTATCAAAACTAGTTTGTCTCTCATTATAACGAAAAGGTCCAAAATTTGCAATTTACACCCTTTTTGCAAATATACTCTAAACATGGGGTCATTTAGTACAAACACAACTTGGCATTTTTCTAACACTATACAAGGATATAATAACTGCTAGGAGTAATTTGAATGAGAATTAATTCCAGGTAACCCCAAAGGTAGAGTGAGATGGCTATAGGGAGAGTTTTGTTGTATAGAGCCCTCACTACAGCTATGTATGAAGTCGTATTTACATCCCAAAATTGTCAAAAGGGTCAAATGATAATCAAATGCAAGTTCATAGTGTCTACTCAATGGATGTATATATTGTTTGCCTGCACAATCTCATATATGCCTTTTATTAAAACAAAAAATTAAATGTTTTTGGCCATTTTTGTATATTTACCCTAAACGTGGGGTCACTCAGTACAAACAAATCATTAACATTTGTCGTCACTGACCTCACTAAACAAGAACCTTATTAATTGTCAAGAATAATTTGAATGAAAAATAATGCTCTGAAGCCACAAAACTAGTCATTAGGAGAGATTTCACCAAATTTGGTGTATATAATCCCTACTACAGCTATTATGTAGGAAGCCATATTTTCAGTACCAAAAGGTGCCAGGAGTCGAATTATGCATCAAATGAAAGCTTACGGTGTCTACTTTCTGGAAATATATATTGTTTGCCTGAACAACTTCATATGAGTCTTTTATATAAACTTTAAAGTCCAAAAATACTCAAATTTTAAGCGTTTCTACATATGTACCCTAAATGTGAGGTCACTCAGTGCAAACACTACCAAAATATTTCATTTTACTTTTTTGCACTAGACAAGAACCTTATTAATCATCAAGAGGAATTTGAATTAGGAATATTGGTAAGAAATCCACCAAATAAGAATTTAATTGGAGAGTATTTTTTCGGTGTTTTCACTATTTAAAAAATGTTGCCATGGAAACGATGCGATAGCTCGGTTTGTACAACTTTTTGGTTCCGGCATCACGCAGTTTCTGAATCCTGAGATTCTTAGCTTTCATTTGATGTATGATGCTGCTTGGTCTACCGCCGGTTTGGGTCCATCCCCAAATCTGGTCATTTGCTGCTCCATTAATATATGGGTTAACTCAGTCAGAGTCAGAGAACTCATGAATTCATAAAATAAGAGATTTTTTTAAACATTGCCCCATTTTAAATTCCTAAAAATGATATTGTTAGGGAGATATTATCCAGTGGTCACGGTAACATTTATGGAACAGGAATGTTTCGACGAACATTCAAAAATGATTCCCTCATAGTTTAGAATGAACATTATATGAATGTTCAGGTGAGAATGTTCATAGAATGTTCCGAGCTGAATGCTAAATAAATCATTTGGATTCTGAATGTTGTCTGAACATTGGAAGTTGTCCATGTAGTGGATGCACTCGATAACAGTTCAGTTTTATGATATAGGAAAGGTCTCATTTTAATGTTTATACAATGTCAAATCTGAATATTCCATGAATGTTCAAATCTAAAAGTTGCAGGAAAGTTCATTATTCGCGCATGACAATCAGATCAAAATAGAACATTCATATGACGTCAAAAAAGAACGTTTCGGGAATGTTAGGACTTAACCGTTGCTAAAATTGGTCCAGAATATTCCAACCAAAACTGAACATTCATATATTACATTCTGGTAATATGTTTGCCCACTGGGTACACAGAAGGGGTGAGGAAGTTTTCATGTCCATGGCAGAGGCAGAATAATAGGAATCATTAGGAATGGCAAATGGGCTCGAGTTCATAATTGATTGGTTGACCCAAACCAACCAGTGAGTGAAGAAGATTAGAACAGGTAATCATGGATAGGACAGGCCAATGTCAAAATGGCTGTAGCGCAATTTGAAACTTCTGTCGCAAAATAACATTTCTGTTAATTACTGCGGGGTGGCATAAGATCAGTTAACAATCTTTCGCTGGATAAGTGCACAACTAGTTCCAAAGTAGAGAAAATATCAACTAAACATGCATGTACCGTTATGTATACATGTTCATGATGTTTTTAAGTTATTGAGACAGCATGTTTAATAAGCTTCCGATATCCAATACTTCATATGCAGTAGAAATCCTCCTAAATTACCTCAATAGGCTGGGACATGTTTGCCTTTGAAATGCAGACATCCAGAAATACCGCCAAAGCAGTTTGATGAAAGGCAGATGTAGTTGTATTTCTAAGGTGCTTCACCAACCCCATTGAGGTAATTTCGGAGGATTTCTATTTCAATTCATTTTTACCTTAATTGTTACGTAAAGTGCCAACATTTAATTCCTGCACTAAATGCATGGGCAGCCCGAGTAGAATACGCAACCGCACGCCCGATTGCTACCCAGTTTCATTTGCATGGATGCAATTGAAGAGCCCCCCCCCCCCCCCCCCCCAACTGAACGTAGTTTTGATTCGCAAGTTACGTGGGCCATTGATCTGCTTTGCTAATGTCTTTGACATGCGGTATTATCTAAGGATGGGTGTTTGTACAAACATACACTGCCAGACGTCCGGTCTACTGGTGCAGAAAATAAATGTCTGTACTGTATGTATGAATTGCACTTCAACTGAGCGATTGCGTCTTTACCAATTCTCCCATGGGCGAAGCATTTGTCTCACGAGTGTTAGCAGTTTTACTCAGGGACTTAGAAATTTGCTTGTGGCAGACTGTCGCATTTATTTTGCCTTTCACATTTTAAAGAATTTAAAATTGAAATATTTTGATAATAAAGTTAATTATTTCTATGATTACCGCATAGCCTGTGTAATTTGGAATGCACTTTTGAAATAAAGATCGTATGAGCGGTTGCATACAACAATTTCCCCTACCCAGTGTCCTCCATACCCAGATTGAACAATCAGGTGCACGTGTGTTAAAAAGAGGAAGAAGTGGACGATAAACAGAATCCACATTGTCTGGGGTATACCAACAACTTTGATCTGTACTGGAAGTAATTAAAAACTGAAAAGGTGGTGAGTGAAATCATCTACCTCTAAGAATGCAAAAACAAGAATGATGCCTTTCAATCAATTTTAACTTAAGAAGTCAATTCATATTTCCCATCGAACTGCCTTACTTGGAGACGCTTTTACTAGTATTCCTTTTGCGGGAAACAAACTTAGCACCTGGGACTGAGGTTAAATCACGTTATATTGACGATATACACAGTGCATATACACAAGTAAATGGTCTCAGCAATAGATGATTACTCTGATACCGCATTCATGTAAGAACGTTATCCTACGAATAAATTATTCGACTAAGACAAGAGAAATACGACAATTATTGATCCTTCTGAGTGATGCTCTACCTATAAGTGTTGTTTCTATTCCTGAAGGGTGTGAGTGAGAGAGAGAGAGAGAGAGAGAGAGAGAGAGAGAGAGAGAGAGAGAGAGGAGAGAGAGAGAGAGAGAGAGAGGGGGGGGGGGGAGGAGAGAGGGAGAGAAAGAGAGAGAAAGAGAGAGAGAAAGAGAGAGATGGGGTGAGAGAGAGAGAGGGAGGGAGAGGGTGAGAGAGAGAGAGAGAGAGAGAGAGAGAGAGAGAGAGAGAGGGAGAGGGTGAGAGAGAGAGAGAGAAAAAGAGAGAGATGGGGTGAGAGAGAGAGAGAGAGAGAGAGAGAGAGAGAGAGAGAGAGAGAGAGGGAGGGTGCGAGAGAGAGAGAGAGAGAGAGAGAGATGGGGTGAGAGAGAGAGAGAGAGAGAGAGAGAGAGAGAGAGAGAGAGAGAGAGAGAGAGAGAGAGAGAGGGGGGGGGGAAGCGGGTGAGAGAGAGAGAGAAAGAGAGAGAGAGAGACAGGGTGAGAGACAGAGAGAGAGAGAGGGGGTGACGTGTGTTTGTCACGCCATAGCTTTATAGAGTGGAACCCCCCTTTGATACAATGCCACGTGCATGATACAAGCTTGTTCAGTATCAGATTCAGTCTTAGTAAGAAATCACCTAAAACTCATCGGTTACGGTTTAAAGGGTATGTACTTAATATTATCTGTCACTGGTTTAAAGGGTATCCACTTTAACTCTACTGCACCAGTAGCGTACCCATGTTCTGACACATATGAAAACATCGTTGTTACAAAATTTTCTTTTTTTGGAAAAAATACATCGAAAGCCGTTGTTCCTGCTGTGAAAAAACAACCCCATTAAAACAATTTTTCAAATGCAGTCGTTAGTATCAATGGGTCATATTCTGAGTCGTAAGACCACGTGCAAGGTGCTGATGCAAAAGGGTTAGGACAAAAAGTAGTCCCTTCAGCGTACAGATTACTACGCCATTATCATGCAAAGTCAACTGTATAAATTGAAGGTGTTTGGCTTCACCCCATCAAACGGGTTCGAACTATCAAGATGCGGTTACTGCAGATAATCACACTCTCGTTAGCGTTGGCAGCAGAATGCCACGAATTTTGGAAAGGCAAGAAAAAGGAAGACTATGTTGCTCTGCCGAGATACGATTTTCGAAGATTTAAGGGCAAGTTCATGCCCTTAGATGCTGCAGAAACCTTCTTTGTCGCCTGGCAACAGACAGAAACCCAGATCACATTTGAGATTCTAGTGAAGACGAGAGGCTATGTCGCCTTTGGTCTGTCGCCAAATGGCGCCATGAAGGAGCTCTGATATCGTGGTCGGCTGGGTCAACGATGACGGCACGGCAGTCTTACAGGTAAGTGCATTTGAATGTCCATTGACCATATTCTGTCAGAATATATAGAATTATACTTCATGCAATTCAAGACAAGATAAATAAGCACCAAAAAGTATACAAAAACAGGTAAATATAAATAGGTACATACAATATCGCAACGTTGATATAGAAAAGCATTTCTTTTGGAGGTATATATTTACTGTAGACGCGAAAAATGCATTCCTTTCGTGAGAAAAGGTATAGAATTACTATAGATACGAATATTGCTCACACAATACAGACTTCTACAGGTAAGCTAATATGTTTGGCATCTACTATACGTCAAACAATTGAAGTCCAATTGCGACCGACTTACAGCTGTCTGATGGTCTTACACAGGTCTACTTATGATCGTATATTAGTATAATAGAAGTCTTTTTGTGGTCGTATTGTGGTCGTGTATCGTCCATAGAGTCGTATAGTCGTCTTCTACCATAAACCATTCGCGTGTTGGTCTTGCGCCGGTCTATTTATGATCCCATCGTGTTGTAGTCGTATTGTGGTTTTGTATTGTTTTAGAGTGGTGTACACGTCTTCTTTTGTCTTAAAAATCGTTTACAGCCAGAGAGATCGGACTAATTTGGTCATATCAAGTTACAAAAAGGCATCTCTTGAAAAATATTTGATAGGGGAATTTTCTCCAGACCATTACCCTAATTTTTCTTTGAACATATTTGCAAGTCAGGCAAGTTACAAGGGTGGTTGGCTATGATATTCTCTACAAGTAGAGAACATCATAGCCAACCGTCCTTGTTAGATATAGGTCTATGTTTTGGGATGGGGCTTTTAACTAGACACAAATGTTCATGCAGCGCAAAGCGCCCCCAAAAGTGAAACGGCAGCAGATGTAACTAATTGAACCTCAGAATAGCAAGTTCATAACACTAGGAAAATTTGATTGCGAAACTGGCGATGCCACAAAGTTAACGACATGTAAAGGCGTATTGATATAGTTATTATTGTTTATTTATTTGAAAAGGCATTAGATTAAAAGATCAAATACAATTTTTCAGCTATTTTGGCGCTCCTTATTGGGTTCTAACGACATTCGGGTGATGGCGAGCCGTCTGGCAGTAGTTAGACAACAGGCGCCATATTTGATTTGGTTATTTACCAAAGGTGACGAAGGTAGGTCATAATCAGTTTCGGGCCGTATGTAAATGTGTGGGGTCATTGATAAAAGTGGCTTAGTGGTACATGTACCTAACAAAGATCTACTACGGTTGTCAGTCACGTAAATGACAAGAATGACT
This sequence comes from Maea johnstoni, assembly GCA_963942565.1. Classification (NCBI taxonomy): domain Eukaryota; kingdom Metazoa; phylum Annelida; class Polychaeta; order Spionida; family Magelonidae; genus Maea; species Maea johnstoni. The sequence goes on along the minus strand of OZ012688.1, from coordinate 17,495,512 downwards.
CGGAATACTAGGAATGATCCCAAATAGAGTTACGGGATTTCATCAATATGGTTCTCTTTTCACTCCGTCTCACACAATAGAAGGAATAGCTTGATTGATAGCCCAGTCCGACTCCCGATCCTAGGGTCGCGGGTTCGATTCCATCTCTCGATCGTGCAATTTTTTTTCCACCCGCCCAGTGCTTCGTGTGGTTCATACTCAAAATAACGGTGGCTTTATTTCTATTATTTTTTTTACTTAACTTTGCTAAAATGAATTGTCGGTCAAAACCGTTGATCCCAGAAAAGACGTCTGCCTGAATTGCCGTTCGCTATAAGGGCCGATGACTTTATGTTGGGCTTAGACTAAAAACAATCTTTTATCTTTGATTTTTTATAATAAACATTTCCACAGTTGTGAAGTTAGGAATTTCTTCGAGAAAATATATAGTTTAATGGATGCAAGTAATGCCTAGCCTTCATATAAAAATTGAGATCTGTGAAGTTTAATGGGTGTAAGTATTAATTTATATCTGTTGATGAAGGACACTTGCATGCACACTTGCTGCACATGACTTTACCTTAGGTCACCAAACACAAGTGGATTCGAAACCAGCCGGTCAACATGAACATGCAAGCCTCAACTAATGTCAACTAATAGCCGCTAATAGGCCAGAAATTGGTGCTTTGGGCACCCCCAGCTGGTGGTGGAGATAAGGTGTCTCAGTAATGTAATCGATGCGAGAGCCCTGATTGGTCCTTGTTCCCACGTGAGCCCGTGCTGATGGCTTATGTGGTACTCCTGACATGAGTCCAGCACTTAACTATAAGGCATTACTTTATGCAACTCCCACCCATCTACCTTCTATCTGCCCTTTCACACGTCCCCACGTGATCATCAGTGCCCTATCCATGCACCTTCCACCTATACTTTGGGCTTGGATCCGTGCGCCCGCCACTCACTTTTTGGGCGCACGGATCCTTACTACACTGCCACTTTCTATTCCTCCTGCGGCCTTTAGCGCCTTGCCGCAACACTTGCCTTCCCCCTTCTCTGTAAGTATACTGTCCTCCCAGTACCTCTTTCAACGGGGCCCTATCTGGGTTGCAATGGTACTCATCACCATAACCGACTCGTGTGTTGAAACGCATAATGAAATAAATGTTGCGAAATGTGATACCTACGCATAACGTAATACACAATAAGGTATTACGTTTCGTGCAGGTATCACATTTCGCAACAATTTTTAACTACATTATGCGTAGGTCTTACATTTCGCAACGATTGTTTATTAGGTTTCGTGCAGGTACACTGTATTACATTTCGCGACAATATTTTATTACATTATGCGTAGGTATTACATTTCGCAAAGATTTTGTATCACGTTATGCCTAGGTAATACATTCCGCAACATTTATTTCATTATGCGTTTTAACACTCGTGCCTGGAGATCTAATAAACTAGTGTCGTCTTGACCGATCATACTTTTGTAAACAAGTAAAAAATGAAGCATGGTTTGAAAACCTTTTGAAATTGATTCGTAAATAAGGTAACATATCTCCGTCATATATTTCCCATCATTGTTTAAGAATAATCACCAATTAACCAGTCGATTTTGGTTGCTACATGCATGGGTGGTTGACACTTGTTTTCATTTAGCTAGAGCACACTCATGGTCCAACAACGTTGAACAAAACTTATCGAACAAATATTACCCCCCTACGATGGTGCAAGTGTGAAAGGCAGAAAAAAAATCAAATTTTTTTTCTCCACCGTTTTTCCAAAAACAGCAGAAAAAAAATTAAAAAAATTTTCTCCACCGTTTTTCCATTTTCAAAAACAGCAGAAACGTTGCCAATAAACTCGTTACCTGTCTCATTATTAGGGACCGGCCATTGCATGCCCTTATACGCAGGTGCACTAATTAGGTCACCGATGTCAGGCAGGAAATCACAAGTTAGCCGTCAAACACAGCTGTGTTGCCCGGGGGGGGGGGTCTGAGGTTCAGAGGGGGGCCGCACCCGCGTTCCCTTTTTTGCGGAAGAAATGGTCTTTTCAAGGCCTCCGCATGTCCACGATTTTGTAAATGAAGGGTACTTTTTTGTACCCAGGAACGAAGTATGGGTGGCCAAAATCACTTTACAATCCATGAAATATACGCGGCTCTGACGCCGAGCGACTCCCGAAGTGACGTTGGCTCCCGGCGGGGCTTCCGAGTCTGCTGCCGCTAAACAGGCAGATGATAATAAAATCTACAGTTAAAATACGTGTTCCCGTTCACATCCAATGTCAGTGTTTTGATAAAAGAAGTGTTTTTTTACTGGAAAAGGTCAGCGGTTTTTAAAAATAAGGCGCTTTTTTGGCCAGAAATCAGTGCTTTAGGGGTATTTTCAAATTTTGATAACGAGCATATATGGACCCCCTTAAATACAAATTTCCTGCCTGACATCGGTGACCTAATTAGTGCACCAGCGTATAAAGGCATGCAATGGCCGGTCCCTAATAATAAGACAGGTAACGAGTTTATTGGCAACGTTCGCCATCTAGCGGGAGAAGGGCAAACTACGTGAAAACTGTGGAAAAAAAATTTAAAAAAAATTCTGCTGTTTTTGAAAATGGAAAAAAGGTGGAGAATTTTTTTTTTGCTGTTTTTGAAAATGGAAAAACGGTGGAGAAAAAAATATTTTCTTTTCTGCTGTTTTTGGAAAAACGGTGGAGGAAAAAAAGTTCTTTTTTTTCTGCGTTCACACTTGCACCATCGTACCCCCCAATATCCGTAGAAAAAAAAACATTTGTAAAAATGTGCACTCCGGTAAGCAAGGTTCACATGGGGTTCAACAAAATGATGCGCCACATTACACACCAAAGATCGAATAGGAATGTCGTCTCTTTGTTCTTCATAGATCGACCATGCAGGTCCCTGTCTCGTTTGCTCTTGGATAGTAAAAGGGCATTTTTAATGTTCACCGAACTTCAACTCACGGACATCATATAATTAACTCACAGCGGTCAAAAGCAGCCTGATAGTTGTGAGCAAATTTTGCATACAAAAGCATAGTTCGGTATATATTTGGTGGAGAAAATTTGATGAAAGTTTTCCCAACAATCCTCCATCAAATAATCTTCAAAATCATTCTTAATTCCAAAGCTATTGCCAAAAGCATCAACGATCCAGACGACGCTTTATGTAGGAACTCTTACGCATTAATGGTTTAATGCATCGTACTTAAGAGTTCCTCCAGCAATTGTCGTCTGGATCTATGATACTTTTGACAATAACTTTGAAATTGAGAATGAAAGTGAACATGTTGCCCATAACGTTTCACGGATGGGGAAACCATGCGTGAAGTAGTATACAGCCCAATTTTCCATAAAAAATAATTTTCTTCATTTTCATGCATGGAAATCGCATATTGTCTGTTGCCTGGAAACCCAGATTACTTTTGGGATTCAAGTGAAGACGAAAGGTTATGTCGCCTTGGGTCTGTCGCCAAATGGCGCCATGAAGGGCTGTATTTGAAAGTATTTTAATGGGGTTGTTTTTAACAGCAGGAACAACAGATTTCGATGTATGTTTTTTCCAAAAGAAAAGGTTTTTTACAAACATGTTTCCATACTGTAAATCTGGAAATAAGTGTGTGTGTGTGTGTGTAATTAGTGCGTTTTTTGCGCCACACACGATTCGCACTTATTTCCAGACGCCAAAAATCCAAAAGATTAGTTCAGTATTGATCCGCTAGACGGCGCCATATACATTGCATTGAAAGGAAGCAAATCTTGTGCATTTCAACAGTGTTCAAGGGTAGGAAGGGGTAAAATGATAAATATTAAACAACTATAATACTAGAATGTTTACATTAAGAATGAAATCATTATCATTCACTCGGATTGCAAATTTTACTCAATCTAACAATGTAAAAAGCACAGTACTATTGAAAGCAATTACATGTATTAATACTTGTGTGTAGCAAGGTGTCCACAATTACTAGGTCACTGGCACAGAGATAGTGGCCAGTTCATTGTCTATGACAACTAGCCTTAAAATAGCTTTGTTTGTAAGTTCACCAAGCTTTCTAGGTCACTGGCTGGGGAAAGTGACCGGTCCATTCGGTTGGCCATGACAACCAGCCTAAAAATAGCTTTGTTTATAACAAGCTTTCTAGACGTTTGTGCGCCCAATTATCTGATTGGTTGTGGCCTTGGACACTACTTCAACATCGGTTTCGCGCTTAATCATAGTTTTTCCTATACTTAGAATAGGCCGCGGACAGATATTGATCACGTGACCACACAAATATCCGTACAATGCGTTTTTTAAACACTTATAATCATTCAATTATGATTGTCTGTCAGTAAAATGTTGTATCCTTGGCTTCGTTACTAGTTAGGCGCCCTCAATGTTGTGATATAGCCGTGTTAGTAAGAAACTTTCTCTTCATAAATGGAAGGATACATCTGCGTTCCTATTTGACCGATTTACTAGGTTATGCGCGATAATACAAAGTGACGTCATCGTCTGGGACTTTTTTTTTTAAATGTACAATGCAGTTTTATCACGCTTGGAATGATTTTATTATGAATGTCTGTCAATAAAATGCTGTAGATTTGGCGCGCTAGTGTCGTTGCGTGTTTTATGTTGCTAATGGCCATGTTTAATTGAGAACTATTTGTATATACCAAATGGAAGGTCACAGCTGGCGTGATTCGGTGACCGGATTGCGATTGCCGTGTGTCGGAATATACTGTGTACAGTGCTGCATTGAATAGACTAGTGCCAGTCCCTTTGAGCTGCAGCACGCCAACAATCAGGGGAAGGGGGGGGGGGGGGCGGGTTGGGCTGATGCCGTTCAGCTGTGTGGACTCGTGCATGAAGCACATAACATATCATGGGATCATATCTAACTACAACAAAAGCTCAAGTTATCAATAGAGTATAGTGAGATAGAACTACAACAGCCATTAACATGCGGTCGGGGGCGCCTTTCTCCGCACAACTTCGCGTTTTCCATCAAAATATTACATGCTCAATGCACACTTTCCCTTCTAGAATTGATTCCTTCTGGGTCACCTGTCCGGTGTGTTGGCCATGACAACTAGCCTTAAAATAGCAGTGATTGTACTCAAGCATAGGATTGAATACGCTGGGTAGTTTAGTACCAATATATATATATATATATATATATATATATATATATATATATATATATATATATATATATATATATATATATATATATATATATATATATATATATATACATGCAAAAGTGACCATTAGGTGACCATGTTATTTTTGGCAACCATTGGCTGACACTTCATATATCTGCCATTTAAGGTATGAGGAGAGCCCCAATAAGCAAGGCAAGCTATTTGCAAAAGAGATGTTAATTTGTGGTAAAATATTCCATGATTGGTTTATTTTAAAAGATATAGTTTTTTGATGTGTCAACCGATGGTTAAGGGGTATTTTGTGAATCCACAAATCCGACCATTAAGGAACACCAATTATATTTCATCACTAGAACCAACCTTATGGCGACATATACTTTATTTTCAACAATTGCAACCATTAGCTGACATATGCTAGATATTTTATCAACATAACTAGCCATCTGGGGGAATTACTTATACGGAGGTTGTTTTTTCAGTATTGTATCTACATAAACATCCAATCTTCCTGTATGCCATAACAAATTCATTTAAATCACATTCCAATTTGTATGACCACTGCAGCTGATTGTTGTACATTATACAAAAAGATGAATGACGTCCTTTGATTATATTTTGAGAATGAAGAAGAATGCAACCAGCCATTGCTTGAAATATCTCCGCTAAAAATGCTTGTGAAAGTTTTTTTATTTTCTCTTTCAATTGGTCAGGAAAAAGTAAAATTTAATTTACCCTCCCTCTAGAGTGGTTGGGAAAAATGAGGTATTATTTTCTTTCAAAAAACAGCTGTGAAAACAAAATGTTTTAAATATATATATCAAACAATGTTCAATTGAATGGGGCAACATGGTGTATATATGGAAATAAGAACGGCAGGATGTAGTTAAGATTAAGATTTGTAAATCACGAATTCCCTGACCGTTCGCTCTGTGTCAGGCGAATCTGACGAAAGGTTTTCTCATTCTGCTGAAATTACCTTGAACTTAGAGCTTGTTGTGCTTAAAGTTAATCAATATTTATGTCGGTTAGGGGTTGGGGGGAGCTGATGATAAAATTGCTAGCCTTGTTGTAGAAACGGTGTACGGCAAGATGTCTGACTTCTCGCAGACATCACAACAAGGATAACTAATCATATAGTTATCTTTGATGAAAATAGACTGTTTCATTAAAAAACATAATCAAATAAGAGGGACTGGATTATTGTTATTTTATGGCCATATTTTCGTTTACAGACAGGGGTGTCCAACTTTTAGTTTAGTAGAAGTGGTAGTTGTAACATTAGTAGCAGGTCTAATGAAATATTGTTTCCTTACAATCTAACCATCTGGTTAGCTCTGAATCACTGGTGAATAGTTTACAGTAATCTGAAGTTTGGAATGATTGTTTGTTTAAGAAATACTTTTCGTGCCCAGCTAACCGTGACATGAGTAGCGTTTTATGGGGACATGATTATGGCATATTTACTTTTACTGTCAAGCCCACTTCAAGAATCAATTTATCAAATCATAGAGCACAAAAGAGCACAAATGCATTACTTAGCAAAGGGTTGAAGATGTGGTCATTTACGGCTATTTACAAACTAAAAGGCAACAAAGTTGGGCGAAATGGAAAGGATTTTTCTAGAGAGAGTTATCAGCAGAAGTTAGGCCTATTTACCGACAACACACAACGTAGACGTAGTAGTAGTAGTAGTAGTAGTAGAAATAGTAGCAGTAGTAGTAGAGATAGTAGTAGTAGTGGTAGTAGTAGTAGTAGTAGAAATAGTAGTAGTAGAAGTAGTAGTAGTAGTAGAAAAACTAGTAGTAGTACTAGAAGAACTAGTAGTAGTAGTAGTAGTAGTAGTAGTAGTAGTAGTAGTAGTAGTAGTAGTAGAAATAGTTGTAGTAGTATTAGTACTAGCTCTAGTAGTAGTAGTAGTAGTAGTAGTAGTAGTAGTAATAGTAGTAGAAGTAGTAGTAGTAGTAGTAGTTGTAGTAGTAGTATAACTAGTAGTAGTAGTAATTAAGTAGTAGCCCAGCAGCCAAAACCCATTTTGGGGATGAACCCTGTTTTGTCAGGTATAGTTGTTTTGCAATTGATTATGAGAGAGTAAGGCATGCCTTTTCAGAAAATGTTGGATGACACTCTGGCATCCTTTAGCATTTTGAGATATTGGCCTCTCTAACCCACCTCCTGTGGACAAAATATGAACAAATCAGCCAATGTTGCATTTTCAGACAAATCATTTAGAAATGCTATGTGATTTTTCCATTAGTCAAATATAAGCTTGTGAAAGTAGGAAATTATCTCAAATACATGAACATTTGGCATTTTTCCTGATTTTCGGACCTGTGGATTTCATAAAAAGAGGTACATGAGATTATTTCTCAATCAATTATAAAGGCTATTTTACAAAGATGCCCTAGCTGATAAATGATCTGTCTCTTGTGATACAATGTGAAGGTAGGAGCTTGGAAACTTAGTATTTCCCTATTTGACAAAAAACGTATTTTTTCAGCATTCTTTTTTAGTCACTGAACCTTTGTTTCTCAAAAAGCAAATTATATACCATGCTGGAATGTTTCACATTATAAGAGAATATAGCAAGGATATAGGATATTTTTCTCTGCCACACAGCTTATCCAGGTGGCCAGGCAAATAACTTTCAGAATTACTATATTCATGGAGGCCCTTTTAAGAATTATGATATAAACTCTCATTAAAATTCATTTGCATATTACGTTCGGTCGAGAACTGCTTACATTTCAATTTATTGCTGCTATCTTACATTGAATATCTTGCTGTATTAGATAAGACTTTGAATTCGTCATGAATCCAACAATCTTGTTTCTTTTGTACATAGCCATAGGATTTCAATACCAATTACCATATGTTCAATTTGGTCGTCTGTAACTTGGATATTTTTCCTTTTATATCCAGTCGTTTTCCCTTCAAAATATTTAATTTTACTAGACTGGGAATGATGGTTTTTGTTAAAAGAATGATATATTTGCCGACCCACTCGCATACTTAAGCGAGGTAGTTACATCTTTACAAAGCTTGTTTTGATTTGAGATTATATATACATATTGAATGATTATATCAGGTTTTTTGTACATACAATAAACTTGTCAGTGACCTAGGTACAGTGGTTTTACCATGTCTTTGCAATTTAGTTTTCTCAAAATACTGGCGAGTACTGATTTTGAGAAAATGTCGCAGAAAATGATAAACATGTATGTCAACTGAGGCAGGGAGACCTTATCAGAAAAAAGTTCTGCTCTGGCAAGGCCAGAATTGTTTTCTCCTAGTAGCAGAGCTGGGCAATCTCAATTTTCAGGACCAGAATACATTTTTTCTTACTTTCAGCACCAGATTGTTTAACTCGATTCTGTGAGCCAGATTTTTTCTAAAAAAGGACACACCCACCACCTAGGCGGTTGGCCAAATCCCTAAAAGAGCTCCAGAAATATCTTTGATGGTGTTTTTCGTTATAAGTCGTCATCCATGCTTATTCATCTCCACATAGGGTGGGCTTTAGTGCACGGGTGGATGACATGTCTGATATTGCTGCATAAGGCAATCTTCGGGCATTTTATGCTAAAAACCACCCAAAAAGCATGTTTTTTGGGGTTTTCCTCCTAGAAAATTCATTTTTCAAGATAGAAACTCAAAGCTTGCTACACATGTGTTAAAGAGGATGATTTTGATCTTAGAATATGTTGGGTTAGCATGACTTCAATGAACCCCCCGCTGTGAGTGATTTTGGGGGAAAAATAATCAAAAATGAGTGATTTTTGTAATTTCCCACAACTTGAATGTCACGCTGTGGACTATTCCAAACTTCTCACTAAATAGTTTTGGTGTAGAAAACTACCCAAGAAGGTATAAAAACAGAAAGTGAGTTATGTTTGAATATTTTCATGATATGCTACGTTTTGGGGCATTTTACAGTAAAAATGGCATTAAAACTAGTGATTTTAGGGATTTGCTTCTGGAAGGTGCAATTTTCATAGTAGGAACTTTGATGATTTTTCAGTAAAATACCCCCAAATTTAGCAAGTCAAACAAACATAACTTATTTTTCCTATATGCCTATTCTTGGTTTATGTTCTGTAACAACATCAGTCTAGAATCTGGGTATAAGATATAATATACCTTTGTTCAAATAAATGGGAAATTACAAACATCCTACTATTGTATAGGTTTTTACCCCAAAATCACCCACAGCAGGGGTTATATACAATTCATACTAACACGAAACATTTGATTATCATAGACATCCTTATGAAATCATTTATGGCACGTTTTGAGTTCCTACTATGAAAATTGCACCTTCCAGAAGCAAATCCCTAAAATCACCTGTTTTGTGCCATCTTTTTTGTAAATTGCCCCAAAACGTAGCATGTCATGATATGTGCAAACATGACTCACTCTCTCTATCTACACCCTCCTGGGCAGTTTTATAAACCAGAATTATTTAGTTGAGAGTTTGGAATAGTCCACAGGATGACATTCAACTTGTGGGAAATTACAAAAATCCTACTATTTTATAGGTTTTTACCCCAAAATCACTCACAGCAGGGGTCAGATACATTTCATACTAACACAAAACATTTGATAAGCATAGAAATCCTTATGAAATCATTTGTGGTAAGTTTTAAGTTCCTACTATGAAAATTGCACCTTCCAGAAGCAAATCCCTAAAATCATTAGTTTTAATGCCATTTCTCTGTAAAATACCCCAAAACGTAGCATATTGGGGGGGGGAGGGGGTCAGGGCTTTATGCTTTTTCTTTTCAAAAATAATCTATTAGCACCTGGATTGTGCACATGCTCTGAGTGCGCGACCACATCCCCATGGAGTTCTGTAGGGTATGGTTAGTTTGGAAACAAGATATACATTTAGTTGTTTCTACCCAAACATAGGAAGAAATACAGCCTAATCCGATATGAATCGTTCTGTTAAACCTCAAGTGTCCCAAGTATGCTGTTATACCACCTGTACTTTCCAAATGCAAATGAGTTAAAACGTCTAGTTTATAAGTGCTTCTACACCTATAAGTCACAGTGTCCTCTCAAATCATTTGTTTTGTGACGATGCTACCTAGACGATACGCTCTAAATACTGCATACTCGTGAAGAAAACACATACACTTGAGGCTTTTCAATGTGGCGCTGAATAGGATATGTAACACCCATATGAGTCATTGTGACCCACAATCTTCAAGTAAACATGGTATACATTTATCAGTGTCACTAGTGAGCAAGTAAAACCAAATATGCATTAAGAAAAATGAAAATCCGATGAAAGAATTGGAAATACCGTGAAGAGAATTTGGTTTATCACCTTCGATTATACTTTGTGCAAATAGGGAGGGAAAGTGAGGCAGTTATCAGAGAATATGATGTCAAATAACTAGCAAATACCTCTACTGAAACTAAGAGACAGGGGGAATAGATAATATGAGGTGAAGTGTCAAATAAATCACATTGTGTACCTGTATTGGAATTGTATGAGGTGGTGGACAGAGCATTTCCGTTGAATGTAAAGAAATAATGTATAATTAGTTATTTATCCCTGTCCAGACAGACAAGTCAACATATGTTCTTGATATAGCAGCAGAAAAATAGGGAAAGGCGTGATTCGAATAAATGTTTTGATTGTTCTGTTGTCTGTATCTCATAGACTTTTCCAGAAATATAGACCACTTTGGTTTTTCATGTGTTCCAGTTAAAAAAGGTCATTGTTTTGAATAGGTGATAGAGTCTGTACAGCTCGGCAAGCAGTCAGAAAGGCGAAATATTCGAGATTTAGAAGACCTATAGATTCATTGTATGGCCACAATGAAAGTATTGTATACTAACTGTGCCATAATCATGCCGTCAATGACTGGATGACGTAACATAGTATTTTTTCAAGGAAAATCTGGGGACTGGGATGTTTTTCTTGGATATATTTTTGTTAATTATTTTTCATCCAGTTTTAATAGTGTCAGTGTTACATGGTAAACACACATGTATATCTGCTTTTTACAAATAGTATATATATATATATATATATATATATATATATATATATATATATATATATATATATATATATATATATATATATATATATATATATATATATATATATATATATATATATATTTATATATATATCCATCCTACTTTTTGTGATATATTATTAAAACATGCGTGTCTCCTAATGGATGACATGCCAACATATACAAAATCGGGAAATTCCAATTTAATCAAAAAGTTCAAGTTCTTTTGTAATAGTGTCATATTTGAATAAAAAGTCCCTCTGTCAGTCAAGTCAGCGCCTTAGTCAACGTCTGTAAATACCAAATACATATACATACAAAGCTGTCCCTGACCACGGCCAACAGGGTTCAACATGACCGAGCCTAGTCGAAGTACCTAGATTTATCATAGTAGTAGTAGTAGTAGTAGTAGTAGTAGTAGTAGTAGTAGTAATAGTAGTAGTAGTAGTAGTAGTAGTAGTAGTAGTAGTAGTAGTAGTAGTAGTAGTAGCGGCAGTTTGAATTTGGATGTTTCGTCACTTTTTCTGCCATAATGCAGTCTTGAAAAGCCAGTTGTATCTGGTGGAAGTAGTAGTATTCACAGTAGTAGTAGTAGTAGTAGTAGTAGTAGTAGTAGTAGTAGTAGTAGTAGAAGTAGTTGAAGTACTAGTAGTAGCTAGAATTTTTATTTTTCAGTCACTTTTTCTGCCATATTGCAGCTTAGTCATGACTAGGCAGATGTAGCTAGTGGAGGAGACCGAGAACCTGAATAAATAAAGGACTTATTTAAGTAGTAAATGAATTGTTTTTTGTACTTTGACAAATGCAGGTGACCGCACTGCTGAGAACAGGGGTCAGATATAGGTCACCTAACTAAATTGTACGATTTTCGCCTGCATTTTGCTTTCTTTTGAACAACATTACATTGACTTATACAAGACTTTATCAGTTGATAAAGACTAGCAAGATTGTTGTGGTTCGGGTCAGATCATTTATCCCTAGACTGAAATACCACATTTAGTAATAACTCAAAGTATTAGCTGTTGGGGTCTATTATAAGTTGGCTCGAACAGAGTCATCCCTCTAGTTTTCATGTTTTGGTTGCAAAATAAAATGGAAGGGGATGCATAGCCGGCTGGCCTGGGGCTGCCCAGCTATGCAGCCCCGGGGGCTGTGTAGCCGGCCAGCCGGCTATGCAGCCTATACTCCAGCAGTTGGTTACATAGCCGGAATATCATCAATGTGTAAAGTACCAGACATGGGGTAATAAATAATATGTAATAGAAAAGTAAAAGGTAATAGACCGATTTTAACAGTAATAGCATGTAATAAGTAATAGACAGTCAAAATCTTAAAGTAATAAGTAATTGTAATAGACTGACCCCAAAAGCCATCAGGTGTGCACTGTGACTAAAGTGCACGGTGTTGTACAATCCCCCAAGAGAACAAGAAGGCACTCTGATTAGCTGCCAATCCTTATTCTCAATTCCTTCCATAAGATGAGTATAGATGACTTGCCCACAGGGATTTAGACAGCAGGGTGAAAAAATACATTTTCTTTATATACGTATTATAATAGTACATATATAAAGAAAATGTATTTTTTCATTGGTAATAGAAAGTTTATTGTTGCAAACAAGAACAATATATATATTAAGAAAGTGAGCCACACTTCCTGAGTGACTAAGCCTAATTATGATGCTGGTGGCTAAATTGGTCATCAGCGATTTTGGTCGTGTCTTTTATCAATGATTTTGTAATGACCAAATTGGCCACTAGCATCATAAAGCTTAATCACTCAGTTCAAACCATCGATGACTATTTTGTGGCCCATTCTAAATCTTGAACACCTGAATCAACTACGCCCTGCCACTCAACATGGCACTACCAAATCGCACTCCGCCTTCTATATTCAATTCTCTTAGAGATTTGGTACAGATTTCTATAAACCCTTCCAATGCTGAGGCTTCTTTCATGCTAAGCCCAAGAACGCAAAGAATTTTGAAAACCATATAAACTCTCTCCTGTTAGTATTCATCGGGTAGCTCTTGCTGAATACTCTCAGATGATCACCCATGTGCCAGGGTTTCAGTCATTTTTCAGGATTTTTGCAACAATTTGTATTGACCAAATTAGCCACCACCAGTAGAGGGGGTTAAAAATCAAGGTATCCCGCCGGTATACAAGGAAATGGCGTTCTTAAGGTTCATTGAGACGGCAAAACTATGTTTCAGATTTTGGGGTTGGGGAAACACAAATTAGTATAACTTCTGTAATAAATAAAAAACGAAGAGTGGTACACCACTCAACATGCGTGTTCAGTATATCTTATGCAATACTTTTATGGTATGTAAGTGAAAGGCTGGCACACTTTCTTAATATATTCAATTGTACTTGTTTGCACTAATGAACTTTCTACTAACATCTTACGAATGTTCATGTAATGATGTATAAACTGCTAAACTGTGGCTGAAAGTGTGGCGCACTTTCTTAATATATTGTTAATTGTACTTGTTTGCAACAACAAACTTTCTATTCCCAATCATGGTTAAAGGGCAAATGCACCATCATAATGATTTAGGTTCTAAATGTGCCTATACGTGTCACCTTTCTAATAAGACCACCCGCAAGTCTGTCCTCCTCAGCACTCCTCAGATATGGCTTATGAAAGTTAGTAAAAAACTAGCCTGAGTCTGGGCATGGAGGCTGACATTGCAGGCCAATTAAGCCCAATTAAGCACAATCAGTGGTATGAAGTGACTGCCAGTGCTGCTTCTGATTGGTTGAGAGATATCAGTGGCTGGAAGTGAGAGCCACTGATATCTCTCAACCAATCAGAAGCAGGGCTGGCAGTCACTTCATAAGCACCACTTCTGATAATGGCAGCCTCTATACCCAGACTCAGGCTAGTTTTTTACTAACTTTCATAAGCCATATCTGAGGAGTGCTGAGGAGGACAGACTTGCGGGTGGTCTTATTTGAAAGGTGACACATATAGGCACATTTTGAACCTAAATCATCATGATGGTGCATTTGCCCTTTAATGAAAAAATACATTTTCTTAATATTACATGCACTATACACATTGATGATATTCCAGCTATGTAGCCAAATACTGAAGAATAGACTGCATGGCCGGCTGACCGGCGTCGCAGCCCCTGGGGCTGCATAGCCGGCCAGCCGGTTACGCAGACACTTCCAAATAAAATACTATCTGTTGCCCCGAATATTTAAGGATTAATAGATTGTGTCAGCTAGCCTAAACCGGTACATTATATTAACAAGCGCATCTACACTGAGTAGCACACTTTATTTTAAGAAATGCAGATACAACATGCTTATTTATTTGTCAAATAATTGAAAGGGCATCTGAAAAATGATTGTGAACTTTGGGAGAAAAGTATAAAAAGTTTTATAACTTTACCAGAAACTTCACCTTCTCCCTCTGCTTTTTTCGCCTATTTATGAGTTTGCTTTGATTGTTATAAATAAATTTAACTGATAATTGATATTTGATACCATTTTCTTGTAAACAAAATAAAGGGGCAAACAGGTCCAATACCCGCATGGGTTAAGAAAGTGTACCACATCAGACCAGTTAGTTGAATACGTTTAGGCCCGTTTAGGTGTTGTGGAGCAAAATCTATAGATCCATAGTTGCTCAAGTTCTAGTCGGATCCTTAAAGATATGGGCGAATCTGGATCTCTTTCCCCAAATTGTAAGACACGTGGTCTGATATTCGCCAAGACCTTGGTGGTCCTCTTGACTGGAATTGTGTTGTGTCACATACCTGCAATGTTTACACATACATTCATCGAGGGTTCTCTTGGTGTTACCAATATACCAGGCAACAGCCCGAATAATATCATCGTTGTGTAGAAGGACGCAGATCAGAAGACTGACGCAGCTGTGTCAGTGGCAGTAGGGACTTCAACACATCAATACTGGAGAAAAGTTGATTGCCCTACTTTTGCCCCAGTTTTCTATTGTTCTTGTTGACAAAATGCTGTTTCTACTCTCAGTTGCCCAATGTTTTCAATAGATATCCACATAACCACTGAGCAACGTTTCAGTGAGTGCACCAAATTTGCAGCTCCACCTATTGCTAATCAGACCCAACTTTTATAGGACCAAAGTGGACAGGCAAAAATATATATCTGGTATAACTTAATTTTTGTAAAGTGTTTTTGCGTGTCATGATGCAAAATGGGTATTATAAGTTCTTCTCTAGGTGTACAACATAACAAAAGCAGGACATATTCCGTTTTTTCTGAGAAAATTAAGAAAAATATGTGCGTCGACTAATGGGTGTTGTTGTAAATCTGCCTAGAATTGAATTCGTCATAACTTGCAAACTATGAGTACTAGAAATTAGAAAATGACATTTCAACCTTAGCTTGATGAATACTGATGAATGACATAAAGCAATTCACTCTAACTTGTTTTGTATTCAATTGGGGAGCTTTGACCTTTGGTCGACAGCAGATATTACCATATTGGCGACAATTGTCGACCCATGGTTGGTCTTTTGTCGACTAATGGTGGGATTTGTATACATATATATATATATATATATATATATATATATATATATATATATATATATATATATATATATATATATATATATATATATATATATATAAAAATATATATATATATAGCATGGCCTGCTCCCTTCAGCCAATCACAGGCCTCGAAAAGTGTGTTCTTATTTCCTGAAGAACACGGTTAGCTGTCTTGTCTCACCAACAAAGAGATGTTCACTGACCACAGAGGCTTTGCCCTCTGTATGAGTGGAGCCCCTGTGGTCAGTGGACACCTACCTGTGGGTGAAACAAAAGCAGGTAAACCGTGGTCATTCGGGAAAGCACACTTGCGGAGATACGTTATGTGATAGATATACCCCAAGGAAGCTGTGGTGTATGGGATATACCCAAGGTGTTACGAGGCGAAGCCGAGTAACCCCAAGGGTATCCCATACACCAGGGGCGTGATTCCGCGACGTCGGTTGTCGATAGTCACATGCTCTGGTTCCTACCAAAGTCGTTTTCGCGAGCAGTTTCTCGCCTGGTTCTCACCTTGACCTTGCCGAATGACGTAGTCTGGTTCAAAATCGACAACCGACGATTGACAGCGGTTGACTGTGGTTCGCGCTATGGACGATGGGAAATAGACATTTATTTTTTTATTCACTGAATAATTCAGTCCTCAATAGGCCTTAACATATATAAACAATTACAGTAATGATAATGAAGTGTACTTGGGTAACTATAGAAAACACATGTAAAACTTCAATTACAAAGGGTACACATGGCGTCCAATCACAGGCGAGAACTAGGCATGCGACAACCACAGTCGTTTTGGCGAGCTGTTTGTGGGTAGTGGCGTAGCTTGTGACGTAACTGACCACAAACTCTCTCGCGGAATCACGCCCCAGAGCTTCCGAGGAGTCTATGTGGCTTGTACCACAGTTGACTGCCTTCCACCAATCACAGGCCGAGAAAAGTATACCCTTGGGTAACACCTTTGGGTTTAGGCAGCTTAGAGAACAAAGGTTTGATAAGTGTGGGTTATGTCCTATAACCCTACACTTTTCGAGGCCTCTGATTGGTGGAAGGCAAGCAACTGTGGTACAAATATATATATATATATATATATATATATATATATATATATATATATATATATATATATATATATATATATATATATATATATGTATATATATATATATATATATATATATATAGAGAGAGAGAGAGAGAGAGAGAGAGAGAGAGAGAGAGAGAGAGAGAGATACCATTATTCTGCACTGAAAATCAACATCATTTTAAATCTGTGCGTCTCTGATGTGATAAGACACTACAGGGAAGGCCGTAGAGCAGGATATTCTGTTGGATATTTACAATAGCCGAAATAAAGACATCTAAACATGAATCTACCATGAGGTATGATGTGTACCCCATCACACTGCTCACCCGAATATCCTACCTTCTCCATTGCCAGAGCGCTAAACTATGTGTCATATTAACGTCAGATAATCGAGAGGAATCTGCATGCCTTTCCATCCCATATCCTTCACTATTTCTTTCCTGTACTTCCTGTGTTCTGGAGCCTACCTTTCTCTCGGCCTGAGATTGCCCATAACCCACGGCCCCTCGTGTTCTTTCTATTACATAAACCACACTTTTCAAGCCTTTGTTCTCTAAGCTGCCTAAAACCAGTTGTTGTAGCCACATAGACTCCTCGGAAGCTGTGTTGTATGTGATACCCTCGGGGTTACTCGGCTACGCCTCGTAACACCTTGGGTATATCCCATACGCCACAGCATCCTTGGGGTCTATCTATCACATATCAGCTGTTACTGGTGTAAGGGTAATCCGCGTCAATCCTATTATGCTAGGAGCGTACGCAGGTGTCTTACACATATGGAAACATCTTTTTCACAAAGTCTTTCGGGGGAAATATTACATCTAAAGCAGTTATAACTGTAATAAGCACATTAAAACTATTTATCAAATGCAGAACTTAGTATCAATGGGTTAAATCCGGAGTCGTAAGAACAAGTAAATAGTGCAGATGCGAAAGGGTTCAGACAAAGAAATGACAAAAAGTAGTCCCTTCAGCGTACAGATTACTACGCCCTTATCATGCAAGGGCAGCTATATATATATATTGGAGGTATTTGGCTCCACCCGATCACAAGGGTTCGGACTATCAATATGTGGTTACTGCAGATAATCACACTCTCTTTAGCGTTGTCAGCTGAATGTCACGAACTTTGGAAAGGCAAGAAAAAAGAAGACTATGTTCCTATGCCGAAATAGTACGATTTCCGAAGGTTTAAGGGCAGATTCATACCCTTAGATGCTGCAGAAACCTTCTTTGTTGCGTGGCAACAGACAGGAACACAGATCACTTTTGAGATCCAGGTGAAGACTAGAGGCTATGTCGCCTTGGGTCTGTCGCCAAATGGCGCCATGAAGGGCTCTGATATCGTGGTCGGATGGGTCAACGATGACGGGACGGCAGTCTTACAGGTAAGTGCATTTAAATGTTCATTGAACATATTCTGTGAGAATATAGAATTATACTTTATCCAATTCAAGACAAGATAGATAAGCACAAATGGAATACAAAAACAGGTAAATATTAATTGGTACATACAATATCGCAGCGTTGATATAGATAAGCAATCCTCTCGTATATAGGGAAAGGTGTAGAATTGCTATAGACTGAAAAAAAATGCATTTCTTACGAAATGTACACATACAGACGTTTACATGTAAGTCTACATGTTTGGCATCTACTATACGTCAAACAATTTAAGTCCAATTGCGACCGACGTGCAGCTGTTTGTTGGTCTTACACAGTTATGATCGTATATTAGTATAATATACGTCTTGTTGTAGTCGTATTGTGGTCGTATATTCTCTTTACAGTCGTATAGTCGTCTTCTATCATACTAGTAAACCATTCGTGTGTTGTTCTTGCACCGGTCTAGTTATGATCGCATATTAGCATACGTCTTGTTGTAGTCGTATTCTGGTCGTATATTCTCTTTAGAGTCGTATAGTCGTCTTCTATCATAAACCATTCGTGTGTTGGTCTTGCACCGGTCTAGTTATGATCGCATATTAGCATACGTCGTGTTGTAGTCGTATTGTGGTTTTGTATTGTTTTAGAGTCTTGTAGACGTCTTCTTTTGTCTTAGAAAAGTCATTTACGGCCAGAAAGATCGGACTAATTTGGTGATAGCAAGTTACAAAAGGACATCTCCTGAAAAATATTTGATAGGGACATTTTCTCCAGACAGTTAACCTAACTTTTCTTTGAACATATTTGCAAGTCAGGCTTTACTACCAAGTTACAAGTTACAAGGACGGTTGGCTATGATATTCCCTACAGGTAGAGAATATCATAGCCAACCGTCCTTGTTGGACAAAGGTCTATGTTTTGGGATGGGGTTTTAACTAGGTTGCAATGGTACTGATCACCTCAACCGACTCGTGTGTTGAAACGCATAATGAAATAAATGTTGCGAAATGCAAAACCTACGCATAACGTAATACAAAATCAGGTGTTAAGTTTCGTGCAGGTATTCCATTTCGCAACAATTTTTAATTACATTATATCATACTGACTGTTGCCTGGCAACAGACAGAAACCCAGATTACATTTGAGATTTAAGTGAAGACGAGAGGCTATTGTAATGTCGCCTTGGGTCTGTCGCCATATGGCACCACGAAGAGTATCTTAATGGGGTTGCTTTTCACAGCAGGAACAACAGATTTCGATGTTTTCTTTTTTCCAAACGAAAAAGTTTTTTACGAAGATGTTTCAATATGTGTCAGATTATGCGCACACTCCTGGCATGATAAGGTTAAAGTGGATGCCCTTTAAAGACGTAACAGAGGATATTTAGTGGATACCCTTTAAAGACGTAACAGAGGATATTTAGTGGATACCCTTTAAAGACGTAACAGAGGATATTTAGTGGATACCCATGAAATGCGTATTAGAGGATATGTTGTGGATATCCTTTAAAACCGTAACAGGATATTTAGGTTATTTCTTACTAGGACTGAATATAATGCTGCACCAGCTTGTATCATGCACGTTGCATTGTATTAAAAGGGATGGCACTGTATTATACAAATATGACATCCCTGTGGGTTTGCCAACATGATTGTCTACCCCGAGTGAGCATTGTCACCCGAGGGCGTAGTCCGAGGGTGACAATGCTCACGAGGGGTAGACTATCATGTTGGCAAACCCACAGGGATGTCATATTTGTTTTATTATACCGAACAACCCCCCTCCCCCCCGGCCACCTAAAGTCCATGACAAGTTGAAACTTACAAACTCACTTGGGCAGTGCAATATCGAAGCAGCAGGTTTACCGTGCTAACCATGCTGGGATGTCCTATATGTTTTATCATACCGAACCACGTATGATCTCAACTGGGTTGAGATTTTACTTTTTTCTCTAAATTAAGACACTCGTTATTTTCTTTATCGTTATTCTCAACACTAACATAATTCCATTGTTGAAGGTGGCATTCTGCTCAGGCCATGTCACATTTCGCCACGCGTGGGTATCTTGAAAGAATCACGTCCTCAACAATATAGGGAATCATGAAACGGCACCTTGACAACGGGTGCTAATGCGTCGTCTCCTTGACAGCGGGTGCTAATACGTTGAATGATGACCGCCGTCAAGAAACCTACAGAGACACAGGTTGCTAACAGTCTTGACACATGGCTCTCATCCAATAGGATAAGAGTATCCTCACGTGAGGTATAATAAAAAGCTATGGCGTGTTACTGACCACCCCCCCCCTCTCTCTCTCTCTCTCTCTCTCTCTCTCTCTCTCTCTCTCACACACACACACACACACAATCATCGCTTTAGTTTAAAAAATATCACCAAATGATCGGGCAGTTTTGGCTGCTACAGGCATGGTTGGTTTCACTTGTTTTCATTTACTTCGAGCACACGTATGGTCCAACAACGTTGAACAAAACTTATCGAACAAATATACCCCATGTTATATCTTTAGAAAAACATTTGTAAATAGGCTTATTGCCGTTGGCAAAATTCACATGATCAACAAAGGTGATTCCCCACAGTACAGACTTAAGATCAGTAGGAATGTCGTCTTCTTTGTTCCTCATAGATCGACCATGCAGGTCCCTGCCTCCTTTGCTCATGGATTGTAAAAGGGCATTTTTACAGTTCACCAAACTTTAACCCACGGACATGACATCGTTTGTTTGTTTGTTTAGGATCCGCAACAGCATTTTTCCCACGGGGTCAACTCCCGAGGGAGGACCTACGGAGATCACCCCTACCACCCAGGCCACTCGTCACCCCCGGGCCTTGTCTCACTTTCTGTTCCCTCTCCCCCCCATACTTTTGTCATGCATCCTGCATCAGGTCCGTACCCTCCTCGGTCCTCCTGTCCTGTACAAATAACCTATCGAGTCTCTGGTCTGTCCCTTCCTTGTTTTCCTGTCCTACACATATATTCAAACCCCACAGAAAGGAACCCCTCAACACACATCAAACCCCATGTATACAAACTGTGTTAATTCATTATTTCAATAATCAAACAATTAAAACAGCCGTGTACCACTACCTCGTCTCCCCTCCTGTATCCTCCGTGCCTACCTGTTCCAGCGTCCCTCACTTACACCAGTGACTCCCTTCCCCTTAGGCGCTTAGTCCTAACCAACATCAACTGTGTAAGATAAAGGTAAAAAACATATATGTACACCAGCACACCCCCTATCACCTCTCCCCTTCTCTCTTCTTCATCATTTTCTTCTCCTACCCTCTTTCCTTCCAGTTTCTCCCTCTACCCTTTTCCCTCTTATCATCCTCTTTTCCATCCTCTTTCCTTCTATCATCCTCTCCTCTTTCCCCCCTGCTTCCGTCACTTTTATCTCCATCTTCTGCCTCTTTCCCCTCTTTTTCCCCTTCTTCATCCTCCTCCGTTGCTTCTCTTTCTGTCTCTCCTCCTTCCCCTTTGCTCCTTATCATTCTCCCCCTTCTCTACTTCTACTCTCCCTTTTTCCTTTTTCTCCTCTTTCCTTCTATCATCCTCTCCTCTCTTTCCCCCCTGCTTCCTTGTCATTTTTATCACCATCTTCTGCCTCTCTCCCCCCTTCTTCATCCTCCTCTGTTGCTTCTCTTTCTTTCTCTCCTCCCTCCCCTTTGCTCCTTATCATTCTCCCCCGTCTCTACTTCTACTCTCCCCCTTTTCCCTGGAAATTCTTCAGCTCTATCTGCTTCCTGTACGTCTTTCACCCTCTTTTGCCCCCTTTTCTTCAAACCTTTGTACTCTTTTTTCCCACTCTCCCATTTTTCTCTGCATCTCTTTTCTCCATTCTCATATCTCCTGTTCTCTCTCCCCTTCTTGCTTATTTGCCCCATCCATTGCCTTTTTCTTCCCCTCCCTAGCTTCTTGCTCCCACCTCTCTCCTTCGACACAAGCCCTACACGGAAAATTTATCTTTTTCATTTTCTCCTTGTCAAGGCCTAAACTATCCCCAATAATCAATTGTTTACATCTACCACATTCTACCAAAAACTCTTCACCCCCTACCCACCATCTCTACTATTTCTCCTACTCATTTCTCTCACACAAACAATCAAAATTCAACAAACAATCAACTTTTCCCACAATTCCCTACCAAATTTCGTTTCCCGCCCAAAACGCTACCCACGCTACTCCTCTTCGCACCCAAAACCGTTTTAAACGCCCAAAATATCCTATTCCCGCTCCTACAACTGACACCACACAAATCACAAACCATTCACAAAACGGACAATATATAGGACACACAGCAAACCCATCTATAATCTCTGTAATTGTCCAAAATTCGTCACCGCTATTGTCTGCTCTTCTTTCCAAGATGGCGTCATCTTCCTATATCAACACTCATTAATACTTAAGAGTTCTACCAGCGATTGTCGTCTGGATCTATATGATACTTTTTACAATAACTTTGGAATTGAGAATGGTTTTACTGAATAGTTGAAGGAGAGTTGGCGGAAACATTCTGATTGACATTTCCTTGTCATATATTTTTTCTGACTTTGGTTTTGCCTGCAAAATATCATTGCATTTGTTTTCCTGTACTATGCAGGTCCGCCCTAATCAAAAAACGTAAAACTTTTATCGTTTTTTCCATTCAGTTCAGGACCATATCTGATCATCAAATATACTACTCAATCGTTTTCTCCAATCAGTCACGGGCCGTTTGATTATTATGTATTCTATTTTCATCGGTTTCGTTTTCTCTGTTCATTTCAGAAACGCCTGATCATCAAATATAATACGTTTATCGTTTTCTCAAATCTGACTAAGACCGTTGGATTTATCATGTATACTAAGTTTATTGGTTTCGTTTTCTCTATTCAGTTCATGCCCGCTTGATCGTCAAATCTTATACTTCTATCGTTTTCTCCATTCAGTTCAGGAGCGTTTGATTACCATGTATAATTTTATCCTTTATAATTTTCTCACTTCAGAACCGCCTGATCATCAAGTACTACAAGCGGGTTGGCCTGGTCGCTACAAAAATGTGCGTCGTTGTGGAGGATTGCCTATGGTCCTTCTGCAACAGAATGACCCCTCGGAACTATTCGTGAAGAGTAGGGAATTTCTTCCCGGTTCTGGGTTTCTATCTCGTTGTGATATGACCTAAGCTGTTGAAAGCGACGTAAAACCCAGCTCCTTCCTTCCTTCCTTCATCAAGTATAAAACTTCTAGCATTAAGGTGATGGGTACCATTGCAAGCCAGTTAAAAGCCCTGTCCCAAAACACACCTCACAGCAGCATAATCCTATAACTAGGCTTATCTCCAGGTTCCTGAGTGTTATCAGGTAAAGAATATCATCGCCACCTGTCATTATTCAATCCATATTATGTTTTATTTCAAAATTTACAACTTTTCACTCAAATGACATATTCTCATTACTTACGCAGGTGATGGTCACTACAGGTTCACAGTTACTTTAGGGATATCATTGACTATGCCCAATAAGAAGTATTTTTTTGATTTTTTACTGCTGAAGATTTTTAAAGGCCATAACGTTGAGAATTTTAGATAGAAATCTCCACACCAACTACACTTGGTAACCTGATGTGCTCAAAGCTAGCACCTATTTACAGCATCCTGACCACAAGCCATTGTCTTGAGATCGTTGAGGTGTATCTTTGTGCAACTATCTTTTGTGTCAAGTGCTCAGAAGTGATCAGCGAGGTATGTCCACTACTATCAAAGGGGTTTCCATGCCTCCACACACGAGATATCTCACTAAAATTTTCAATGTTATGGCCTGTAAAAATCTTTAGCAGCAAAAGATTTAAAAAATACTTCTTATTGGGCATAGTCAATGATATCCCTAAGGTAACTGTGAACCTGTAGTGACCATCACCTGCGTAAGTAATGAGAATATGTCATTTGAGTGAAAAGTTGTAAATATTGAAATGAACTAGAATATGGGTTGACTACAGACGGCTGACTATGATATTCTCTCCCTGACTGATAACACTCAGGAACCTGTAGATACACCTTGTTATATGATTATGCTGCTGTGAGGTGTGTTTTGGGATGGGGCTTTTAACTCGCTTGCAATGGTGCCCATCACCTTAAGCGCGCGCAGAGAGGTAGATGTACGCAAAGCTATCCTAAACTGCGCTTACTGTCGCTACCACGCCAGTATTATGTATTTATTGTATTTGTTTCTCCGTTCAGTTCAGGACACCTGGCTTCTAAGCGTGAGCTTGCAGAATCGAGTCTCCGCTGGGTCCCCACAAAGCGGGTTTGCCTGGTCGCTATATAAACATGCGGAGTTGCAAAGGACTGTCTATGGTCCTTCTGCAACTGAAAGACCCCTTGGAACTAATCGTGAAAAGAGGGGAATTTCTTCCCGGTTCCGGGTTCCTATCTTGTCTTGTCTCGCGATATGACCTAGGATGTTGAAAGCGATGTCAAACCTCAATCCTTACTTCCTTTGTTTTCTCTGTTTGATTCAGGATCGCCATGGAGTCGGTAACCAGGAGCCCGAGATGGACCAGAGGAATGACTATGAGCTCATAAAAGCGTCGGAAAATTCCACACACACCACAATGATGTTCCAGCGTCGGCTTGACACGTGCGATGACGAGGATAAGCTAATCCAGGTATGACGTCACGTTATTGTAATGGATAGACAAACGTCACCCAGCTATACATCCTATAATAATAATAATAACAATTGTTCCTAATTATGAAAATGTTTCATTGACTAATTAATGATTATTGATAGTGACGTAACGTCATTATGGTGGGTAGACACAACGTCACATAGAGATAAATCATATTATTACGTTTGGTAGGCAAACGTCACGGAAATATATTCAGGTTTAACGTAATGGTATCATGGTGGGTAGACACACGTCACACTGATATATACCCTGGTATGACTTTTGTTATCATGGTTGATATACAAATATCACACAGTTCTAATATATCCAGGTATGACGTAATTTTAACATTCATTTAACAATACATTCCTAGAGTAGCATCTAACACACGCGCTGTTTTATTATTTCGATTATAGATAAGATGCAATTGCATTAGCATAGCACGTGGTACTAAAGACTATCCAAAATAAACATAACTTATTAAAAAAAATAACTCCTTCTCATGTAAAATGCCACATTATGATTACAATAATTTTTCAAATGTGTTTATTTATGGTTGAATGCGCTTCTCTTCTCGTATCTGATTTATGCAACTTACAATATTTCCCAGGAGGGTACCGTTCGCCTTATATGGGCATACCATCCAGAGGACCCGTCCCCTAGCGGGAAGATCAGTTACCATGCCACGCAGAGAGGGGTTCGGAGTGTCAGCCTTGTCAACCACCAACCTATACAACCTGTCATTCCTGCCGACTCTATTAATATCGACCTGCTGCACGACAAGGTAAGATTTGAGATGGTATTGTTTTCATGTGAAATCAATAAAGATGTAATGAAATGCTTGGCCTATGGCTAGGCTAGGGGAGGAGAATTGTACAGGTGAAGGTGACCAGTTTGCGAAACACATATTTACGCTCATAACACCAATAAGAAGAAGAAGAAGAAGAAAAAAAGAAAGAAAGAAATTATAGTAGAAGTAGTAGTAGTAGTAGTAGAAGTAGTGATAAAAGAAGAAGAAGGAGAAGAAGATCAAAAACGAGAAAGAAAAAAAGTAGTAGTTGTGGTAGTAGAAGAAGAAAAAGAGGAGGAATAGGGAAAAAAAGAAGAAAGAAAGTAGTAGTAGTAGTAGTAGTAATAGCAGTAGTAGAAGAAGAAGAAAAAGAAGAGTAGTAGTAGTAGCAGCAGCAGCAGTAGTAGTAGCAGTAGCAGTAGCAATAGTAGTAGTAGTAGTAGTAGTAGTAGTAGCAGCAGTAGCAGCAGCAGTAGTAGTAGTAGTAGTAGTAGTAGTAGTAGTCGAAGAAGAAGATGAAGTGCAGTATATCAATAACCAGAAGAATAACTATTAGCGTTGTCCCAATTTTATATTCCAGGTTGAGATTCCAGGTGAAGCAACGACGTATTGGTGTACATTTTTTCGGGTACCTCCAGTAGACAGAAAACATCATATCATTAAGGTAAGCAGAAGTGCTTGTGACATCACCTCAACTGAGATTGATGCAATAACCCGAATACCTGAGATATTAGCTCACAATACCTCTGCCAGCTAGAAGCAGAACATGATAAAACGTTCAATTTAATACCGTCTAACTGCGTGTGTGTTATAACTGGGATGAATTTATTGACGAATGACTTGAACGGTAGTAAAACTTTATCGTAATTGTTTTCAGTGTAACATTAAGTAAACGCATACTACCACAGAGAAAATAATATATAATATATTTAATCAGCTGCTTGTCATGTTTTCATTGAGCATTTAAGAGAAATGTGTTCTGAGTACTAGTATTCGTCATTGTTATGTTTTCGCACACATGTATGTATGTATGTATGTATGTATATATGCATGAGTGTATGTATGTAAGTGAATGCATGTATGCATTTATGTAAGTATTTATGTATGTACACACTCAGGTAGGTAAAGAGGGGGAATTTCTTTTTCCGGGTTTCTATCTAGTCTCGAAATGACCTAAGCTGTTGAAAAAACAATGTAAAAA
>OZ012688.1:17381818-17468458 GCA_963942565.1 Maea johnstoni | reverse complement strand
TAACTGAGTAAAACACTTTAGCTTTATGTACGACATTTAATTATTATTAAGTGAGTTCCATTCTAAACAGCTTGTTTCTAACCAAATTGAATCAAATGCAGCTTGTATCCGGTCCATGTAAGGCATTTTCCTGCATTTTGACCTTTGAATGTACTCATTGACCTTAGATATAATCTTTGAGGTGGAAAATAGGAAGTTTGCTTTAATGAAATTTACTGAAAAAGTGTGTCTCATAATAAAATCTGGTTTCTAACCTACTTTTTTCAAATGCAGTTCATTGTTTGTCCATGCAAGCAATTTTTCACTGATTTAACCTTTGACCTTTACTAAAAAATGTACTTATTGACCTCAGATTTAAACTTTACTGAGTAAAATACTGAAGCTTTATGTATGAAATTCATTTATCATTAAGTGTATTTCATCCTAAACAGCTGGTTTCTAACCAAATTGAATCAAACGCAGCTTGTATCTGGTGCGTGCAAGGCATTTTCCTGCATTCTGACTGTTGATCTTGACCTTTGAATGGACTCATTGACCTTAGATACAATCTTTGAGGAGGAAAATATGAAGTTTGCTTTAATGAAATTTTCTGAAAAAGTGTGTCTCATCATAAAATTTGGTTTCTTATCAACTTTAATCAAATGCAGCTCATTTTTTGTCCATACAAGGCATTTTTCACTGATTTGACCTTTGACCTTTATTTAAAATGTATTTATTGACCTCAAATTTACACTTTAATGTGACAAATACTAAATCCCTGTGTAAAAAAGTCACTATTTGATTGTATTCCACCCTAAAAATCGAGTTTCTTATCAAATGCAGCTTGTTTCAGGTCCAAAGAAGGCATTTTATGGATTTTTTACTTTGACCTTGATGTTTGACCTTGAAAATTTTGTCGAAAAAATTGGAGACATATTTTTTGAAGTGCTCATCCAAAATTGGTTTAGAAACAAAACGCCTCCAACAATTAACATGAGTTTCCCATAGACCCCCTATTTTCCTACGTAAGCTGCCTGACTATTTAGTTACAATGTATTCACGTATAAGCAGCCAGCTCCAGTTTGAGTTTGGCTTGGATACGAGTTGACCTGCTATCCATAGAACACACTGGTCCAGTAGCATACAATCGTACATTCAGTTATGCCACAGGTGTGTTCGACCTAATCCTAAGCCGATTATGACTTCTATACGGCATTGCATAACCATGCCAGATTACCACACCACATGCACTAAATAGAGTGCCTTAGTAAAGGGTCAACCTTTAGTTACTGAAGGGAGTGCGTCCAATACAACACGACACGGTGGCCGAGTCACGTCACCAGTTTGGTAATGGTAGCAGAATTGGCACCAAATAACACAAGAGATTAGTTTACATCCAATCGGTGCCAACAGCGACTCAACGACAGTCTACCACAGCCGAGTACTGCTGGTACCTTTGATGTAGAGAACGGATCGACATTCCTGTCGCTACACAACACACTGGATACTACGTCGGAATATCGGTTCTACTCGCTTTCCACTAGTGGAACATATGATATATAATATACTAACGTTAAAGGTATGGTATTGTTCTTTTATATCAACACTAGGAGGTCTATAACTAGTAATGGGAGGAACATGTATTAGCAGAGAGAGAGAGAGAGAGAGAGAGAGAGAGAGAGAGAGAGAGAGAGAGAGAGAGGTTTTTAATCATGCCATCATACCTAATTATGGTTCCAGTTATGTATTTTGCCTTGACTTATCTCGCAGGAGTTTAACTCATCTTCGCCTCATAGGAGTGTTGCACGGCCTGACAATTTCACATAAACCACCAAATGGGGTGATTTGGTTTATAAAGCATATGCAGAGGAAGTGTAATACTGTTATACCAGAGATATATTTACATACACTGTATTTATATTGTTTTACCTTGCATTGTACATGTTCATTTTTATACCTAAATAAAATCAATCAATCAATCATATGCATAACATATGGATATCTCTGCTTGAACAAGGAAAAATATGTAAATATATATATATATATACACATATATATATATATATATATATATATATATATATATATATATATATATATATATATATATATATATATATATATATAATAAAATATGTATGTGTGCGTGTACGTGTATTTCTGAGTTGTGAGATCACCCTCAAAGCTAAAAATGATAACGGTCACTGAAGCATAGGTGCTTTGTGAGATCAACCTCACAATGTCTTTACAAATATCTTTCTCGTTTTTCGTCTAATTAGGGTTAGGTTTTTAGGATTAGGTTAAGATACTATCGGCTCGGAACACGCCCAAATAAAAAGTTGCTTTAGAATGGGAAAGATAGGGAACAAGCTTTATAAACAGATCTATTCACATAATGATGAATTCAACAGGAACAACTGAGCAACTTTCAGTACTTAAACATTTCTCTAAATATTCCTTTTTACGGGATATTTCCATTCTAAGACTAATATTGGAACGTATCTAATTTATTAAATTCCATTTGGGGGGGGGGGGGGGGGTTGGGTTGCATAAGGCAGCTCCCAGATGAAAGATCCCCGTCAACGCTCTATGTAGAATTGTTACTAGAAATATATGCCTAGATCTGGTCTCTATTGCAATTAATGAAAACGTCACTCATTTATCACCAACGCCTCCGACCACTGATTGCCTTTGATAGCAATCCCGCCGAGGGGTAGAGTGGTGTAAACAAGACCACAAAATATGTTCATCATATCCGAGTTAGAATTACAACATGTTGAGTTTGAATACAACAAGATTTAATCCCTGTCTCTATATAAGTACACTTCAAATGTGAAAGGGTTAACAGAGTAGGAATGAGAATCCCTGGGAAATGGAGTTGTCGTTGTCCGTCGTCGTCGTCGTAGAAGTAGTAGTAGTAGTAGAAGTAGTAGTAGTAGTAGCAGCAGCAGAAGCAGCAGCAGCAGTAGTAGTAGTAGTAGTAGTAGTAGTGGTGATAATAGCAGTAGATAGGTAGTAGTAGTAGTAGTAGTAGTAGTAGTAGTAGTAGTAGTAGTAGTAGTAGTAGTATGTTTATTTGCTGTAAATATAATTTACAAAATCCATACTGTGTACTAAATACATACATGTGCAACGAAACTGATCGTATTATAAAACAACATACAAAAAACATATACTCAAAATTCAATAAAGTCAAACAAAAGGAAACGTCTTCTTCATTTAGTTAATTATGCAAGTGATGCTCATCACATAACACTTATCTTATCCCTGGCTGTATATATAGGTACCAATTACTATGCGAGACTCATCAGGTATTCCACTTAATTGCGTTTGTCGAAATTAATCCATATCAACATGGATAAACAATACACCCAACATTCCCTACTTAGCAAGCCTGACATATTGGTATGCTACATGAGCCGATTTTCCATTATTGTCACTTCTCCGACCACGAATAAGCTAAATCTTGAATAGCAATTTGTAAGTGATGGAGGAAACAGTACTACCCAGCAAAACCATTAACTACCACCAAGTCTCTGACAACCTTCTCGCGTGCCCCAGCCAGGCAGTCATTAGAGACAGCAAGAATTCAATGGCAATACCTTAGGCCACTGGACCATCAAGGCAGGCCTAGCCTACCTGTAATCTCTTCGGATATCATCAAGATTCCCCTGATATCACATCCCAAATCAGCTGACTTCCGATGAGGTAATAGAACATATCCTGATGGACGCCTGGAATGCTAATCTAGAGAAGTCCCATACCATTAATCATGTGCCAAGGCCTGTGCCAAGGCATGGTTGTATCTCAAATGGCCTACTCCGAGGTATAGGCCAAAGCATCAACATAACTCCTGGTGGGCAGGATTGGAACTAAAATGCAAACAAATGGCCTAAACATGATGCACGGAGTCTCTTGAAATTGGATGAATACATGTTGAAAGCTGTGTGATAGCGTTACTTCCGGTTTAAATAAGAGAGGCTCGGCCCCCATGCAGTTTATACAGCTGATTTAGGAAAAAAGAGTGTAAATAATACCTAAATCGCGAAAGAAAAGAACATATATTTCAAGTTGTTAAGTCATAATCCAATATCACATCTGTACCTCTTTTACATTTTACACATTACATGTGGTCGTTTTCCAAAAAAAAATGTATGAGAAAAATGTTCATGAAAATTAAAGGCTGGCTAAGTGTTGATTTCTGAAACTGTGTGTATAACTACGTCTACATTTCGAGGCTAAAAACGTTCTTAAGGATGGGAAATGCAAATTCCCTACAAGAAAATGTAACAAAATACACGTGATTCTCTTCCTAAGTTGCAAATCATTCATATATAATGTTCTTTGTGATAATAGGATGTTCTAGGAACTATTCCGCTGAGCGGCGCTTCACGCCGGATGCGGACCAAAGTGGGTCAGCCGGTGAAGCGTGCGCTCTGCCTGGCAGTCACATACATACATGGCAAAAGGAAGCCTTCAAACCACGCGTGTAAAAGTCGCTTATAAAAACGTCTTACACGCGATTCACTTTCCCCTCTATCTTGGAATAATATACATAAATTGCTTTTATTCATCTAAGACTAATGGACGGCGCATTTGACTGCTGGTTCTGAGAAATCAATAGAAACTCTTAAGGCATACTGTATTGGGGTATTCGACAAGGTGACAGTGACATCTAAACTTAAAGTCCATTTAAAGATCATTGTCAGATCTCTTTTGAAAATCTCAAAAAGTTGGGCCGTATAGATGGCATCCGAAGTGCCACCTTATACATTTGCATATTTCATGTCTAAAATTAAAAGTTCATTATACCGTTATGCTGCTGGTGGATAATTTAGCCAATACAAGGTGATGTTAAAAATGACTGAAACCCTGGCACATTGGAACTCATCTGAGAGTACACACGAGAGCTATCCAATGAATACCAACATGGCAGGGTTCTGATGGTTTTCAAAACTCTGCATTTTTCTGACAATGGACGAAAGAAGTCTCAGCATAGAAAGGGTTAAACTACATCACCATTAGAATTTTCTCAAACCCTGTTTAAGCTTTCATTGTCAGGTCCAATATCTAGAATAAAAAGGGGGGTCACCAGTCATGCCGGCCTATAAGTGGCGCCAAAGTGGCAAACAAATTTCATTAAGGGATGAGAAATAATGTATAACCAAGTAAGGATATTCTAACATTTTTAATATACATAAATGTATAGTGGTGCCACAACTACTGACTCTATTAATGAAATCGTATGATCGATTATTAAACTGTCACTTTTGAAAGAGTCATTACGGACATAGAGAGAGGCACACAGTCACACACATATATGTATGTATGTATGTATGTATATATATATATATATATATATATATATATATATATATATATATAAAAATATATATACTAGTATATATATATATATATATATATATATATATATATATATATATATATATATATATATATATATATATATATATATATGCATGCATGCATGTATACACGAATAACAATAAACGGAGCCCAATGTCAGGCAGCTTTGTCTTGAAAGTGTCGGTAATCAATACCAATATAATATGCCTTCTCCCAGCAAATATTCTGGATCAGTCGTAATAGAAAAAATATATACTATTTAGGTAAACAATATATTTGTTGGATTTGCGCTAATCCAAAATTAAAAATTACATCCATTCCGTAAATATTTTCGGTCTTTACAAAATCAATATGGTGGACATTTACAGCTTATCCAACTCGATCGCTGGCTTGAAATTGAAAAAAGTCTGATTAAGTCTAATTTAAACGGCGCTGTCATTAATTAATGACAGTAATACATAGACCTAGACGTCGGTGACTGAAAAGAGGGGAAATACGTTTCCCAACCCTTTGTACGTGTCCGGAGCATAGCAAAATGCTTCTGACTTGGTTTTGGTCGGAAGCCTGCTGACCTTAGATAAAAAAAACAAAAAAAACAAATGGATATGATACCAGCCGGTCAACCTCAACAGGCTCGCCTCAACCAATAGTCTAAACGTCGAGCTCTGTGCATGCTTAGATGATGCTGGCGCACAGGGTTCTCTGTAATGTAAATTATACGAGAGCCTTGATTGGTCCTTGTTTCCTCGTAACCCCACCCTGATGCCAGATCAGAAACCCCTGTCGTGTCCAACCCTTCACTATAGAGCATATAGTAATTAGTCTCTCACTACATATCCATTCTTTTCTTCGTCTAAGCTGACAATATACACTGTAAAAATTATATGTAAACGTTTACCCTATTTGGGTGCAACTGAGCTGCACCCGATTTGGGTAAACTTTAACCCTGACATATGTGCACCGGGTTAACATTTACGACTTCAATGGCTGTGCAGGTAAACCTTTACGTGTGTGCAGTGGGTAAACCTTTTCCTGCCTAGGGTTAGATATACCCTGATAATATCGGATGGGGTTAACATTTATTTCGGGGGGAGGGTTCATTATTGTGATGCATGACCTTTACAACATACTAATATCGAGTACGCTATGCGGTACATAAAACATACATCTACAATAAAAATGCCACGGCAGTCCAGTTATACCAATATGTATATTCTTTGTTGTCTAAACATGGCTCATACAGTTCTTTTCCTGCATGTTTTCTTCTTCTCTATCTTCCTCTTCTTCTTCTCGATCATTTATTACAAAATGCCTGAAAATCGTGTTGCTGTGTTTACTACTCCTGCTTTTACGTTTAGACACTGAAACATGCTATGGATATGAATTCATTTTAATTGTACTAGATTTTAAGATTATCTCTACACCATAAAATCCTTCTACAGTAAATGCTGAAGCGTGGTTAAGTGTACTAACTCATGGCAGTGCATGTTCTCTACGTCAGAAGAACACACCAAGTACAATTGTAAAGAATTCCAATGTTACAAACAACATTAGTCACTTACGGTTCGAAGATGTGTATAAAAACAGAGACAATATTCCTGCATAACATCTCTAAATCTTCTTATTACAGCCCTAACAACCCAACCTCAAACTGTCCGCCACAACGTGGTAACTTAAAACTGTGATCTGGGTCACTGCTAAGTGTAGTTCTTTTGTCTAAGGTCATCACCACGACAAATTGAAACATCTGGTCTTTGGTTGATGTGGGCGACAGGAAATCACATATATATCGAACCTCCGATAAACGTTCACCCAAGAAGGTAAACGTTTTACTATGACATTCACTGGAATAGGTAAACCTTGCCTTACAAAGTTGAGGCTTACTGAAAAAGGTTGTAGGTTCTCTGATTGAGGTGAACCTTAACATTTCAAGTGGGTAATCATTTATCTATGAACAAATATTTGAGAAGATGTTCACCTAGTAATAACTAATTGGTGCAATGTTCACCCAAATTAAACAAAGGTTTATCATCTTAAGATCAATGAAACTCCAAACTAGTTGAATCTTTACCGATCCTTCTTACAGTGTAGTTTATGGGAGACGACACTAAACCCGAGTCCCGCTATATTACACCAGAAATCAATACAAGGGTGCTATCCCGGTTTCGGTACTGAACCAGGGTTAGTTCAATAAGATTGAACCTTACCATATGCAACGACTGTGGATGTTCTGTGTTGTACATGTAAGGTTCAATGCCATCATCTAACTTGATGTTAGCAGGGATGGTTTGCCAAATTGGCGTAAAACACATAAACGGAACCAATGCTAGGCTTCTTGGTCCTTAAAGTGTCATTAACTATCATAGTGTATGCCTAGTTTCAGCAAATATGGTGGACATTTCGAAATAGAAACAATACGTACTATTTAGGTTAATAATATACTTGTTGCATTCGCGCTACTCCACATTTCTAATCAAATCCGTTCTGTAAATAATTATGGCTTTCACAAAAACTTTATGCTGGGCATTTACAACTTGTCCCGATTGATAGCCGACTGGAGTTATAAAAGAGTCTGATATAGTCCAATTAAGCGCTGACTTATTTATGACGACAATACATAGATTGAAAAGAGGAAAAATACGTTTCCCAGTTGTTTGTATGTGCCCAGATTATAGCAAAATGCTTCCGACTTAGTTTTCGTTTATAGGAGCTGGAACTAAACCCGTCCGTTCTTGTGATATCATAAATGAGAAAATATGTAGGGTTTATGTCTGGACTAAACCAGGTCGTGAGGGTGTATTATGCGTCTAGGGTCAAAGCGGGATGCATAAAATCGCTATCACGAGCTCATCTCCCTTTGTAAAACCTAGTATGTTTTTACATGCAAAGAGTTACACGTGTGATTTGAAGGTTTTCGCTTGCCATAGTTTGTCACACACGCACACACACACACATGCTCACACACCCACACCATAAACTAGCTGTACTCTACCATGCACGGGTGGTCCGGGAGCGTGAAGCGCCATCTATTAGGAGTGAGCGCGGCTAGAACATCCTATTCACGATACCTATACACACCAAAGACAATCATAAGGAAAAGTATATAAAACTATTATCTGAAATACATATGAACGCACAGGCGAATCTATTCATATCCAAGTCACTGGCAACTTGCTCACATGCCCCGGTCGGGAATCGTACTCAGGCAGTGTTGAGAGACAGCGTGCAATGAGTGGCGGCGCCTTAGACAACACGGCCATCAGAGCAAACCCTATATTTTTAGAATATCTACACACAGCTAACATAACTGCCTGGGTTTGGAACGTGTCTGGGGCATGTGAGAAATCTGCCAGTGACTTTTGTCTAGGTTTCTGCCGAGCAGTCCGTTGTCTAGTTCGAGCAACTCTAACAGTGGCACCGGCCGATGTTTCCTATATGCTATGTCTATTGGCCTACACCACCGTTAGAGTTCCCAGCATTTAAAAAAGTGAACTTGCGCCAAGAAAGCTGGGCGCTCATATTTATAACCTGAAACACCCCCCAAAACCAGTCACGTTCATATCCTACCTTATTTCTTTGTATAATTACATCTTTATTTGATGAAAATCCGTAGCCTGGTGCCTGTATGGCACACTGTTAAAGTTGAGGCGATCAGGCTTGTGGAGTCTCCATTGGCGGATGCCTAATATGCACGCATGCGCACATGAGAAGGGGATCCCCAGCTAAAAACTAAGCGAGCAGTGGACGTGTGCGGAAGAGCTGCCCAACGTGAAAAATAAAATGTAGAGAAATATGATAAAGGTGGGAAATCTTAAAAATATGTTGTGCCAAACCTGAAATATGTCTTATTTTTCACGTTGGGCAGCTCATCCTCACACATCCACTGCTCGCTTAGTTTTTAGCTGGGGATACCCTTCTCATGTGCGCATGCGTGCATATTAAGCATCCGCCAATGGAGACGTAAACTCCACAAGCCTGATCGCCTCAACTTTAACAGTGTGCCATACAGGCACCAGGCTACGGATTTTCATCAAATAAAGATGTAATTATACAAAGAAATAAGGTAGGATACGAACGTGACTGGTTTTGGGGGGTGTTTCAGGTTATAAATATGAGCGCCCAGTTTTCTTGGCGCCAGTTCACTTTTTTAAATGCTGGGAACTCTAACGGTGGTGTAGGCCAATAGACATAGCATATAGGAAACATCGGCGGGTGCCACTGTTAGAGTTGCTCGAACTATCCGTTGTCCTCCACCACTTACAAATGCCTAATAAGGTCTTGGCCATGATATGGCAGAAAAAGTGACGACTAACCAAATTTCATATTCCATAATCAACAAGGTGACAAAGTCAATGGGTATCAACCCATCCTTAGGAGTATTTTTCTGGGAATCTTCGCCTGGACCTATGATAATTTTGACAGTAACTCTGAAACTGGGAATAATCTTACAAAATATTTCAAGGAAAGTTTTTGGATGTGTTCTGATTAGAATTTCTCTAAATCGTTTAAATGTCTTTTCAAAATCTATTTTTACATAACGAGTATCATCATCTTGGCCACCTTGGGTATAAACGGATGAACAACGAAGGATTCTTTAAACAAATATGTTCTTCTACATTTAACCTTTGTTTTTGTCTTTACAGATTTGCACAAACCGATCAAACAGGAGCGAAAGGATATGATATCATGCAAAGTACATGAATTCTTCAAACTCCACAGAGCCCTGAGAAGGAACTTGTTCTAGAATATCTAGGCGAAAAATCTTGAGGATCCAGCTTGATCGGAAATTTATCGTCATCTGCCCCAAAAGTCGACCATTTTTAAGTGCCCTTTAAAGTGACACAGGAACTAGAACAATAGGATTTATATCACACTGAGAGAGAGAGAGAGAGAGAGAGAGAGAGAGAGAGAGAGAGAGAGAGAGAGAGAGAGAGAGAGAGAGAGAGAGAGTCATATATATATTTTGGTAACAGGTGTTTAAAAGAACATCATCATAGTGAACAATGGCTGGTGCTACCAATGATACAAATCGTTTGGTGGATGAGGAAGAAGAAATTGACCTGGAATTGCAGGCAGTAGTCAGTGTCATCAATATAGACAATTACAATTCAACACAAATGCATAGTCCAACAACCACGACTGTGTATAGAACCTACAAATCAAGATGGTACGTTCTCTTCTTATACAGCTGTCTGCAACTTACATTAGGTATCTCTTCCTATACCTGGCCTACTATGGCGAGATCAGCACAGTTTGCATTTGGCTGGGGTGATGGTCACGTGACCATGCTGGCAAGTTGGGCACCGGTGATGTGTTTCTTAGGGACCTACCCTTTTTGTTGGATGATGTCCACAAAAGGGCTGCGTTTTTCGTGCCTTGTTAGCTGTGCATGTTTGACGGTGGGTGCAGGTATTAGTTGTATAACGGCTGAGCCACCCTATGTCACCTGGCTGGCTCAGATAGGCCAAGCATTGATTGCCCTTTCCAGTCCGTTCCTCTTTGCAAGTGCCACGCTTTTTTCTGCCACATGGTTTTCCCCGAAGCAGCGCATCACTTCAACAGCAATCTCGCAGCTTTTCCTCAATACTGGCTTTGCACTACCGAGTATGTTCATCCCGTGGGTGGTTGAGGATCCGTCTTCTATGAACATGACAGCACTAACGATGGCCGATGGGAATAATCTAAGTACCGGTAATTCGTCTTTGGTCGATACAGCGTCCACCTCATTTAGAATCCGCAAGGAGATCATGCATCTTCTGTATGCTCAATTTGGCATGGCTGCGTTTTTCTCATTGCTGACGCTTATATACTTTCCTGCAAAACCACCCACCCCGCCACGCGAACCTAGTGCAGAGGAAAGTCAGGATGTTAAAGTGGAGTTCCTTAAACTTCTCCGCATGAAGAACGTTTGGTTTGTGTGCTTTGCTTATGCCCTCACTACAGGGGTGTACTGGGGTTGGCTTTCACTTAACGTCATTATTTTTAGTGGTGTGGGATACACACAGACTGAACTAAACAGTGTTTCGGTGTGGGGGTCTGTTGCATATATCATATCACTCTTCATCTTGGCGGCCCTTTTGGACAAGGTCTACAGGTACATGAAGCCAGCTATCATGGTTTTGTATGGAATAAGTTTCGTGTTAAGTCTATGGATAACATTGGGTTTATTAAATTTGTTTTCAAGGTCCCTCATCTTTAACATAGGCATTCCGTTGACTTCATTGACAATTGTCATGACAACCTCTGTCACCCTCATCTTTGAACTGGCCTGTGAGGTTGCGCACCCTGTTGGTGAGGGTGTCACAAATGGCATGCTGATTTGGATAGTCAACCCCTTTCAGGCTTTTCTTCTCCTCCTACAGATGGCGCCAAACATTGGTACGCTCTGGATGTGCTGGACTTTGGTTGGCTCTTATCTAGTGGGTATAGTCATCATGGCATTCTGTAAGGTCCAGTACAATAGGAGCAATGCTGACAATAAGCCAATAGAAAAAGAAAGATGATGAGGTATAGAGTCTCAAGTTTTCCCTTATGCTGCTGGTGGCTAACTTAGTCAACATGAAATGATAACAAAAAGCCGGGAAATGTCTAAAACCCTGGCACATGGGTACTCACCTGATAGTACTCAATGAGAGCTTTCCTGTGAATACCCACGTGACTTAGGTTGGATGATTTTCATATTTTTGCATTCTTGCGCATCAAAAGATTAACACATGCACACTCATAGCGGCCAAAACAGACCTGACGCTTATGGAACAATCTTTCAATCAAAAGTAGTATTTGTGAGATATTTGAAGGAGAAATTTAAATCAGTAGCTAAACAACAAATCTCCTTCAAATAGTCTTGCCAGTGACTAGTGTTGAATGTAGGTGGTTGTTTTTGCCAGGTACTCAACATGAGAGGAATCAACACTTATATGCAATATAACAGAAAAGGTTACGATTAATGAATTTTGAATTTCCGCATGTTATAAACGTGTGTCAGTTATCCAAGACAATGTAAAGGTCACATTATTGTATATACACAAACAAACATATGTATATATATATATATATATATATATATATATATATATATATATATATATATATATATGTATATATATATATATATATATATTCCAATTTCCAAATGTCAGATATTCTGTTGTCGTTGGAATTTTTGGTACTATATACAGCATATGGCAATTATCAGGTCACATACAGTTAAATATCTAAGTTCATGTGTAAATATTTCTTTTGGTCGTGGTAATAATTCAGTACACATTTAGGTTTTTCCTACATGCATTTCCTTACCTCAATTTAGTCTGGGGAGAGAGTTCTCTGTCAAGCCTCAGATTGTGAAAGGCTTCTATTTAGTACTTCTAAGTCTTTTATAAGGTTCAATTAAGAAGCTTCTAAAATATATAAGATATGGCATATATCTTGACTGTTTGAGAGCATATTCTCTTGTAATTGCATCTTTCTTATTTGATTTCAATACTAAGGATGCATTTTTGATTTTACCAATTTTCGTGTTTTTGTACATTCTACTTGGTTGTGATATATTTTCACAAAACACAGTCAGGGTATTCACCGTATGTATTCATTTGGTTATAGATAAAGCAGTTTACAGTGGATCCCCTCGAATTGACCACCCCTCCAAGATAATCACTCCTCTTTTGCCAGTCTCAAACAAACATTTTCCTATTCGTTTTATAGTAAATAAGATCCCTCTTAGTTGACCACCACTATCAGATGGTCATTTGTGGCTGGTCCCACAGGTGGTCTCTTAAGAGGGCTTCCACTATACATTATGTGACGTAAAAGCGATATATATATTATACCCCATTACTATTTTTCCTTTTGGATAAAGAAGGTTACATTACTTGTTTGTCTTGATACTGCTAGACAACAAAAGATACATTAACTACATGTGACGGCATGAGTGAATAGTATTCTTTTAGGAGACGGTCATTAAAACACATATTTTGTAAAATTTGTCTTTCCAAAGTGCAAGAACTTGTACAGAAATATGTTTGTATACCATACAATTGGTGCCAGCCGCAAAAGGCCCATTGTTGTTTAGGAAATGTGTATGTACTGTATAAGTTTCTACCGCAGCATATAATGCTGGCGGTTAGACATGATGCGTGTTATTGTATATTCCCCAAACGGGGAAACACTAAGATTTCTCACTCAAAACAAGGAATTTATATATTCCAAGTTGACCTAAGATATATATTGCATCTGTTTACAAAGGAAATAAACTTTCTCTTAAAACTATACAATTGTTGGCTGCCTTATATATCACACCAAAAATAGCGAACTAAAACAACGATTTTATCTCTTTTTGTATTGGCATTTTAGCAAAGCCAAATAGTTTAATTTATCAAGCAACTGTTACAGGGTAGCTATATTCCCCACACACTCATGTATTTTATCCTATCTTATCGACATTACCTAGCCAATTATGAAAAGTTCATAGTGACCCGCGTCAAAAAATCTTCAGTAATCTTTCACACACAACCTCGTAATGTCTATCCAACAGTTGGGCCTGTAAAGCAATATTGTAAAACGTGTCGTGTAAGCAGAGGGAAAAATACTTCATTGCGAGCACGACTGTATTGCAAGTGCAGGAACCGTCTATTGTTTACCCGATTTTCGGGGCTGCTGAGATTCTTCACTCGATATTTCATCAAACTAATTAACCTCTGCCATATTTTAAACTTGATAGTCTGCAACATATCACCTTTTGTATCCGTGTTTGGTCAGATAAGTTCGGTAGATTTGTGAATAATCATGTAAACCCATTTTCAATGATTTGACCTTGACCTTCACATGTACTTATTGACCTTAGATTTAAGCTTAACTGAGTAAAATACTTTAGCTTTAAGTACGAAATTCAATTATTATTAAGTGAGTTCCATTCTAGCCAAATTGAATCAAATGCAGCTTGTATCCGGTCAATGTAAGGCATTTTCCTGCTTCCTATAAAACTGAACCAGAAAAATATTGTGTTCATGAGATGAAGGATATGCCTGTGTCTAAATTTCATTTTTGTGTGATTTAACAAAATATGGTTATATTTAGGATGAAAGTCAGGCAGTTTATATTCTGCCTATTTCCCAGGCATTAATTCCAAACAAAAACTGAAGTTTATTCATATTTTGATGAAAATGTGTCAATACTATGTTATGATTTCTTTTCACTTCTTGAAATGAACAAACCTGGGCAAAATAAATAGATCTTTTTCAAACATGTTAGACAACTATTTGTCCCCTCAACCACAGCGTTGTTGCAGGTTGTAACCTGATCCCCACTGCAAGCGAGTCACTGTGCTGTCATGCCTGCTATAAACTGGCACCTGGCACACTCCCCCCCCCCCCCCCCCTCTTTGCCCTCAATGTCCGAGCCCCCCCCCCCCCTTGTGAGATGGATCTCATGGATTTCCCCCTTAACCAAGTGTAAGGGAAGTCAGCCTGCTTTATCAGAATTTTATTGCCTTAATGTGTTTGGATTGCCGATAAAGTTACCACTGGCTAATAGCTCCTCCCAACAGCATCGTTTCCACAGACTGTGGAGGAATAAGGTCAAGAATCCAGTGACTGGACAACTACCCCTTGTTCCTGTGAAAGTTACTCCAACTGATATGGGAATTATTACCATTCTACTTTCAATGACTTTGTACATCCCTTGTTACACTTCCTTAGTAATCACTGGGGAACAGTTAGCTTGCTGTGGCAGGCTTAGAGCTCTGTTATACTGGGTTGGCAGTGTGAAGACCATATGGTGCTTGATGTGTATACATGTTCAGTGTGCCTCTGTTCATGAGTCAATTTAGGTCACATGTATTAACTATAGGGAGCCTTTATAGAGCTCAGATTGTTTTCTGGTAAAATTCTCATTACCCAAACCTTGTAGTGAATGTCACTGGGTTTCTGGACATGGTACACCCATTAGGGACTCCTAATTGTATGAGGAATTCATAGATATATCAGTTTGGTCCAAGATACTGAGCTGCTAACACACGCACACATACACGTAAGACTGCTGCTGATCTGTAAAGGTAATATAGTGGATCCTAAATCCTTACGATAAAGCATGTAGCATTGTAAATTTCAAAATGTTGCCTATTGTGGGATAGAACAGTTTCATAATGTAACCTATGCTCTTGTTGTTGCTGTTCTTGTCAATACATGCTATCCCCCATAACCATTACTTTGTGCAGTACTACTACTACTTCTACTACTACTACTACTACTACTACTACAACTACTACTACTACTACTACTACTGACCTACTACTACTACTACTATTTTTATTATTATTATTATTAGTAGTAGTAGTATTACTTTCAATCTAATTGTTTTACTCTGGGGTTATCCTAGAATTTGATATTATTATTATTATTATTATTATTGTTTTCTTGCCAGTGCAAGTGTCATTTTGGTAGGTTCCCCACACAGCTGCATCCACCAATATGAAGCACTTAAGCAGGCTAATGGGTATATGGTGTCACTGCATGTCATACAGTCCTCCCAGGACAACACCAGCAGTTACACATCTAAATTCATTATTGTACATGAAAAAACATCGAAATCTTCCGTCATTGTGTTAATAATGCATTACTTTATGTTAAATGTGAGGGGTTTGGAGTGAATGTTTGATTTGAAGAAAAAAGTCAAAGTTCAATCAAGTCCTGTGGGGGATGGTTTTTGAAACAAATTTTGGCTTTTACCCCAAATGTATCGAGAACCATGCAACTTACAAAAGTTGTAAAGACAGATCCAGGAAATACAGAATCTCTACTTTCATAGCCACAAACATGGTGATCATGGCTAAAAATTTAATTTTTGAGACTCACGGACCAAATACTGTAGAATGCTCCTATATGGTCATGTGCATATCAAACAATGGTGAAAGCTCATAAATGGGTATATCAACCAGAGCTGCCTGAAATATAATTTTGGTAGCACTGACTACAGTTTTACTTCTTGTTAAGATTACGTGTGCTATATATTTATAGAGAGAGTCTAGATTTCCTACCATCGCAGGCAGTAACCCCTCCCCCAAACTCCGCTTCTGCCCACACACACCCCCCTCCCCCCCAAATAGTTTTGCTTCTACTGAAACCCCTTGCCATACATCAATACTATCACTACTATTATGAAGCATATGACTGCTTAATAGGAAAATAAACTTGTTGGGGGACTTGTGCATCCCCCGCGTCAGTTCAATTATATGAAGCTGCTGCCTCCTACCCTTCCACTTGTATGATTGAAAGATTGAATGGGCTTTCCCGTAAGATACCCTATTAAACCAGAAGTTCTGTATCCCCATGAGCGCTACCCGCCGTTTATATCTGTATAGTCTCTGCCTATTGCGTTCTGCTGCTATTTTTGGTTTCATTACACCCTAAACAAAGAAGCAATGCAATTACAATTTCCACTGTTATTAGCAGTTCCCCAAGCTGAGATTGTATCTCAAGTGCTGGCTGCTTGGACTTATCTGAATGAGTATTCAAGCCTTTCATTAATAGTCCTAGCACTACTCCTCACTAATACAATCACTGATTCAAATCAATGACCCCCTTCGAAGCTTCCCCCAGAATCTGCTACCATGTGAGCACTTGCCCAATAGTGATTATGTTGGTGTATGTGGTAGGCAGGAACTAAGCAGAAGCAGAATTGGGAGGTATGATGCATCAGTACAGTCTGAGATTCTTACTGATATTCACAAAACAAGCAGAATTATGGAGTGGGCCTACTGTAATACAGCTGTAGCAACCCCAACTTTGTTTCCTACTGAGGCCCTGCCAACCCATGCATAAATTAATCCTTGATTCAAAGCATCACCTCCCAGCTCAAAAAACTGATTCTACTTAATCCTCTTGCCCTCCCTATGTATCATCTTCAATCAATTACAAAGCATGTAACTGGTTTTAATGAAAACAGACTGAATTAATTTTTATTTGGACGGATTGTAAGAAGTCCTGAACCAAACCTTGGATTCCAAGTGAGCCCCTGTCCACTTCATGCATCAATTGTATTACAGATTCTAAGCATCGTCCATCCCCCTCCCAACCAAACTCAGCTTCTATGTGAGACACTGGTTTCCTCTTTTCTTTCTTTTCAGTCCAAAATGATGCAAAAGAAATGCCAAGCATGTGGGAAGATGTCACAGATCAGAACAAGGAAGTGTGCAGATTGTGGTGTGAGTTTCCCAGTGCGACCCCATCGTCCCAGTCGTGACACACTTCTGGCAAAGGGGAAAAGGACCTCAAATGCCAGACTTCTTCTGAAATTGGAAGAACTTGTAAGATTCATGTAGTAGGCGCCAAGTAAAAACATTCCAGTTTCCATTCATTTCTTTAAGTTGTTTTGATATGTGAATTTTCTTCTTTTATTCCCTCCCTTGTGAAAGATTAAATATTTTTGACCTTTGAATATTGCTGAGAAAAATAGTCCGAAATATAACATAAGAAATTCTCAGATACGTTTAAATGTCTTATTCTCTTTGGGACATT
Organism: Maea johnstoni; assembly: GCA_963942565.1. Lineage (NCBI taxonomy): Eukaryota > Metazoa > Annelida > Polychaeta > Spionida > Magelonidae > Maea > Maea johnstoni. The sequence continues at coordinate 17,450,603 of OZ012688.1, read as the reverse complement.
GTCTCACGTCTTGAGCACGTCTTGAGGATATTGAGTCTATTTTTTTCACTCTGCATACATGAAACTTTTTAGGCTCCTGACTTTCAAGAGTTCAAGAAATCTTTGAAAATAATATGAAAAAGTGCCACCTTCTCTCCTCCCCTTCAGTCTTGCTAAGGGCTATTGCATTTCTTAATATGTAAGAAGGGTATACTAGAACTACTACTTTAGGGGGTAGAGATGTATCTGTGGTGAATGGGTAAAGTGTTATTCACAATTAAGGGGGGGGGGGGGGGTATGCGAAAAAGAATTCTCAAAAAAAATCTTCATGCTTTGGAAACTTAATATAATATTATAATAACTTGCACTCCCCTTCATCTACCTAATTTCGTTGAAAATATCACTGTAGGTTCAAATGTTTCCTAATCTAGTCAGAATGATAAGAAGTGTCTTCTTTGAGTACTCTATGTGGCATACAAGAACAATTTGGTTGATTTTCTCATAGAATACTGTACACTGCCTTAATAGTCCGTGTGTAAAAACATTCCGGATTTTTCCGTTTGGAAGAATCCGGAATGTTTAAAAATGGACAAAAATGTAATGTAAAACAAAACATAGTAGAAGGGTAGTTACGCCCGCCCCTTTGTCCGTTAGTTTCCCTGTCAGTCAATAAGAGACGCCACTATAAATCACCTTCACATGCGTCACATATGCAGAATTAACTCTCTAATTATCAAATCATCTCTCTAATGCCTTTTTTAACCCTTTAACTATGCTAAAATAATAAAATGAAATATTTCAGCTCTTTTTTGGCCATTTTAACCCATCCTTCTCCCATTCCTTTGTTTGAGGGTGAAGCCATACACATGAATGTTTGTAACATTCATTCCTTTGTCTTACCTGGTTGCTAATGGCAACCAGGTGAGTTGTTCTCATTTCTCCACTTGGCAGGCATCATCTGGGATGGCAGGGAGCTTGAACATTTTGACTGCAATTAGGCTGTAATCTAATGATCAAATGCAGACAAGTTCACGGTTCACTTGACAAAAAATAGTTTGCGTCATGATCGATAGATGTCGCTGCATGAGGGTATCGAATCCGGACTATTAAAACACCGGACTTTTTTGATTTTAAGAGATCCGTACTATTTAAGCACGGAATATTAAGGCAGTGTACAGTACTATGCTGGAGTGCAAGGGCTGGAATTCCTTCATCCAAATCTCGTATGTTGACGGCAGAGGCTATAGGGAACGATCCTTCTGTGTTGCCCCGGCTTGCAGCATGCAGAATTCTAAACTCAGCCAGGCAGTTGCCTCTGTCCTTAGGACTGGTGAGTAATTTACCCTTGTTAAGTAACAAAACAACATGTAGATGAACAGCTGATTCTCTATGTTATAGGTACTATTTGCTTAGGGGTAGCCCCTTGGTATTTATTTAGTTATATTTTTGTTTGTGTGCTGTAGGCGGTGGATTTATATTAGTGCTCGGATGATTGCTCGTATGGTCGGGCATTCAGTCACTAGGCCAAGCTCAACCCCTGGTCAGCCATGCTAAGAGGTGGTTGACCGAAAATAAATATGGCCTTCCAGAATGAGACGTGATAATCTTTGACCAAAACTTCAGTGGTTGATCATTATCAAACACTAGACTTTCAATATTATCTTTTTCATCCGGTGTATCCTCCGGGCAAACCGGATGTTTGCAAGCATGGACGCTGCTACCTTGAATCTTGGGAAGGTTCTCTCCCATGACCGAGCAGACTAAGCCATTGGTCGCTCAAACTCGACATTGTTCCATCTCTGCTCAGGTGCAGCTTCTGGCGAAAGGCGGTGGTTTGCTCTGGGTGCTCCAGTTTCCTCCACCAATAATAACTAGCTAATCACGATTAAGCCTCTAACCTCTAATACTCATACTTTTCCATCTCACAGCCTCACAACCTCCAGCAAGCCAAGGTGCACCAGGCTTAGGAGGTGCATCTGTATCTGAGAGTAGACCCCGTTTGGAGGGTTGCGACCATCCCCATTCTGCACCAGTGCAACCAACAGATGGCATTCATTCATCTGATAATAGAGGTAAGTGAGCAGGATGCCAGTGACCTGGGGAATGACTGTGGTTTACTCTTTGTACTCCCGTCCCCTACATCAGCAGTGCTGGCTAGTCATAATTTTTGCCTAGTGGTGGAAAAAAATGACAATCATCCAAATACTTAGTAAAGTGTGCATTAGTAAAGTGGGCAATATTGATTTCATCATGGAGAGATGATTTAGGGGTGTACCTTCATATGCTGATTCCAATTTACTTGTGATGGTAATATTCCAATACCCTTCTTTCACAGTCTCACAGCCTCCCTTAAGCCAAGGTGCACCATGGTTGGGAGGTGCGTCTCCTGCATCTGTGAGTAGACCTCCGTCGGATTTCCAAGACCTTCCCCCAATCTTTGCCAGCAAAACCCGCAGGTAGTACTCACACTCAGGCACCAGACAACAAAGGTATAAGGCTCTATAATATTTTATCCTACAATGGCAGAAAAAGCAACAGTCATGCAAATGCTTAGGAAAGCGTGCATAACATTAGGCATCTTTGAGTTTGTCTTACAGAGATTATTTAGGGTATATCTTTTTTGTGCTGCAATTTATTTGTGTAGGTATCATTCCGATGCTCTTCTGTTTCACAGTCTCCCACAAGCCAACTTGCACAAGGCTTAGGAGGTGCATCTGTATCTGAGAGTAGATCCCCCTTTGGAGGCTCGAAACCTTCCCAAATTTGTGACAGCACGACCCACAGATATCATTCACTTATCTGATAACAGAGGTAAATGGGCAGACTGACAGTGTCCTGAGGAATGTCAGTAGTTTACTCTGGGTCCTCCAGTCCCCTCCATCATCATCTGGCTATTCAAAATTTAGACTCTAATGGCAGAAAAAGTGACAATCACCAAAGCAAAAGCATGCATAGCATAACTCATGATGGTAATATTCCCATACTCTTCTGTTTCACAGCCGCACAGCCTCCCACAAGCCACGGTGCATCACGATTAGGAGGTGCATCTCCTGTATCTGTCAGCAGACCTTTGGGGTACCAAGATCCTCTCCCATCTGTCCCAGCACAACCTGCTGGTGGAAGTCACACTCAGGCATCTGACAACAGATGTACCAGGATCTTTAATATTTTAAGATGTTTAAATATGATAAACACAATATGTACTGCCTTTTACTTATTGTATGTCACTCAGAGTGCAGGTTGTGATCAAGTCAAAGTGGAACTAGGTTTAGGTCTCCCATCTGACATATGTTTGTGGTGTTATGGCATGATTTGATATAATTTAGTACTATATCTAACCCAGGCATCACAGCAGCCACTATTTCTTCATAATGTACTATTTCACACAAATTTTGTTTTCAATAAGTCATACCAGTGCACTTATGCACTTGATAAGTATGTCTGTTTCTTAATATATAAGTGTACTGCATTTAGCATTATAAACTGTTACAGCTATGCCTATTCTAAGTGTAAACACTTTAAATCAACTTTTGTTATGTCCCTTAGACAGGTTCTTCTTGAACGAGGTCTGTCTTTAATGGACTGGGCTATGTTTTGTCAGACTCTCATGTAGAATGAAGAACCTACTTCTGAAGATTTTCCATCCCCCATGTGTCATAACCTTTGAGTATGCAATAGGGTCCTCACATCCCCCCGGGAAACCCTATGCTGTTGTGTGGATGTCTTTGATACCCATGCAACTGAAAGACCACTGTGTCAGACACCTGAAGTGTTGAGTCAATGTGGCAGCAGCATGACACTTCAGTGAAGTAGCACTATGCAGCATCCACATCGCACTGCTACAAGTGAGCACCATCGTGATATGACCTATGTGTTAAAGGGATGTAGAACCCCATACTCCCTTGAAAATTTCTTCTTACACCTACCAATTTGTTATGTTCCTCTCTGGCATTGACCTTGGTGAGAGTGATGATGGAGAAAGATATTGCACCTCTTTACTACCATACTGTACATGTCACATCACCATTGCAGATATTGATTGAATTTCTCAAAATGTACAGTGCCTATCATGTTTCTTCCAGATGCAAATACAGACAGTGATACCATAGCCTTAATCCCCGAAAGAAGTATGTATGTTTATTATTATGCAAATGTAGCATTTGGCATTTAGCAGTTTTACAAAAAGCTTACTATAACCTGCAAAGACCATGATGACAGCTTAACCTTTTACAAGATGTTCCACAGAGGTAACTCCCTATTGAAAAAAATATTCCTTTTATTTAGGATTCATGAACTCATTATTAGAATCATGTACTTAGTCAGGTTGCCGAAGTGCTGAACTTGATTCTGGTTAAAGTTTGTTGTCAGGTGATTTTTTCAAAGGCTGGAAATATACCCAAAATTCAGATGTTATCTGTTCTGATCAAGTACTGTTTACAGCTTTATATAGGCACAATTAACATTTAGCGCACTCAAAATTTACAAGCTGTTAGCGCAGTGAAATATTGGCGCAAGTCTGACACCACCTTAATTTGTTTCCCCTAGTGGGAGGATACTGAGTGATATCACCAAGGGTAACTGGGATATGCTGGACAAATCATCCAGCACTAGAGAAGTCCTGGACTGGAAAGTATTACAGGGCTTCAGAAGACCTAAGAACATCAGGGATATTCTTGTCAGGCCACTGGTCAAGAATCCCTTGGACGTTAGCAGTCCACCCATCCATTACAATAATAGGTGTACCAGACAAAAATGTCGGTATTGTCCTAAACTGGACACATCCAGTCGAATATCCAGCCCTATTACAGGGAGAAGTTACAACACCATTCGGTGTTGCTCCTGTAAATCAAACAACATCATTTATTGGATAACTTATAAACTTTGCCTCAAACAATACATCAGACACACTAAACGCACCCTAGGGGAACGTATGTGTGAACATTTCAGATACATCACTCAACACAATAGAACACATAGTGTCGGCAGACATTATACTTCTGATGACCATGCAGGTCTTACTAACATAGCTCTGCATGTCCTGCAATTTGGCAGGAAGGACCCAGATTCGAAAGAATCATTGGCCCTCAGATTAGAACTTGAGGAACTATGGATCCATCGGCTCAGATCCACTACACCAATGGGTTTAAATGTTTTTGACTAATCCAGTCATAGGGCCCATATGTACTAAACATCCTGTTATCCATTATGGTTCGGTTAACCCCAGTCTAATAAAGTTTATTCCTCAATTACCTTACATAGATGCTGTAAGAAGTGAATTTAATTTTCATATTGACCCCATGGTCAAAAAAGGTCATTTGAAAATGACCATTTGATTTCAGATAAGGAGTGTTATAGTTATTTTCTATCAGTTGGGGAACCGCATAAATTGGTACCATTTGAGGGTACATGTACCACCAATAACCCTTTTATTTGAAAGCCTTTGAACCCCTCTTCAAGTCCCTGCATGATGGATATCTGCAGACACCTGGGGCTTAGCCGCCTAAGTGTCCGGTGTGTCATTTGGACACACTTTTTTGACAATTTGGAAACCCAAAAATTTATGTTGAGTCACTTTTATAAGACACACAGAGCAGTTACTGGCCTAAAAAAGCAAAATCTGTTAATATATAGGGGTTATTCCATTATAAGTGTGTACTTTGAACCACACTTAGGACACACAAAAGTCGATGAAACCTCTATTTGGACACCCTGTTTCCAAATATTGGCTAAGACCATATCTGCAGATGGTAGCTGTCTTGAGATACTGAGCTCCCAAGGTACCGGGTATGTCCCTTTTAAATAAACAATTATGTAATAAGCACTGGAAATGTTTGGGAATTTTCTAGACCAAATTGATTATGCTTAATAAACCACTAGCATGGTTTTCAACCGTGTATTGAGGCTTAAAGGGGAACTAAAGGCTCACATACATATTAGCTTATGTGAAAGTAATACACTTCAAGAATAGGATGCTGTCCTTTTTCTCTCAGTGATCCCATGAGGGGAGAATTGTGTGTATTGCCACCAGACTGCCCAGGCTTGGGCAGCCCCTGCTACCAGCCATGTTCTCCAGTTGCTATCAGCTCACTGAGTGGCAGCCCACTTACTGTCCCCTACTCTCTGAGCAGTGTATCATAGACTGCAATGCTTTACACACCAACTCTCTTCGAAATTTGCATAAAAACTTGTATGAATATCAAACAGGTCAATGGTAAAATCATGAGCAGCAATTGGCTGTACAAAAAGACAGGGTGGTAGAGTTATTTTTCATATAATTCCTGTTGGTAAAGTCAGACAAAAACAGTGGCTAGCATCACTGAATTCCTGTCCTGAAGCATGTATGCTGATGCGTTCTATACCAGGAATCATAAATGCAGTAAGGATTACTTAAAAGGATGGTGCTGTGCCATTTAGTGTTTTTGCTTTCAACCCAACCGTATCAACTGCTAACAAAGCAAGCACAGAGAGACAGCTAACAGTTAAGTTAATTAGCATTCAATTATAGGTACCTAGACATGGTCATCATTAATCTGTACAATTGAAAATAGACTGTTTTGGACATTGTTGGTTGTCTAACAACTTGGGTTTTGTTTAATATCTAGGTCATTTTGGCAACAACCAAAGGAAGTAACAACTCCTTATATTAAAGGAAAAGGATAAACAGAGTGTTAATTATAACCGTGTGGCACTACACATCTAGATCCCAGGACAAAGAATTTAGTCAACACAGGAAATAGCTATCGGTACTTGGATCAGCAATCATTTTTTTCCTTCAGTATTTGTGTAGGTTACATGAAAGAAAACAGTTTATAGAATAGCTAGCTTCAAGTAATATCAAATACTAAAAATCTGGATGATTGGTGATGCACATACTAGTATTGTTTTTATTCAATCCTTTCTTCATAGTCACACAGGCATCCAATTACTTTGCATATGACATATGTTGATGTTTAAGCCATTGATGCTTGAAACTGCCTAAAGCAGCCTTGAGATTTAGTAAAAACTTGTAGTCAAGGTCATATCTTGGAACAGATTATAAGAAAGAAAGTTAATGAAAACACTAGCAACAACTAATCAAATAGTATGTAAAAGTATTATTTATTTCCAAGCTATTGTTAAAAGTATTATTGGTCAAGACAACAATTCTAGAGCATGTCTTAAGGATGAATCGATTCAGTTACTACATTGAACGCGATCCAAGATTCACTGAGCATGAAAGGCTTATGAGATAGAGGAGTACAACTCCTAGATTCGTTCAAATATTTCGCCAGGAAAATCTATGAATAGAACAGAATTTTAGAATGCTTAAGGCTTACAAGTGATGACCACTAATAGAGAATCCCCGCCCATGTGTCCACTTTTTGTTAATAGGGTAATTACAAGAAAGTGTGAATACGATAGCCCTAAATAATACTCTTAGCATATGAAAGCTTCAAAGGTGCTTTATTGCCTGGCTACTTGTTACTACCTGTGGCGGGTTGTTTAGCTGATAGTTGCCAAGGTACTTCTCCGGATGGGCTAAGGAGAAATGAAAGGGTTAATATTTGCTATTTCCATGGTGCTATAGATCCAGTTGACACTGGCCAGTGAGAAATGAAAGGGTTTATATGTGTTATTTCCATGGGGCCATATATCCAGTTGACACTGGCCAGTGAGAAATGAAAGGGTTGATATTTGTTATTTCCATGGTGCTATAGATCCAGTTGACACTGGCCAGTGAGAAATGAAAGGGTTGATATTTGTTATTTCGATGGTGCCATAGATCCAGTTGTCACTGGCCAGTGAGAAATGAAAGGGTTGATATTTGTTATTTTCATGGTGCCATATATCCAGTTGACACTGGCCAATGAGAAATGAAAGGGTTAATAATTTTACTATTTCCAAGGTGCCATAGATCCAGTTGACACTGGCCAGTGAGAAATTGAAAGGGTTGATATTTGTTATTTCCATGGAGCCATATATCCAGTTGACAATGGCCAGTGAGAAATGAAAGGGTTTATATGTGTTATTTCCATGGGGCCATAGATCCAGTTGACACTGGCCAGTGAGAAATGAAAGGGTTTATATGTGTTATTTCCATGGTGCCATATATCCAGTTGACACTGGCCAGTGAGAAATGAACGGGTTGATATTTGTTATTTCGATGGTGCCATAGATCCAGTTGTCACTGGCCAGTGAGAAATGAAAGGGTTGATATTTGTTATTTCGATGGTGCCATAGATCCAGTTGTCACTGGCCAGTGAGAAATGAAAGGGTTGATATTTGTTATTTTCATGGTGCCATATATCCAGTTGACACTGGCCAATGAGAAATGAAAGGGTTAATAATTTTACTATTTCCAAGGTGCCATAGATCCAGTTGACACTGGCCAGTGAGAAATGAAAGGGTTAATATTTGCTATTTCCTTGGTGCCATAGATCCAGTTGACACTGGCCAATGAGAAATGAAAGGGTTGATATTGGTTATTTCCATGGTGCCATAGATCCAGCTGACACTGGCCAATGAGAAATGAAAGGGTTGATATTTGTTATTTCCATGGTGCCATATATCCAGTTGACAATGGCCAGTGAGAAATGAACGGGTTGATATTCGTTACTTCCATGGTGCCATATATCCAGTTGACAATGGCCAGTGAGAAATGAAAGGGTTGATATTCGTTACTTCCACTTGCTATAGATCCAGTTGACACTGGCCAAGGAGAAATGAAAGGGGTAAAAAAAAATCCATGGTGCCATAGATCCAGTTGACACTGGCCAGTGAGAAATGAAAGGGTTAATATTTGTTACTTCCGTGCTATAGATCCAGTTGACACTGGCCAAGGAGAAATGAAAGGGTTAAAAAAAAAAGATTTCCATTGTGCCATAGATCCTGGGTTTCTCATGTATATGTATAATCTTTGATTTTGGTCTATGTGCAAGTTTGTATGATCCTGATCTACTTAGTAAACTGTAAAATCAAAATATAACTGAGATGTTTTTGATTGGTTGCACCACCACGCCACCTATGTACATATTTGGCACTTATGGTTTTTCTTGCCTCGGCCTCCAGATTCACCGACTTTGAGCACTGTGTAGACACATTTATCCTGTAAATGCAATTGATTAGTATTCACCCACCTCTACATAGCTAATCCTGAAGCACCCTACTCAGTCAATCAGAGTAAATGCAATTGTTCCCAAACCCCATCCTACCCCTGGAGTCTGAACAATCAGGGGTGAGCAGAAGTAGTGGAGAAGACAAAGAATCTACATTGTCTGGGGTACACCTTGGATGAAGAAAAGAATGGATATGTAGCGAAAGACCGGCTGGTTTCGAATCCACTTGTGTTTGGTCATCTAAGGGTATAGCAACAATCTTGGTGTGTACAGGTAGTGATTAAACTGACCAGGTTGTGAGTGAAATCCTCTACCTCTAAGAATACGAAAATTAACAAACAAAAACGAGCTGTCTCGGTTATCCTAATTTACACACACACACACATATATATATACACACACACACTGCTTATAGTATTGTTATTCCTCTGAGCATGACCTAAAAGTGTCAATCTTTTCTTATAGCCAGCCGGGCTACAAATGCAATTATTCTTATAGCGCGAAACAATTTTCTGTAGCCTCAGGCTATAGGTGTCTAACTGGACCCCTGCTGCATCTTAAAGCTGGGTGTAGACATTTCACAGATCTGCATCACCTTGTTAACGCATTGAAGACTGTCAAATCATCATCCCCCCCATGGCTCTATAATTTGTCTTTCAAAAGCCAATGTGCTCTAAACTGTCCTTCTCAGACATACATATGTCTCAGTGTATGTTTGATTCTTACAGGTCAGCTGAAGCTTTCAGATAGTTGTGTGTTGATAGTTGGCGCAGGTGTCTTGGGATGCCCAGCTGCCATATATATGGCTGCAGCAGGTATAGGTAAGTACTGTACTAGGAATCTCATCGCAAATATGTCTAAAATCAGTCTATTTCCCTTTAATTTTAACAGTTACATAACCAGATGAATCGTTAGTGACCTTAACTTCATTTCATTTCACAGGTGATTTGACAAAGTGATTCTGCTAGGCACAGACATACATGCTTATCCACTTGCCATGGCAAATATAATTGGCTGATTGGCAAACCTTAATACATTGTCCAGTTGTAGTCATACTAGAATAAAATTCAGTTTTTTTAGCTGGGTAACTTATTTTCTTTTGCTGGGCAAGTAAAATCTAGTATATGTACTTGCTTGAGTTGCTTTTACATGGAAACGTGAATCAGAAGCCAAGGAAGAAAGCATAAGACTCACCAATTTTCATATTAACTTGGTCGATTGGGGTGTGATTTAGAAAAGGCTGAGCAATATATATATATATATATATATATATATATATATATATATATATATATATATATATATATATATATATATATATATATATATATATAGAGAGAGAGAGAGAGAGAGAGAGAGAGAGAGAGAGAGATTTTGCTTTTGATCCCAGTAACTGCTCTGATTGTATAATAGGAGTGACACTATATGCACTATCTTCTACAATTGTCATCATCAGCAATACCTGAAATTGAAATCTGAAATTTGGTTATGATTTATTTATAGAATTGCACAATTTAGTTATGAATTCCAATATTCTTTTAGAGGATCTGTCACAGTTATAGGGTTCATTAGAACCTACCTAGTTGCTTTCCTGATTGGGTTCATCTTCACAGATTCCCCATTCCTCTTTTTCATATTATGAAATCACTATGAAATCTATGCTATACAATTAATACTTTAATTTTGTTTTTCGTCTAGGATATATCTCTCAACAAGCAAACCTTCCCAGATCAGTATGCTACGTAAACTGAGTGACACACAAAGTTTTAGGTTGGCATATCCTCCTACTTCAAAGGTAAAATTTCAGGAAATTACTGTATTTTATTGAAATAAGCTGTGTGCAATTTCCAAATGAATGTTATTGTATTCTACAAATGAACCTTATTTGATTTAAGCAAAAGTATCACATTTAGGAAACTTCGACAAATAAATCATGTTTTCTTAGTGAAGGGTGTAAAAGAAAAAGATGTGATATATATCATTTTTTTTCAAATTTTTCCACCATTTCACACATGCGTGTACTTGGTTCTACAAACGTTGAGCAGGCATACCTGATGGGATTGGCGTGTTATGTTACCTGAACCACAGTTCATAATTCATTTGTTGTTTTTTGTCAACATTTCTCCTTTAAAAAAATCCAAATTTCCTATAATTAGTAATGTATCGTTACAAGAGTCTGACCACTTATGTGTACCATAGGCTAATGATATTGTTAATTAGGAATGTACTTCTATTGATAAACTGCTTCAAACTAAGAAGCAACACACGGCAAATGTTAACATTTTCAAATATTAGCATAAATGTTTTGGCCAGTCAGTTCATTACTGCTGTGCTTCCCTAAGGTACAACACACAACTTACCATCATTTTGCTACTTTGCTTTTAGTCATCCAAAGGCACAGCATCTGGCGAGCAACACCTTGACCTTGACCAGGCTAATATCATGGCCATACGTGACAGTCCCACTACAGCAAAGGGTGGATATTGATAAGTACATCTTTGATAGGCCCTCTTTAACCTAGAGCTGCACTCATGGAGGGAGATCATGAGCTCATGAGCTCACCACCCATTTGACTCATGAGCTCACAGACATTCCGATTTTGCCCAAAAATATTATTTTCCACCCCAGCTATTAAAAAATAAATGTTTATTGGCAGAGATTTATTAACATTGCCATGTTGATTTAATTTTAAGACGTGCTGACGAGGTACAACGGTCACAATAATACTCAACACCGCTTAAATGTATACATTGGAGATTGTAAAGAAGACATGACAGCGATAAGCAGTCATGTATGTTCATAATGTGTGTTAGGTGCTCTTTGTTACGTTTGTGTTCCCAACACAGACAAGCTCAAGATTTGAACATTTGTGCTCGAGCTCGGCGAGTTTGCCCCAGGGCTGGAGCCACGCGAGTTTGTGAGTGGTGAGTGCAGCTCTACTTTAACCCTTTCTATTATGACACACCAGCAATGTATGATATCATTTAGCTGCTAAATAAGTGGTGCTAAATTTTAGCACCACTTTCATGTGCCCACTTCCCTTTGACATCTGTAGACCATACATGGGCCCACATGACACAATGGAGAGTCTTTTAATAAAAGTTGATTCTTGTGGCCATGGACCTAAGAAGGACCCTTCCTGCTTTTTTTCCATTGTAACTTTATGTGAGTAATAACCAGATATTTTCCTAAAAAGAAATATGTAGACATGCACTACACAATAACACACACACACACATACATACATACATACATACACACATGCACGCACATACACAGTCTTGTAAGAGGGTACAAATCACTACTGGCGCAAAACGTCGTGAAAAAGTCGTGAAAACCTCGTGAAAATATACCTTTGTACTATATCATTTTCACGACTTTTTCATCAGACATCGCGAAAATGGGTCGTGAAAATGGGTCGTGAAAAGCCTGTGAAAAGTCCGTGAAAATGTCGTGAAACTTTCCGATTACTGAATTTGTCGTGAAAATATGTTGGTCGTGAAATATGTCGTGAAATTCTCGTGAAAATACATTTATCTCCTTGATGAAAAAGTCGTGAAAAATGATTCATTTTTCACGACGTCGTGAAAATAGCATGATGAAAATGTCGTGAAAATGTCGTGAAACTGTTGTTAATCTGTCATGAAAAACTACCGGCACTATACGTGAAAAAGTCGTGAAAATGTCGTGAAAACATATATTAGTACCTTCATTTTCACGACTTTTTTCATCGGACGTCGTGAATTTCCATTGCTTTGAAAATGTTGTCACAATTGTATACAAAAATAGGTAAACATCTTTAATTAACACCTGTAATCAACCTCAAGATGTACTATTTTGTTGCACGTCACTGTCTAGAATTCATTCTATATTCCCCAAGGTTTCTGTTGATATGTCACTTGCCTCAATTTATGGCCTATGTCCTCATAAAACACCTTCAAAACATTTTAAACCTTAAAACATAAGGACATTTTGATGCCATCTATATGTGGTTTCATGAATAATTGACATTCATGCGCACAAAAAAACATTTTAATAATTAATTCTTCATTAAATGCTTTCCTGTCTATTCTATATGTGTTCATCTAACTTTCCTATACATATTTGGAACAAAGCTCAGCAGGGAAAATGAAATATCTTACATTTTTGATGAGCAGATGTCAAAATGCTGTCTTTCACGTTTGGAGAATATGTGGGGTCTACACTTAGTATTAGAGGGAGGCCCTTATTTGCATATCCTATTTCATGAAATTTTCACGACATCAAATTTTTCACGACCTTGATTTTCACGACGCTCACCTTTTTTCACGATGTTCGCCTTTTTTCAGATTTTCACGACGCTCACCTTTTTTCACGACACTGGAAATTTTATGTAGTTTTAATCTGAAAAATGTGATTTTTTTCACGATGCTGTTTCACGACATTTTCACAGATCTATGAAATTTCACGACTTTTTCACGACGTTTGCCGCCAGTAGTGAATGGGGACACTTGACTTTAACGGCCTAATTGGGGACCCCTAGTATTCTATATCCTAGAGGCCTAAAATTCACAGAAATGAATGTATTTGAATGAAGCATCATTCCCTGAGAAAATGAAAATGATTTGATGAAGTTTAGTAATTTATTTATAACATAACAAATGGGATCAATGGTAACACACACGTGTGTTTAAAAAAAGGTATATTATCGACCGACTGTGGACAATCCAACAGGGGACACACACACACACTACCAACTATTTACTTGAATATACGGGACACCCCTAGTGTGTATTGCTACAAGTGTTTTTCCAACCAACTGTGACCTCTAGTGTGTATTGCTACAGATGTATTTCCAACCAACTGCAGACATATATAACTTGGTTTACAAACACACTAAATAACTAATGGGGACACACACATTTCCAAATAGATATCTTATTGACCAATTGTGGACAGTTAAAACACACTCTAAATAACTAATGGGGACACACACCTTTCCAAATAGATATCTTATTGACCAATTGTGGACAGTTAAAACACACTCTAAATAACTAATGGGGATCCACATTGTTTTCATTAGATCTCTTATTGATCAACTATGGACAATTCCAGCTGGGAAATATGCAAACTATGATTTGATTTTATTGGATTTTATTCGGTCTAGTGAGATATGTATTACATAGCATTTGGCACACAAAAAATCATATATAACGGTGAGTAGATGGAGCGTCATTAACCGCTATGTGCACAATAGAATTCTAACCAGACACAGGATATATACACTAAAAGTTACGCTGATTGCACTGCTATGTAATACTTGTTGCAATAATCAGACTAACTCTTCATAATTAATTTGACCTGAAGCTTGGTCTAAGTCACTGTTATTGTCATCTTGTCATTATGTATGTTTGGTATGATTGAATTTGGAAAATATATACATGAATTGACTTTAAGCTGGTAAACGGACGGTAGGCGGGTATTGATCTTTTATGCTCAGTATGGTCACTTGTAAATTCATAACTTGTAAATCATGTTGTATTTATCTTGTGTTTCAGATGAACTTCCTGATTGCTCAGCTGCGAGATAGAGATTACATTCTGGAGAAGATCAGTGATTTCTTGTCCACTCAACCTGCAACAAGACAGTGAGTACTACATTGGTAACCCATACCCTATATGTAGGTTGAAAGGAGTGACTAGCATATTCTTAACCAGGAGGGCATCTGGGCATCATTTAGATACCCAAAACTTCAAAAAACACCCCTCAGAAAATCCAAATTATTTTGTGAGGAATTTCTCCAAATATCAATTTCAAGCATACAATTGAATTTTTTCGCAACTAAATATAGTTCTATGACATTGTCTAAGGATAGCATACCTTCTTTCAATAACTAGATATATATTTATGGTTGAGTATGTTGTGGTCTCCCTTGAAAAATAAAACGCCCCAAAATTTTACTATTGCCATTTTTTAGGCACCCAGTCTCTAAATCCTTGCTAAGAAATGAGTGACTAGAAATTAGATGATGTTCTCTTCTTCTACTATGCATGCCTACGTGGAGGAGATATTAAAATCAGCTCTGAATGATATTGGGTTAAATAGCACATTTTCCAGTTTTACAAATATACTGTTGGCAGTATCCTCTTACGAATCAACATATTTTCATTGACTCATCCTACCGCTGGCAGTATCAGGAATGGAAGTAGTAACAAAGCTAGCGGGTATAAAGTGGATAGTCCTGGGATTGTTAAAAATGCTGGGGATAGTACCAGAGTATAATTTAAAACAGTTTATTGTATTTTATTGTACTTCAGGCATATGTGTGATAATAACAGCCTATTGAGTAACACATCTTGTATTATTCTTGTCTTCCAGGCATACTGGTGACAGCATCAGTATTGAGAGCAGTAAGAGTGCCAACTCTCAGCGGGGGGCCGAGCACTCGGGCAGCGTGGGGAGCACCGTCAGTAACTCTAGCAAGAAATCTGAGGAGAGCGAGGATGTCTCCGTGCAGTTCCAGCCAGCTCTAATCAAACTCTTCTGCCGGCGCAACTCGGACGAGATCACGGCCAAGGAGTCGGTGAAGGAACATCTCTGGTCGATCCATTTCGGGGAGTACGGTTGTGGGATCTGTATGTACAGGACGCACAAGACTCATGAGCTTATCCTGAAGGAAATACCTGATAACCTCAAGGGGGAAGTCTGGCTGCTCTACTCTGGGGCTATAAATGAGGTAGGTAAAAGTAAAGTATAAAGTAGTATTTATTTTAAGTTGGTAAATTTTTACATTGGTAAACACATGGCTGCTCTACTCTGGGGCTATACAAATGAGGTAGGTAAAGCTATGCTACAGTGCCAACATTTAATTCCTGCACTAAATTTACTCAGGCATAATACGCGACTACACACACGATTGCTTATTGCAAGATGATTTATTTGGCATCATCTTGCAAGAATTTTGATACATATTTAACCAACATTTCACTTCATACCAGACCTTATCAAAGATAAGAAAGATATTTTATGTTAAAAACTCTATAGGGTATATGATAATATCTGCTTGATGAGTTTATCATTTTCTCCTACTTGCAAGGAATCTTCTAGTTGCATTGATATGAGATACATGTACGTTAATACTGGTGACTGTGTTTTCAGATGGCTACAAACCCTGGTTACTATACCTCACTAGTGGAGCAAAGTCTGGGAAAGGAGACGCTGGCCACAGATGAGATAGAGAGGGATTTACACAGGTACACTAAATATGGAAATCAAACATGTTGATTTATCTATGTCATAAAGTCCAAAAAAACATCAATGCTATTCCTAGTAATTCAAGAAAAAAATAAGATTTTGATAACTGCAAATACTTTTTGTAACTGTTTGGCAATCATAGCAGATAGAATCTTATCTGAAAGTGCCTAATGAAAATAGAAAATGTTCTTGTACTTTAACAATTTAGTCTCGATTCACTGCGCAAATTTGTTACATATAATATCATAAGCCATCCTGTCATTGTATTGAACAATAATTAACTCTATATCACTGCTCATATTGAGCACCCTATACGACATACGCACACACACACGCAAACACATACGCACACACACACACACAAACATATACACACACATGCATCCACACATACCCACATGCATACACATACACACACACGCACACACATATGCACACATACATACACACACACATTCACGCACATACATATACACATGCACACACAGTTTTAGAATGTCAGGTGCCTTTGTTTGTTGCATTCTTTATTTGTATATCCTTGGAGGCTGTCAAATGGTTTATTGGCAATTTGTCAGTTATTTCAGGATATAACAAATGTGAAGGTAGCAAGGTGAGTTAGTTGTTCACTGTTGACTTACCCCACAGACAGTTGTTAACCCTTTTGCTGCTGGTAACTAATTTGTCCGATATTAAATGATGCAAAACTACAAGATTGGCTGAATACAGGAACATAGAACAGCACAGATAAGTGCTGCGCCTAACCCCACTCAATCTGTGGATCCTCTACCTGAAACTAACCAAGAGGACTCCAGTCCTATACCTCCGACTCAAGAGGAAGAAAGTCAACTCTTTTCTGATTACTACAGATTCCATGAAGAACAAGCTTTGAGGGGATATTCTTCACCTACGGGTGAAAGTAACTTGGAACCCCCTACTTATTATGATAGTCCTCCATCAAAGAAATCAAAGAGGAACATCAATCCTGACCATACATTTGATGTTATATCTTTATCATCCGATGATGATGACTTCGATGCTCGTGATCCTGAGTTCGCATCAGACAAACACTTCAGTGATCCTGCTCCTTCTTCGACACATCCTCGGGAATTCCGTGATCCTGCTCCTTCTTCGACACATCCTCGGGAATTCTGTGATCCTGCTCCTTCTTCGACACATTCTCGGGAATTCCGTGATCCTGCTCCTTCGAAACGTGATCTTGATCCAACACAGAACCCGAACTTGGATGATTCTGATCTAACAGAGAAGCCAGACGTGGATGATTCTGATCTAACAGAGAAGCCGGACGTGGATGATTCTGATCTAACAGAGAAGCCGGACTTCCGTGATCCTGATCCTGATCCTGATCCTGCGTAGAAACAGAACTCCGACATAACCTTTCAGGCTCCAACAGAATCGGTACTTGACCACTTCAGGTGTGAGGTTGGTAAAACAAAACAGGATTGTGCAACGCAAGATTTCACATTGACTTCACAGTTATCTCCTATTCAAGGCAGTTCAGCGTATCATCCAAGGACAAGTACACCTACGCTACATGAACAACAGTCATCAGGAAACAGTAAAACGAGAAGTACACAGATGTTAATAACTGGGGACTTTGAAATACTAGCACGTAGCACCAACATTTATGCCTGTGATCTCGTAGAAGCGGATGACTAGATATTCAACCATTTAGGAACATCAGTTTAAAAATGTAGTCAATATTTATTTCCGATCAACACCTCAGCGACTTACAACAAGGAAAACACCTTAAAGAAGAAATTAATGTGGGATTTTTGTTAGCCTTAGACAAGATTGTGCATGGCCATGGTTCACTTAATGTTAACGACATGGCACGCTACCTTGGATGTGCAGGACATGAAGGGGCAATGGTAGCAAAGATCAGGAGACTTAAACAACAGAAACAGAAAAAGAATGGAGCAGTCCAAAAACGATTTCTTAATGAAACTGTAAGCTTACAGTTTTCAAAACACGATGACCTTCAAAAGGTTATGCACACGGCCATAAGTGAAGTGCAGAGCAAATCAAGTGAAGTCCAGAAGGAACTTAAGGCCGTGGAGGCTGACAAGCGAGAAATCAGGTATGAAAACAAAGTCATTAAGCAGAAGCACAAAAGACTGCACACATCAATAGAGAAGATGAAAGAAAAAGTTAAACTGATGAAGGAGGATGCAACAGTCAAGTCACGAACAGAGCTGCACCTACAAGAGAAAACTGATGACAACTGTAAATTGAGGGAGAATATCAAGAATGTTAAAGTTGAAAATAGGGATCTTCGTGCCCAATTTAGATCAAAAGCAACAAGTCTAGCTGTTGCCAAAGCACATGATACATCACAAGAATATGGCAAGCATTCCATGCAAATAATCACTATTTACGGATATTCGAAATTCAGCTGAATTTTGTATATCCGTAATTCATTTATGGATATCCAAAAATCATTTACGGATATCCGAAATTCATTTACGGATATCCAAAATTCATTTATGGATATCCGAAATTCATTTACGGATATCCGAAATTCAGCTGAATTACGGATATCCGAAATTCATTTACGGATATCCATAATTCATTTACGGATATCCGAAATTCATTTAGGGATATCCGAAAATCAGCTGAATTTCCAATATCCAAAAATCATTTTAACATTGCATCAGCTCCACCTTTTGAGAGAATTCCATTTTCAAAGTATCAATACGCCACACATATATTCAAGGTGCTAAGTCATCTTTTTATAACTGTTTTGACATATTTTTCAATTACTTTCCTCCTAAATAGACTTAGCTTTAGGGTTATGAAAAGGTTAATACACGTTTATACACAAATTGACTAGATACATATCATTTTATTATTGTAAAAAACACGTGGTTTAGAATGCAGACCTAACTTTCCCCCACGTGTGATGTAGGATAACACAAACAAGAAGTAGTTCCCCATAAAAGATTGAATAATCATAGAGACTGTCCTTTAAAATTATCATTTATTTCAACGAAAGTTGAGACGGCCAAAATCGATCACTCTCTTTTGTCAATAAATGAAAATATAAACTTGTTTTTGGTAATATTTTGTTTTATGTAAGCAACGTTTCTATTGGCTTAGAAATTGGTATGATGTCATTATTCTGAAATTCGCGGTTGCACCTCCTCTGAAGTACCATCATTGCTCATCAACTGATGTATTTCATTTAAGAACTCAGAGTCTTCCCACATTATCATTCATGCTGAAATAATTAGGAAAAACAAAGTTAACTTGCTTGAAAACTACCATTCATCTTCATAATATATCTTAACAGGAAGTGGCACTACCTTTTATAGAACTCTCTAGTAAATGAAGGCAGGAAGCAATTTTCCAATATCCAAAAATCAGAGGAATTTCGGATATCCGTAAATGAATTTCGGATATCCGTAAATGAATTTCGGATATCCAAAATTCATTTACGGATATCCGAAATTCATTTATGGATATCGGAAAATAAGCTGAATTATGGATATCCGAAATTCATTTACGGATATCCGAAATTCATTCATGGATATCCGAAATTCATTTACGGATATCCAAAATTCATTTAAGGATATCTGAAATTCATTCATGGATATCCAAAATTCATTTATGGATATCCAAAATTCATCTGATTTTTGGATATTAGAAAATGAATTTCGGATATCCGAAATTATTTATGGATATCCGTAAATGAATTTCGGATATCCGTAAATGAATTTCGGATATCCGTAAATGAATTTCGGATATCCGAAAATAGTGATTATTTGCATGGAATGCTTGCCATACAAGAAGTAAAAGACATGCTAGACCGGCATGAAGAAATGCAAACATTACTTGATGAAAAGGAAAAGGAAGTCAATGGATTGAAAGTAGACTTGGAGTATTGCGAGGCACTTTTGGCGGATGACTCAAAGGAGTTGAAACTCTTTGACAACGATAAGGGTGCCTACACGCCTGAGGCCGAAATTGCTGTTTACAGCCTTTTGGATCAAAACGTTGCGATGGAAAAAATTCCAGAAGTTATCAAGGCATGTGCCAAGCTGTTTGAACGTGATGTTGACAGAGTGCCGTCAGTCGCAACGATTCACAACATGAACCACAGACGCTTAGCAGTAAGCCATTTCCAGCTTGGAGAAGTGCTTCCTGAAAAATCTAACACCTGCCTTCTTAGTGATGAGACACCTGATAGGGGAAAGACAGTTGAGGGATTTCACATTGCGGATGAGGATGGAAATATATATGTCCTGGGAATGAGAGAAATGCCGAATAAATGTTTTAAGACAATTCTGGGAACATTTAAGGAGATATTGAATGACATACAGGATGCAAAACAGGTGCAGTCACCGGATTGCGAAAGTGTGGCAGCATGTATCATGGCTTCTATATCTTCGACAATGTCTGATCAAGCTTCTACACAGAAATGTTTTAACAAGATGCTTGAGGATTTCAAGAAAGAAACTCTTCCACAGGTGATGCAGAACTGGAACGAGATTCCAGCAGATGAACAAGTTCTGTGCTCGCTAACGCAACGCTACTGAAATTTGAAAATGCTTGTGACAACCTAGGCCCGCCAATCAAGTACCAGAAAAGAGAAAGTGGAACTGTTAGACTCATCAGAACAGCATGCAAGGCATTAGGCAAAAGGGGAGATGCCAAAAGTGTGTTTTTGGACAATTCGGTACTTATATACAGGAGGAGTTATCAGAGAAAGTGAGGATGGAGCCATTTTTTGGTAACAGATTTAACATTCTGTTTGTGGATGCAGGTGTGATCTTTTATTACAAGGACTACATCATAGACTTTCTCGAAAATGTACATGGCACAACAAATGGCCTCCTCGTAGCTGTATTAGCAGACTCAAAGGTGAATGAATACATGGCAGGAAGTAAGGCATTGGGATTGCTGGAAAAGTTCGTAACAACTCCTTTGTGGCGCCTCATCGAAAGTAATTGCCATGTTCTTCAGATGAATGGGCACTACCGCACTTTGGTTGCATTCATGGAAGAAGCAGCTGCAGATGCAGGTCCTTTCATGAAGGGCGAGTCCCTCCCATTTCCTGATTACACAAGCTTCCCTGATGATGGAAAGGATCCAATCCTGCATTCACTTTTACAAGACAGTGAGGAGGATGGTATTGTTCAGTCGATACTGGAGATGATTTTCACAGCATGGGCTATCTACTTGAAGAGGGCGGTGGCACCTCATCTTCCAGAAGGTGAACTGGAGGATAGTGAAAGGCTGAGGAACGTTACAAAGGCTACGCCATAGCACAACAAATTCACCAAATCGATCTTTGGTATACTTCATCACATGACACAAGACAGACCGAATGCAACGGCACTCACAAATGAAGCCTTTCTTCTGTTTTCACTCAACAAGACATTATCATGGTTGAGCAGCAAATCGAAAGAAGAGCAGGCGAAGCTCTTGCATGAAGCTAAACTCTGCACTAAAGACATAAAAAAGAAATTCAGTGACAGGAAGGATGAAATTCATAGAATTAAAGCTGCTGCTTTGGCAAAGGGAAGAGAAGAGAAGGCTAAAAAAGTTCAGAGGCAGTTTAAAGAAAGAGAGAAAATGACGAACGATGTACTGTATTTTGGACTTTGGCAGAGTGTGGAATCTGTGCATGCCAACATTGCCAATCTTTCGAAGAAGAAAGGGAAGATTGATGGCATTTATGCCCAGCTGAAGTTTAGGAAGAATGTGTTGAAACAGCCATATGATGATCTCACAGTATTCAACAAATCCTGTGGAGGAAAAGACAATACTATTGAACAATTAACCAACAACTTGCTCAAGCTAGTAGAGGCTGCAATGGTGTTACCAGAACAGATAGAAAATATGCCTCTGCTTGTTGGAAAGCACATCATTCACTCACAGATGGTTGAGGGCAATTTGGTGCATTTTAGAGGATATGTCATCAACACCTAGACCCGGTTTGTGTCTCTATCCAGGCCAGCTGTTCTTAATACTGACGTCTATATGGCCTTCAGAGACACGGTACCAGTGCATTGTAAAAATCTGCCATCTGTCCGGTGAATTCACCGGAGTGAATTTATCACTCAATGTGAGTGAGATGGCCTGCCTAACTGATCTCTTTCAATAAAGTACTTACTTAGCTATTGAACCTGCCCCATGCCGACCCTTGACAAGCCCTAATTGTTTTATGATCCCCTGGTGAAGTGCTCTAGTGGGGCTGCTTCAATGTTGTTGGCTGACATTTTCTTTTGTGAGCATGCGCACTGGGTGACCTAGTTTCTGAAGCATCTACAGGCTAAACTAAGCGAGCAGCAGGCATCCCAAATGGGGTTGTCTGCCAGTGTATCATGACTTTAGAAAATTATTAAAAATCATTTTTCCTGCAGAGAAAAAAATTAGACAGTGCTGAAAACATACTTAAGAGTCTTTTGGTGGCATTGAACATTATACATGCCATCTAAAAAATATTTATAGTCATAAAAATAAAAAAATTAAAAACCTTGTTCAGTTTAAATACTGATACTGGCCTGTTCACTTATGGAGTGTTGGGTGGATTTATTGACAAGGAGGGTTTCAGGAGAGGTGCACTTATTGTATAATCTTGAAAATAAAAGAATATTTATACACATATAAAAATATATATTGTTTTTTCCCTTTTTGGGGCCGATTACCTATGTGCTTTACGTTTGGCAGAAACGGGGTAATTCTAGCAATGTTAAAGACACCCCCCCCTGCAAAGTAATTAGAACAGCCTGGAACAGCCAGAATCACTTGGTACAGCCTGCAGTACACTTCTTATCCAGAATTCAGACATCATACATAAAAAAACAAAATGCAAGATAAATGTGTGAACTGTATTTTGAGAAATGCAAAAAAGACAAATACTTCCCTGGACACTAAACTAAGGAATGTAGGAACAACACCACTATCTATCATATCAAACATTTCCAAGACACATGTGACCTTAAGTCCGGCTGGCAAGTTTATATGCCAAGAGTGTACAGCTTTGTTGGGGAAAGTTCAGAGCAGCCATGTCAAATTTGAGGAGTCATGGGAAGCATTCCAGAAAATAGGAAAAAACACCAACACCTACATCAAGCGAAAGTTGAATGGACTCCAAACAAGACTCCAAGTAAATCTGGCACACCAATAGCAAAACGGTTCAAGAAACAGTCTCCTTCCAAACAGAAACTCCACAGTAGGCCTACAAGAACAACCTGGTTAGCTGCCTTTGCCAAGAAGCACTACCAGCAAGGATTTAATCTTTTATGGCGTGAAGGCAATGCTTCTGTTAATGCAGCCTTCTTGAGATTTATCTCCAGGACAGTTTGCCAAGAAATGAAAAAAATACTGTTAAAGAGAAACAATAGCATTCTAAGGACAGACACATCCCCAAACAGCCTACATGAATTAACTTTTCAAAAACTTCAAGAAGAGGATAGTGAAAGGCTGAGGAACGTTACAAAGGCTACGCCATAGCACAACAAATTCACCAAATCGATCTTTGGTATACTTCATCACATGACACAAGACAGACCGAATGCAACGGCACTCACAAATGAAGCCTTTCTTCTGTTTTCACTCAACAAGACATTATCATGGTTGAGCAGCAAATCGAAAGAAGAGCAGGCAAAGCTCTTGCATGAAGCTAAACTCTGCACTAAAGACATAAAAAAGAAATTCAGTGACAGGAAGGATGAAATTCATAGAATTAAAGCTGCTGCTTTGGCAAAGGGAAGAGAAGAGAAGGCTAAAAAAGTTCAGAGGCAGTTTAAAGAAAGAGAGAAAATGACGAACGATGTACTGTATTTTGGACTTTGGCAGAGTGTGGAATCTGTGCATGCCAACATTGCCAATCTTTCGAAGAAGAAAGGGAAGATTGATGGCATTTATGCCCAGCTGAAGTTTAGGAAGAATGTGTTGAAACAGCCATATGATGATCTCACAGTATTCAACAAATCCTGTGGAGGAAAAGACAATACTATTGAACAATTAACCAACAACTTGCTCAAGCTAGTAGAGGCTGCAATGGTGTTACCAGAACAGATAGAAAATATGCCTCTGCTTGTTAGAAAGCACATCATTCACTCACAGATGGTTGAGGGCAATTTGGTGCATTTTAGAGGATATGTCATCAACACCTAGACCCGGTTTGTGTCTCTATCCAGGCCAGCTGTTCTTAATACTGACGTCTATATGGCCTTCAGAGACACGGTACCAGTGCATTGTAAAAATCTGCCATCTGTCCGGTGAATTCACCGGAGTGAATTTATCACTCAATGTGAGTGAGATGGCCTGCCTAACTGATCTCTTTCAATAAAGTACTTACTTAGCTATTGAACCTGCCCCATGCCGACCCTTGACAAGCCCTAATTGTTTTATGATCCCCTGGTGAAGTGCTCTAGTGGGGCTGCTTCAATGTTGTTGGCTGACATTTTCTTTTGTGAGCATGCGCACTGGGTGACCTAGTTTCTGAAGCATCTACAGGCTAAACTAAGCGAGCAGCAGGCATCCCAAATGGGGTTGTCTGCCAGTGTATCATGACTTTAGAAAATTATTAAAAATCATTTTTCCTGCAGAGAAAAAAATTAGACAGTGCTGAAAACATACTTAAGAGTCTTTTGGTGGCATTGAACATTATACATGCCATCTAAAAAATATTTATAGTCATAAAAATAAAAAAATTAAAAACCTTGTTCAGTTTAAATACTGATACTGGCCTGTTCACTTATGGAGTGTTGGGTGGATTTATTGACAAGGAGGGTTTCAGGAGAGGTGCACTTATTGTATAATCTTGAAAATAAAAGAATATTTATACACATATAAAAATATATATTGTTTTTTCCCTTTTTGGGGCCGATTACCTATGTGCTTTACGTTTGGCAGAAAAGGGGTAATTCTAGCAATGTTAAAGACACCCCCCCCCCCTGCAAAGTAATTAGAACAGCCTGGAACAGCCAGAATCACTTGGTACAGCCTGCAGTACACTTCTTATCCAGAATTCAGACATCATACATAAAAAAACAAAATGCAAGATAAATGTGTGAACTGTATTTTGAGAAATGCAAAAAAGACAAATACTTCCCTGGACACTAAACTAAGGAATGTAGGAACAACACCACTATCTATCATATCAAACATTTCCAAGACACATGTGACCTTAAATCCGGCTGGCAAGTTTATATGCCAAGAGTGTACAGCTTTGTTGGGGAAAGTTCAGAGCAGCCATGTCAAATTTGAGGAGTCATGGGAAGCATTCCAGAAAATAGGAAAAAACACCAACACCTACATCAAGCGAAAGTTGAATGGACTCCAAACAAGACTCCAAGTAAATCTGGCACACCAATAGCAAAACGGTTCAAGAAACAGTCTCCTTCCAAACAGAAACTCCACAGTAGGCCTACAAGAACAACCTGGTTAGCTGCCTTTGCCAAGAAGCACTACCAGCAAGGATTTAATCTTTTATGGCGTGAAGGCAATGCTTCTGTTAATGCAGCCTTCTTGAGATTTATCTCCAGGACAGTTTGCCAAGAAATGAAAAAAATACTGTTAAAGAGAAACAATAGCATTCTAAGGACAGACACATCCCCAAACAGCCTACATGAATTAACTTTTCAAAAACTTCAAGAAGAGATGGTCACACATACCCCGGTTCTTCATAGTGCCCTGATTGGTGCAAGTACAAATGTTCATGGACAGGAAAGTGTTATGTACAAGACCCGCGACGTGCAACCAAGTAGAATGGCAGCTATGGCTATGTTTGGGTATGCAAGAAAACCCAAGATTTGCAAGCGTTATCAAGAGGCATTTGGAATTCAGTTGTGGTATGCCGGAAGAAAGAGAGAAGTAAGTTACTGTGACATTTAAGAAATAAATTCCAATTTTCTTTAGACATAACAATTGGTTACATTTTTTTATGACATACCAATGCTTGATTAGGACTATGAAGTGAAGATAGCACTCAAGTAAATAATAGCCTACCCACTATGTGGATGCAACATAAATTAAAGTAACTTAGTTGGTAAGGTGTCAGACTAGTAATCAGAGGTTCGCTGGTTCAATTGCTGCAAAATGGGTACTTCGCATAAATAAGGCAGTGCTCAGAGCGTGTGCGCTATATGCTGGAAGTTGCTATGGAAATGGTTTCCGTGTGTACAGGCCTGCTAGGGGCGGAAGGTCGTGTTAGTGCTTCAGTGGATACAAGGCTGTGCCTTCCACGGGGGTGTCGCCGGGGTGGACTGGGCCAAGAGAAACAGGCAAAACTGGGAGAATGGGGCCGACGTTTACCTCAACCCCGATCATGGAGGGAGAAGGTAGCGGCGGGCGAGATCAGGGAGTGACAGAGTGGTCGTCTGAGTGGTCGTCTGGGGGGGCGTCTACAGGCGTGAAGTTCTCACCGTCAGGACCAGTAAGTGGGGATTCCATTTGGAGGGCTGACCCAACAGAGACGTCTTCAGGTAGAGGTCGTAAGGAAAGAAAGCCCCAGTTTTACGACGGGCGGGGGAGTTGGAGCGACTACCTGTTTGGTTTTGAGGCAGTAGCAGAGTGGAATGGGTGTCAAGAGGACGAGAAGGCAGCGCAGTTGATAATGAGTCTCTCGGGTCGGGCACAACAAATAGCGAACAGCAAGAGCGAGGCAACGAAGCGAAATTACTCGTCCTTGGTGGGAGTGCTGCAACAAGCATTCGACCCGCCAGAAAGGGAGATAGCTCATCGCCTTACGTTCGAGCAGCGAGTGAGGAAGCCCTCAGAAAGTGTAATGGACTTTGGTCACGAACTAACCAGACTCGCATTGAAAGCATACCCGAACATGGATGAGGGAGAGAGAGAGCGTCAGTTAGTTTTTCGCTTCGTCAATGGGTTGGGAAAAAAGGAAATTAAGGAGCACGTCTTCTTCAGGCTGTCAGCTGGGCAGAAGAGTATGAGGCCTTCCTGGGAGGGGTAAAATCCAGTGAGGTCCGAAGTAGGACTGCGTCCATTGCCGGAAGTACAGAGTCGCTAGGCCAGGGGTGGGTGTCAAAAGTTGAGGAAGTGATTCTTCAGGAAGTGGCTAGACGGGGAAGCGCGGGCGAAGTTGAAAAGAAAGTTACATCAAAGAAGAGGGTAGGGTCAAGTAAGGAGGGCGTTGCTGTGGAGCGGACCCCGGCTGTGACTCCAACGCTGACAAAATCGCAAACGTACGTTAACAGCATCGAATGCTGGCATTGCGGGGAAACCGGACACGTCCAGCGGTGGTGTCTAAATGCCAAGAAAAGGATGAACGATCAGGCAAGGCCGACAGACAACAAATCAGCAAGTAGCCCGAGGAGAAGACCCTTGTCTGAGGTAGAATGTTTCAAATGCCGTAAAAAGGGGCACTACGCAGATGTCCCACCGGGAGAGGCAGGGTAGAAGAAACCAACAAAGAACAGGAGGACAAAACAGGCGAGGCCCATGTGTCCGGTGGCAGTGTGTACATAGCAGGAGTTGTGGGAGGTATAGAGATCGATCTATTGTTGGACACTGGCTGCACTCACAAGCTGATGGACCGCACTGTAGAATGGAGCCAAGACCGGAATTGAAACCCAACGCTATTCGCATGTGGGCCGCGAATGGGGAGCGATTGAAAGTATATGGTGAATGCACAATGTCGGTTGAGTTGGCTTGGACATCCTTTCGAGTGGCGGTGTTGATCAGCTACACGCCAGGGAACGCCTTCATCCTGGGGACGGATGTGATGGCCGAGTTGGGGTTCACAATCAGGGTTGGTCTGGAGTCAGTTATCATTGAGAAACTGGAGACCTGGATACCTATGTATCAGGATAGGAGGCATCGCTGCTGTCGCATCCAGGTGGCAGAGTCCATAGCTGTTCCACCGGGGTGTGAGATGTTGGTGACTGGCAGCCCGAAAGGAAATCGCTGGTCAAAGTCAGAGACCATTGGGCTAGTTGAGGGCCTTGGGGATTTTAGGAGGGAAACAGGACTCATGGTGGCTAAAGCCGTGGTCGACCCAAAGAAAGGGCGAATTTGTGTGCGAGTGGCGAACATGAGGCCTGAGACAGTCGTATTAAGGCCGGGGACGTCGATAGCTCTAATGACGCACGACGTGAATGTAGGGGAACAGCCTATGTAGGGGAAGATCCCTGAGGATGAGGGAGATGTGGTCTTTCCTGACCACTTGGAGCCGTTACTCACGAGAGCGAGGGAGGTCCTGAAGCCTGATGAGATAAGGGCCTTGGAGCGGGTCATCGTGTCCTCCCAGTATGTATTTGTGGGGCCCGATGGTAAGTTAGGGTTCAACAAGTAAAACACAAGATAGACACTGGGAATCACCCCCCCATCAAACAAAAAATGAGAAGGTCGGCTTGGACCCAGCAAGACACAATCAGTGCCGAAGTCGATAAGATGCTCGCGCAGGGAGTTATCTCTCTGAGTGAGAGTCCATGGGCGTTGCCTATCGTATTGGCGTACAAGCCAGGGCGCGCCGTGCAATTTTGCGTGGGTTTTTTCGACTGGTGAATTGGATAACCAAGAAGGACCCTTATCCATTGCCACGCATCGAGGACTGTCTGGAGGCACTTGGGGGGTCCAGGTGGTTCTATTCATTGGACCGGGCCAGTGGATACTGGCAGGTCTGTA
This sequence comes from Maea johnstoni, assembly GCA_963942565.1. Taxonomy (NCBI): domain Eukaryota; kingdom Metazoa; phylum Annelida; class Polychaeta; order Spionida; family Magelonidae; genus Maea; species Maea johnstoni. The sequence continues at coordinate 17,421,678 of OZ012688.1, read as the reverse complement.
TGGACAAAGAATCTAAGGCCAAGACGGCGTTTTCTACCCATCGAGTTCTTTTTGAATTCAACCTTTTGCCATTTGGGCTCAGCAACGCGCCCGCAACGTTTGAGCGTCTTATGGACCTGACGATGCACGGGCTGCAGTGGGAGTATTGTCTTATTTACTTAGAAGATATCATCATTTTTGGTCCCGAGCCCCTGGTATGCCTGGAGGGACTGGTAAGAGTACTGGAGAGGCTCCGAGAGGCTTGCCTGAATCTCAAGCCCAAAAAGTGTGAGCTATTTCGGACAGAGGTGCCTTTTCTGGGGCATCTGGTCACGCCTGAGGGGATCCTCAAATCTGAAAGACTTGAGGTCATTACTGGGATTTGCCTCCTACTATCGTAGGTTTATCCCTGGCTTGGCCACTCTGGAGGCGCCACTGACTCTGCTGACGGAGAAGGGCAAGGCCTTTGTCTGGACACCGGCTTGCCAGGAGGCATTTGAGTGGATACAAGGGCGACTTAGTGCTGTCCACGTGTTGGCTTATCCGCTGCCGGAGGGTCAGTTTGTGGTAGACACAGACGCTAGCGGCGTGGGGATTGGGGCCGTCCTGTCAAAGATGCAGGATGGTGTCGAGCGCCCCATCGCGTATGCGAGCAAGACACTGAACAAGGCTCAGAGAGTTTACTGCACTACTAGACAAGAGTTGCTGGCGGTTGTAGAGGCTCTCAAACACTTCAGACCTTATATCTGGGGGAGGAAGTTCAAGTTGAGAACTGACCATGCCTCCCTGAGATGGCAGACTAACTTTAAGGATGCCGAGGGAATATACGCCCAGTGGTTGGCCAGGCTGGAGACATATGACTATGAAATAGAGTATCGAACGGGTGCGAAGCACGCTAATGCGGACGCTATGTCCCGTTTACCAGTTAGACAGAGATGCTTCAGGGGAGACTGTGGCGATTGCGGCAACTTTCCTGTCCTGCAGGTACAGACCAGGAGACAAAGGACTCTGGGAGGGGCTGGCCTGAGGGTAAAAGTCCTGGTCCACAGTCCGCACAGCCCAAATCAACCAAGAAAAACAAATCAAGACGGGGAAAAAGGGGGGCCCGGGGGAAGGTCGCTGAGCCTCAGGTGGTGAAGGAACCAGGGGCAGAGGTCACTCCAGAGTCGAAAAGTGGGCGGGAGTCCCGGGAGGAGACAGGTACGCAGGAAACCTATGGGCGCCCGATGTGTGGTGTACCTGCCGACAACCTTGGGGGGTGGGCAGTTTATGATCCAGTGTGACAACTGTGAGGGATGGTTTCATGGGGATTGCGTAGGGGTTGATGAGGATGTCGGGACACAACTGGACCGTTATTTGTGTCCTGAGTGCGGGCGAAACCTCGAGGGAGGAAGGGGCGGCGCCTGAGGGGACTTCACAGACTGAAACAGAGCCTGTGAGTGAATCTCCAGTTGGCGAAAAGCCGGCAGTTGTTCCTGAGGAGTAAGAGAAGTTGGGGGAGGGGGAACCCAAGCAGAGCTCTAAGGGAGGGGGGGGGGGGGGGGGGGCTGTCGACTCAGACAGAGTCCCTCACTTGATAGCGCAGTGGTTTGAGGGTTGGCAGGCGGAGGAGCTGCGAAAATGGCAATTGGAGGACCCTGAGGTGGCCCTGGTGGTAGAACTGAAGGGGAAACAGAAAGAGAGGCCTAAGCCGACAGAAATCTCTAGGGAGGGGTACTCTGTCAAGGCTCTGGTTGCGCAGTGGGATCAGCTGGTTTTGCGTCAGGGTGTATTATATCGCAGGATAGAGAGGATCCAGGTATAGGGGAGTGCCGTCCTGCAGGTGCCAGGAGCTGTCCGCCAGAAGATATTCAATGGTCTTCATGGCGCGAGAGTTGGGGGTCACACGGGTAGGGAGAGAACCTTGGCCCATATCTGGGAAATGTTCTATTGGCCAGGAATGGCTCGGGATGTGCGCCATTGGTGTAGGTGGTGTAAGCCCTGTGCTCGCGCTAAAACGGGCAAGCCGCCAATGCGTCATTCCTTGCAGCAAAAGCCAGTGGGAATGCCCATGGAGAGACTGGCTACTGATATTATGGTCCCCTTCCTGAGATGGAGGAGGGAAATCAATACATAATCGTGATCGCCGGCTATTTTACCAAATGGGCGGAGGCCTTCGCGATTCCCGATCAGACAGCACTCACTGTGGCGGACGTGCTGGTCAGGGAGGTTGTATGCAGATTTGGTACACCGTACCAGCTTCACTCTGATCAAGGGCGTGATTATGAGTCACACTTGTTTCAACAGGTGTGAAAGCTCCTTGAAGTGGATAAAACCCGAACCACCCCTTACATGCCCAAGTCAGATGGACTAGTGGAACGATTCAATCGAACCCTGCAGCACATGTTAGCCACTTTCGTCAATGAAAATCGAAACGATTGGGAAGACCATCTCCCATATCTCATGATGGCGTACCAGGCGACGCCCAAATCAAAGGCATCGTCTGACCTCTGACCTCTACCCTCTTACATGTACTTAATTACGTGCAGATGGACATAAACACCACCTGGTCTCTATAGTGTCAAAAGCTAGAGAAAAAAGAATCCTCATTTGATTCTAGGGTTGTTATAACCCCAGTATACAACAGGTACATTCTATGGCTGCAGCCCAAATCTGCTGATGTTGGGCCGAGAGGTGTCTCTTCCTGTCCAGGTTATGGCAGGGCTTCCACTGACAGAAGGGGAGCCTATGTGTACCACAGAGTACGCCATCTGGTTGGGAGAGACAATGGGTCGGGCCTTCAGGTATGCCCGAGAACGCCTGGGAAAGAGCGTGGATCGCCAGAAGAAAGTCTATGACCGTCTGGCGAAGGATCGCGACTTCCTGGTGGGAGATTGGGTTTGGTATTTTTATACCCCCAAGACGCAAAAGTTTGGGAGAATCTTTTTAGGGCCCTACCTGGTGATACGCAAGCTGAGTCAGGTCACATATGTGATCCAAGCTGAGCGTACGAGGAAGCCGAAGGTGGTCCATGTGGACCATCTGAAGAGGTTTGAGGCGAAGGAAATGCCCAAGTCTTGGCTGGAGTAAGCTGCTCAAGGGGAGTGACCCTCTAAGGTGGTTGGAACCCCTGGGGAGCCGGAGGAAGTGGTCAGGGAGGGGAGTTTACCGCTGGTTGGTGAGGATTCTCCTGCGGTTCATGACGTGGGGGAGGAGCCTCTGGAGTTGGGGAAGGGCTGGGATGCTGAGTCGCCCCCTGATGTGGGTGTGGAGCCTGGTTCTGTTAATACTATGAATTTTTAGCAATTTCATGTGAGGCTTGCCTAACTGTTGATATTTCATCAATACATCTCTCTGGTTGTTTTTCTTTTGGATTATTTTGTTATTTATAGCTTATTTTAGTAGCGAAGTATCTAATTTAAGAAAGAAGAAAGAAAACATAATCAGTTTCCTTGGGCATTCAGCCTGTTTAAAAAATAATGGACAAAGAAAAATCTGGATTGTGTTATTCGTGGTAGAAATTGCATAGTTCTTATGTTTGCTTACTTTTGTTTTCTTCAGAGATGGCAGCTCACAGCGTTTATATCTGGATATCCCAGGGGGAACTGAGACACCTGGCGACGGAGGGCCAGACCCCAGAAGCCAGGAAAGTGATGGCTGAAAGGATACAATATGAGAAAGCTTACCAGGTGCGGATGGACAGAGCCACGGCTGGTGAGACACACATACTCCCGGTGTCCGATGTGCGTCTTCGGGAACTAGGAGTCACCAGGGCGGCGCCCAAGCAGACCAACGATCCAGGAGAGCGGCAGAGGAGGAGGACTCCGCTTTGGAAGTGTTCCAGGATGCGGCCAGTCAACTCGAGTCTAGCGATGACTTGGATGAGGACACCCGAAGAGGGAGGAGCCGGGAGGAACGCCTCTTTCTGGCAACGGAAGACAAACGGGCAAGGCCAAGTGCACCTACGGCGATATACTGGAGGACAACGGCGGACCGCATAACGATCGATGAGTCAAAGGGCCCAGTCCACCTTGCAGCCGAATTTAAGGTCAACCCGAAAACAGGAAATTACCGATGCCCAGTGGCTGTATGTGCGGGGCGGGGCGGTGGCCCTGTGGAGTTTGGACAGTGGCGCTCCCTAGCGCGGCATTTCGAAGTGTGTCATAACGGTCCGAGATTCACGTTCTTCTGCAACGGCAGGGAATGCGCCTACAGCGAGGCCCGACCTGACAAAGTGTTGAGTCATTGGGGGCGAATGGCGTGCACCGGTGATGTAAAGGTGCAGGTACTCCCGCGTTTCCGGATTCCAACAAGGGTGGTGCTGCCGACCGTGGTGCCTGTGTTGTTTGAGCATCGACTGATGCCGCCGAGACCCAATGCCAGTGGGTCAGCCAGGGCAGAGCCCAAGAGTGCTCTGCGACAAGCAACTGGCGTAGCCAAGTCTATAATGCGCCAGGGAGGAGGAGTAAGGTTTTGTTAAGAGGAGCCGCCGAGGGCCCCATCGACGAGTACACAGCCCAAGACGGTTAATACTGGAGCGTCTGCAGGGAGCCTAACAGCACCGCGAGTGGAGGGCGCACTCTTTGATATGAGGGGGGCAGGAATTGGGCAAGGTGGCTGTCGCCCGAAAACCAGTAATGTGATGGAGGGCAAGCCTGGTGCCACGGTGGTGCACAAGAAAGCGACAAAGGAAAGGGCGACCCAGACAGAGGATGATGAGTGCCTTGAGTGTGACGTCAGGGAGAAGAGAATGGCGTCCCTGAAGGCGGAGCTACGGGCTGCCAGAGAGGAGAGGGAGCGGCTTGAACATGAGAACACTCGCTTGGCGGCTGCGTTCGGTCGGCTGACACTGGGCAAGCCCACTTTCTAAGCGACCAAGAGAAACCGGGACCGTTGTGAAAATGGAGATTTTGAGGAAGAACTTTTGTTTTTAAGCGAATATTTGCAGTGAAGTGAACATTTTGATAATTAACATTTCTGTTGTGTTAGACAAAGTTTTGTTTGAATGGGCATGGCCCTAAGTGTTTAATGCACCGTGGAATTTTATGTTTGCTTTTGTGTCGTAATTTTATTTTGGAGTTAAAATCTCGTTTGAATAATTCTAGTAATGGAGAAGTTAATTTTATCGTAATTCTAGTCAGTAGAAAACTAAGTGGTTATACTTTTGTTAGTATATGCGTAATTCCCAATAATTCTTATTTTGGTTAAAAGAAGGAACGGTCATGAATGGGCAGGCCCAGACTGTATCCTTGGATTTAGTGGAAATATATTTGACTCTGTGAAGTCAGGAGTTGGACTAAGGATTCGGCCAAGTATTTACTAAAAGAAGAATCTACAAAATTCCAATCATTCCAGGATATGTAGTATTTGCCTAGAAATATTTATTTTGTATCATTCAGAGCATTCCACAGGCTGGCTGGCCAGGTACACCGGCTCCGAGCAGGTTCCTGTGGTGTGTTCTGAATAGCAGTAGACTAGAAAGATATTTTTGTATTTATGAGTCCAATAAGACTTATTTTAGAATGAAAATCATATTTGTTTGAGTTTTTGTCTTTACCACCCGGGTCGGTTGGGAACAAGGTGGGAGGATTGTGAAAGGCTCCATCTGATGGCCGTTTCGGAAACTAGACCTAATTAATAATCATAAGGGTCAAGAACGTTTTGGCCTCATGGTTTTGTTGATGCTGGGATTTTGAGACGTAGCGAAGATAGCCAGCAAGTAAGGAGAATAAAACTTGTTTTGGTACCTAAAATAGTGAGATCCGGTGAGTCTTGTTGTTGCCTCTTGATTGATTGTGTCTTCCTGCCCCATTTCGTTAGGTTCTATTGGGTTGTCCCTGGGAGGGAATACTGTATTAAGAATAGAAAGTGGGGAGTAGGAATTGAATAATCTGTGAGGATAGGCGGCCATCTTAGATTCTAGAATCTTGCTAAGGTGTGTGTTGTTGTGAGAAGAAATAAACCATTTTGTTGTACTTTTGAGTAGGAGTAGGTGGGTTAGGCAGGTTCTTTAGTTGTTTTCGTATAGAGTTAGGATAATTGTAACAATTGATGTTGTTGGGCGGAGCCCTGAAGTAATTGAAGCTAATTAGAGTCAAATCTAGTTCAGACAGTGTTGGGCAAATTCTGGTCTGCTAGATTAGATAGCATATAATCCTGTAATCCATATTAGCTTGAGAGACACAAATAGGTGTCTAGGTCTGGGCAAGCCACCCAGATTAGCTTATAATTAGCAAAGAATAATAGTAGGGAATTGATCATGTTGTGTAGTCTATAGTGGGCGTTTTTAATCTATGGAGTCCCACTAGTTCAATTGGGTGACAATCATAGTAATTCCTTAGAGCTGGTGGAGTCCCAGTAGAAATATTTATTTTGTATCATTCAGAGCATTCCACAGGCTGGCTGGCCAGGTACACCGGCTCCGAGCAGGTTCCTGTGGTGTGTTCTGAATAGCAGTAGACTAGAAAGAATTTTTGATCTATGGAGTCCCACTAGTTCAATTGGGTGACAATCATAGTAATTCCTTAGAGCTGGTGGAGTCCCAGTAGTTCAATTGAGTAAAAGGGAGTTCCCCTCAAGCAGTGGGGTTTTGGGAGAGCCTTCTGGACAATCACAGATAATTCGGCCAATCATAGAAATACTAATTGTTGTTGATATTTACTCTGACAGTGAGAGGGTTTTCAAACCCATAGATCACAGCCTAATAAAACTCATAGTTTGGAGCCCTCTGCTACACTTCGAATGAAAGCCTGAATCAAGAACTGAAAAAGCCTGGGAATACAGCTGAATGACATACTGTCTGCCCCAGGAGTTTTTAAATCCATAGAGTATAATAACCAGTGTGAGGAAAAGGATGGGTTACAGAAATTTTGAATGGAAGCAAGAATCAAGAACTGAAAACGCATGGAAATTTCTTATCACATCTAAGCAGTTTTTCTCTTGTACATAATACTGGTGTGTAAAATGATAAACGTTGATTGGTGAAGCACACAGTTTTTAAAGGTATTTTCATGTGTAAACCAGTGGATTTACAGGCAAAAGCAATGCTTGTGAATATGTCACTCCATACTGGTGAGGTTTGCTGCCTGACTTGTCTGGAAACTGGTGCAGTAATATGAGGAGGGTAATATGTATCTTTTATGAAGCAGTGAGCCAGATACCAGGAAAATAAGGAGATTCTAAGAAAATCCAGATTATGCTTAAAGGCATAAAATAGAAGAATTTAGCAAGCATGCACAGCAAGGCGTGTGCATTTTAAAAATCAAGACGGAATTGTGACCTATCAACTATATACAGTCAAACCTCTTTTAAGCGACCGCTCAAGGGAAATGTCAAAAGTGGTCTTTTAAAGAGGTGGTCTCTTAAGAAGGGGTTGAGGGTCTGAGCGAGGTTATGAAAAAACAAAGAATTTCCAACAATGACCTGGAATCATTGAGCTTGTTATGTTCAACTGCGTTTGTTGAAATTTTTCATTAAAATTTTATGAGTGAACAATTCAGAAAAATAAAAGTTAAACTATATCATTAATTGAGGACACTCAGAAATGGTATAATTTCAATTTTTTACCAATTATTTCATTATTTTATTGTGCCCTTTCCAATACACAAGGCGTCTAGGCATTCAAGTGGCCGTTGAATAAAGGACCATTTACTCGTAGGGATAACATTTCATGGCCGCTGGTCGCGTCAAGCAAGTGGTCGCTTAATCAGGGTAAAATATACAGGGAATAGCCTTGGGGGGATTTGAAACGGTCGTTCAAGGCAGGTGGTCGTTTAAGAGATTTGGTCGCTGAGGCAAGTTTGACTGTATTTACAACCCCCCATATCTACCCTCTTTCCCTGACCCTCCCACCACATCCCCATGTCTATCTAATTGTCTGTCCTCTTTTTTTGTGGGAGAGGACATTATTTCCGCTTTCTGTGACTTGGGCGCGTCATATGATAGGGCGCCCTCAATTCAGATTAAAGCATGCTCTTAAACCACACATGGTGAGGAGCGTGCCTCAAAAATCGTCCGGTTTCGGCGAGGTACGGATTAAATTGTCCCTAATAAGCACTGAAATTTGCATGCAATTGTATTAGGAGGGACCAGGCCCTTAAAATCTGTACGGAAAATCCCAAAATTGAGATAAAACAGGTCCGTATTAAGCCAGTTCACCTTTAGCTGCTGAAGGCAAAAGGAGTTTGTACTTTATGGGATGGAGTGGTTTGTTATTGCGACGGGCTTTGATAATACATATGTGGCTTATGCAATATTCAATACCATCACTATCAGGATATCTAGATAGTTAGTATCTTGACGTGCGTGCGCCAACAATTCTTTGATTGTAGGGGCTCGGCTGCTATCTCAGCTTTCTCTTCGGCGCTTCTTTCCTTCCTGTTTTTGACACTTAGATTAAACTGGGGACGGCTGGTGATAACGTGACAACATTAATAACCCTACACTGCGTTTTACACATTCTATTACGATCGTCTATCAGTTAAATGTTGAATCCTTGGCTTCGACAGTGTCGATGCGAGCTGTCTATAGTTAATGGCCGTGATAAAGAAGGTACTATTTCCATGAAAATGGGAGGATACCCCTCGTGTTCTTAGGCCACCTCATCGCTTGATTATGCGCAGGGATAAGAATTTTGATTGGTTCACAAGGGTCATGTGGGAAGGTGCTCGTACAAAGTCACATGACTTCGTCAAGATCTCCAGCTGGGGAAATTAGTTCATGAAGAAGCCAATAGATGTAGCTGACAGGTGGGCATGCACGTTCAAAAGCAAACTGAACACTGAACTGTTCCACATTTTGTTTATCTTCTTTCGATAACAACTTGGGGTGAGTGGGGATCACCCTTTGTCTCTAGAATTTAGTGAGATTGATTTATTTCTTCTCCACCTGACAATTTATTCTCCATCTGACTCGCAGTCGCGAGCGCACGTCTCCACAAAATTTCGCGTGTCCTACCAAATCATTACACCCTCAGTCCTAAATTTCACCTCTTGAATTGAGTCTTTCTGGATCACTATGCTCTTGTGAAAGGACTGTATATGCTTTCTCATTATACTGTCAAAGCAAAGGTTGTACCAGTACAGATTGTTCTCAATTCGTTTTTTCATCAGTTTGAATGGCATAAATAACTAAGTCATCACACTCAATATGTACGAAAACTAGGTCCAATGAGGATATGTATTTCAATCTCAATTAAATGTAGTTCTAGAAGAATAACACACACATGGCCAACTTCCCTCCCAGTAGGCAAAAATATTGCCTGAATGTTATTTCAATGTTAAATTTAGACGGAATATTATGGACCAATTATGAACATTTCAGCTACATTCCTGAAATGTTCTTATTTGATGTCATATGCATGTTCTATTCTGATCTGAATGGCATGCACCAATAATGAACATTCCTGCAATCCTCAGGTCTGAACATTCCTGGAATGTTCGGATTTCACATTATATAAACATTAAATTGAGATATATCCTAAATTGAGATATATCATAATATGGGAACTGTTACCAAGTGCTTCCACTGCACAGACGACTTCCAATGTTCAGACAACATTCAGGATCCAAATGATTCATTTGGCATTCCGCTCTTAACATTCTATGAACATTCGCATCTGAACATTCATACAATTTTCATTCTGAACTATGAGAGAATCATTTTTTAAATATTCGGCGAAAAACATTCCTGTAATGCTACATGAATGTTAACATGCCCACTGGGCTTGTATAGTGTGAAGTTGAATTTTAACAGTTGGAAATTTTAACAGCTATTGTGACAAACATTTTGAAAGGAAAATGTAGATAAGGAAAAAAACTGGCCATCAAGCCTCTAAGATCACTTTCATAGAGAAGTTCATTATGGCATCCTAACATCAGGTTGCCAATATGGAATGGTCAGACAATGGCAACCAGGTGTCCATTTACCATTTGTAACATATCACCAGTCCTAAGAAGGCCAGGAACGAGTACCAGGTAGGAGACAATCAATCACCTCTATCCTAGAACAGGCCTTAGCAGGCATAAGATCCTTGCTATTAAGGGTGTATGAGTAAGATCCTTACAAGTCTTAATCATAACAAACATACAATCTAAGATGTCTTTGGTGAGGGTTGCTGCCTGACTTGCCTGGAACCTGGTGCAGTAATATGAGAGAGGAATATACTTGTAATGTATCCTTTCTGAAGCAGTGAGCCAGATACCTGGACGAATAGGGAGATTCTAGAAAGTAGCTGCATGCTAAAGGGGAAAAGGAGTCTCTGTACATTTTGGGATGGAGTGGTTTGTTATTGCGACGGCTTTGATAATTCAAATGTGACTTCTGCATTATTAAATACCATCACTATCAGGATATCTAGATTTTTTAATCTTGATCACTATGCACTCCTTGTGGAAGGACTGTATATGTTGCTTTGTCATTATATTGTCAAAGCAAAGTTTAATACCAGTACGGATTGTTCTCAATTCATTTTTTCATCAGTAAAGAAGACCATTAAAGAGTAGCAGGTAGGAGGTAGTGGCAATTGCCTCTATCCTGGAGCAGGCCTAAGCAGGTATAAGATCGTTGCTATTAAGGGGCTATGGGTAAGATTCATATTAGTCTTAATCTCAATCATAATAAACGTACAATCTAAAATGTTTTTCAGAGTCCAGGACTTAATGGAAAGATAAAAGTATCAAGGGTGCAGCAGACCCCCAAAAGACCATACGTTAACAAGATGCAAGAGTGAAAAAGGAGAACAATTCAGCAATGGCTATCAAAACACTAATTAGTCTTATTCACAGAAGATGAGCTTGTTGTGTTGTCATTGCTAACAAGAAGAAACCACCTCTAAAAAAGGTAGAAAATCTTGTAGAAAGTAAGTCTTTCTCTGTTTGACTGGTCATTATAATAGATAAGACTTGGTATACCGATATTATTTCATAATTGAATATGACAATCAAATTAGTTGATAAGAAAAAAAACACTTAAAAGATTAAACCGTTGTTGGAGATAATTTTCATGTGTTGAGAAGTATCTGCAGCTTGTAAGAAGGCATGGAATGTGAAAACATTTGCTTTTGAACGTTTTTTTAATTCTAAAAGGTCTGCTCTGTACGTTTGTATGCTAATGGTGTCATATACTGGCTAAAATAGTCACAGGTGGTGGACCAACACTCGAAACCATTACCCATCAAGCGAGCATTGACCATGCTAAGAAATTAGGATGTGCAGCAGCCCTGGCAGTGAGCGACTTCTCAACTTGATCCTCCAACCCGTATTCTTATGGGTAGTACACACAGGTTTTCTTTAATCTGACATCAAATGCATAGATGACCTCCTGGCTAAGTTTTGATTCATAGAAATATCAATTACGCTCAATTAGTCACAATTTATGGAATCAGATGCTGTAAAGTGGGGGCCAGATGCAGTGTGAGCATATCTCAAAATGTTAAGTGCTTAACAAGATCTCACTGTTCAGCCAAGTAGCAATTAAGATGAGAGGTGGAAAACCCTAGTTTCCCAAATCGTAGCACTATTAAGGTGTTTAAGTAGGTGACTCACTTACATCTTCCATATGCAAAATATGCAATCATCAGCAGAGTATCAGGGCTTGCAGAATTTGAAATCATCACCAGAAATGTAGGGGAATGAGCACTAAAGCTCAGAGCAGAAAGAGGACCTTGGATGAAACCGACAGTGATCGGATTCCCTTTCACAATAGGTGTTTCAAGCAAGATAATCTTCTTCACACTGTAATCAAAACATCTGACTCTCTCAAAAGACATCTACATGTCTGGAATGCCAAGTCTTGCTATGGTTGCAATATTCCCTTCTGTAGCAGAACATTCATCCTAGAACTAATGCAGTCTCCTTGCCAAGGTTACAGAGTACCCACCAGAAAGACCATAGAGGAGAAACAACTGAACAAAGTCACTGAGGTACTGCAGGTAGATTTAGAGGGGCGGGTAGTGAAACTGGTGGGAGATGGTTGGAGTTATATATTCACAAGGACCATATGGTAGCTACATGCCTGCACATAGAAGGAAATAAAGTCATTGTTCCTAGATGCCAAGGACACTGGATCAGTGCAGAAAACAGCACAGAACTGTAAAGTAATGTGCCAGGAGTCTATTGCCTCTGCAGGGAGTAACTAGGGGTGCACTGGTCCGAATTTGCTTACGGACACTGCTAATAACATGAACTGAATTTTGGAATTTCGTTTTTCGTCACATTTATGCCAATTGTGGCTAATCCGTGACTAGCTAGTTGTAAGTAGTGGAGGAAACCGGAGTACACGGCAAAAACCACCGCCTAGCCCCAAGTCACTGGCAACTTTCTCACTTGCCCAGGCCGAGATTCGAACCCAGGCAGTGGTGAGACAGCGTGCAGTCAGTGGCGGCGCCTTATACCACACAGCCGTCAGAGCAGGCCCCAACATGAACTGTATTAGGAGAGTGACCTGAATGTATATTACTGATTAGCTCACTAGCTCAACCTGATCATTCAGGGCATCACCCCACTCACAAACATGGAACATGTTGTAGATGTTCAGAATTCTTCAGAAACCACCACAGACGATCCGCCTGGCTGAGGGATTGTCAAGATAGTGTGAGGCCTTAGTTGCCTGCTGATACCTGTTGGAAACATCAGCTAACTGCCCTGCAAACCTTTTTCCAAAAATTACCAACATTGAATTGCCAACATATCAAGATTCAGATGGAGTTAGAGCTGCCTGTCTATGGCTTAAATGTGATTTAATTGAAATGAGACACCAGAGTCATAAAAAAAGAGACTTGTCAGCCAAACTCTTTTATAGTTGGTGATGCTGTTGATCTTAACAATGCATAGGGTGACAGATAGAATGATACCCTGAGGAACTCCCATTTCTTGGTCATAAAAATCAGAGAGAGATGTCCCTACTCTGACTCGAAATTTTCTTTCGGATAAAAGGTTTTGAATTAAAGGGGGTAATCGTCCCCTAAGGTCATATCATATAAATATTTCATAATTCCGTATTTCCAAGTGGTGTCATATGGTTTTTCAAAGTCGAGGAAGATGTATTATAAATTAAGAATCCCTGTAGTACAAAAGTTTCAGAGAGCATAAGGTGATCCATTGTGCATCTTGTCTTACAGAAGCCACTTTGAGCTTCTGTGATGAATGCAGAGGATTTCAGAAACCAAACAAGACAAACATTACTCACTCTTTCCATTGTCTAACAGACACGGCTAGTCGATGCTTTAGGGTGGTAATCATTTGCATCTTTGGAGTCTTTTCCTGGCTTGGCAATATATGTATGGTGGTGGAAACTCTCTAGTTTCCCAAATAGTGTTAATATTCTTAATGTCTACTTCAACCAGCAGATGACGCTAATAGATATGACCTATAAACTGCCAACCTGAGCCAAGGGAAACCCAATCAAACACGGCTCATCGGCGAGGTTGCCTAGAGTAACCCCATATAAACAACTCCAGCCCCTTCTGCTGCCTTTTGTGTATAAAAAACAGAGCTTCAGCGTTGCCTGAACCAGTTTCTCTCAGTTTTGCAAAGTATTCTCCATGTTTTATCTGGCTTTATCCACTAGTAATTTTCAATCTGTTTTATCTGCAGTTTATCTGCCTTTGATTTTTCTTTCAGGGATGTGGATAAAGTTATCCTGCCATACATAAATGCAATGTGTGAGAAGGCAGCCTGCCCTGTGTATGTTTGATGTGTTCAAGGCGGGGGATTATACCAACACTCCTGTCAACCCCTTAATGCAGAACTTCATGGGAGAAATGTCCATGTTGTTTTCATCCCTGCAAACTGTACCTCCAATCTCCAGCCCCTTGCACAAAACCCAACCCAAATCAGATGTTTCAATACTGTATTAAGGCAGACTTTAGCAAGTGGTATGGTGATAAGGGCCTTAAAGACTAGCGAATCTGTTCAGAGTGTAGAAGTGGATCTCCGACCTAGTCATATAAAGCGACTCCATGACAGCTCTCATATTGTATGTGAAGGCTAGGCATTACTGCACCCATTAAACTAAATATTTTCTTGAAGAAATTCCCAACTTGCCGACTGCACCTACAGATTTAAGTGCCATCCGAACCATTGGAAAGCCAGAAATAAACTATCTTGCCAAAAACAAAATCAAGATCACAATCAACTGGAATCGATCCTGCGACCCCTGAGATCCCAGCCCAACATGCTATCAATGAGGCCGCCGAGTTGTGATGAATAATGAATGTAAAAACAGATTCATATTCATGATTTGGGATCGTGCCTAACCTACCGAGAAAAATCTTGTTATTTACTATTTGGCCAGTTTTATTTATTACCCCAAATTTAGATACGGCCCCAAAATGATGTAAATGAATCCCCCCCCCCCCCTTATCTAGTCAACATGTGGATCCATAATCATCCAGTATATGGTAACTATAAGATGGCCCCACCCATATATAGATCACTTGAATGTCGTTAGAAACCAATTACGAGAGAAGGAAGCGCCAAAACAACTGTACAAACTTTTTCGATCGCCCGACTTTATGCCTTTGCAAATAAGACAATAGTAAATATATATGCCTTTACATGTCATTAACTTTAGTCTCTCCGCCGACTCCGGCAAATTTTCCCGACTATAGGAACATGCTCTGGGTGTGCTCAGATTTTTACATTTGTGAAAGTTTCACTTTTCTAGCCGCTCCGCATTACGTTATGATCAATGGAGTCCATGCAGAGACAGATGTTGGGAACAGCTACAGGACCTGTTGAAAGATTATTTTGATCCAACCGTCATCTTATCGATGTCAACCCTTCATAACAGTGATGCAGTATCCGATTGTGCAAAAAGGGTTAGGCAAGCACTGAAACGAAAGCCTGTCAACCCCTTAACCCCAACCAAATTTGCATTGAGTGTGGAAGTACGCGCCAGGGAAGAGGAAAATCAACATTTGTAAAAGCGGTTGAAAATGGAAGAGGAAAAAATGTCACAAAAAAAAATAGACAGACAATGAAGAGAAATCAGACTCAAATAAACAAATGGAGAATCAAATTAAATGAAGTGAAGCACAAACTTCAAATGTCTCAACAAATCCTCAAGAAGGCTAAAACAAGAAAAGTGAAACAATCTCCAAAGAAAGGAAAAGCAGGAAAGAAAACCAATGTGTGAAATGAAAAGTGAAATAAAGGACTTGAAGGTAAGTGGTGAGTTTAGAAGCTGATGGATGCAAAAACACTGTGATTTCTACAAGAGGACCTGGAATGGCACAGCCCTTCTTGCCTGAGGTAAGGGATGTGTGTCACCAGTTTTTCGCTGCCAGAGTCTCTGCAGAGCACATTCCCAGACTCATTAGAGCAACTCTATCTCTTGCTAATAAGCAGATAGAAATTCTTCCTTCAACATTGTCCCCGAATGACATGGCAGGAGAGATATGAGAGCTCTCATGGCAGCAAGTTGGCGAGGTTTTTAGTGAAGAAAAAGACATGACACTACAGCATAATGCAACAACGGAGTCTGGTCACCACGTTCAGGGTTTGCTGTTTCAAACTACAGATTCTAGGATATAAACCTTGGGTTTGCGAGAAATAGTGGGCGGCAGCGCGAAACATCATTTTGATGCTGGTAGGGATGCATTGAGTGACATAGATTGTAGTTGTGGTGTATCGGCTTCAGACAAGATTTTGGAGAACATATCGAAAAGCATAACCAACCACTATATTGTTAACAGTGCTGAAAACAGATTGTGGAACCAAGAAAGAGAGGCTGCTGCAGATAAACTTGGATTCAAGGTTTCGCTTGTTCTAGAATTCCTTTGTTCTCCGCATCCACTTGGGCAGTTTACCCATGTTGCTGATAAGGAAACTAAGGCATCTAAAGCAAAGAAAAGTATACCGCAGGTGTTTAAACAAGGCAGAGAGTCTGACATGCATGCGTTGCTATGGAGACTATCAAATCTTATCTACAAGGACGGTACTCGAGACCCATTGATGATCTCACCTTTTTAGCTGAGAAGGGTATAAAACACCCAAATAAAAATATTACCAAGTAACTCCAAAAACGCTTGAACATCTTTCATAACGCTGCTGGGGCTTTCATATGGCCAGTTCTTAGCATTTGCTGCCAGGCTCTAGGTCTCATAGGTCAGTGCCTAAAAAATGTTGTTTGGGCCAAGGTGGTGGAATCTAATATGGCAATCCTGAAAATGTCTCCTTTCATCCTGGAATTTGTAAACACACTTGTGCTGCCTCGCAAAGATGCTTGTGATTTGTTGACAGGAAATGTGCTGCTTTTCAACTCCCAAGTTCTGTGTTACAGAATCCACACTAAGTCACCTCATCGCTTCTCAGGAATCAACAACATTTTGGACCTCTTGCAAAGTATCACAGGTGCAATGTGTGACAAGGCAAGAATGCTTCCAAGGACTTGCTTCATGGGGGAAGGTATTATGAGCCATCAGAGGAGATACATGTCCTTCCCAGCTGAAAATTTAAGCTCGGAACTACTTAATTGAACAATTTGATAATTTGAACAATCTATTAGACAAGCAACTCATCAAAATCAGTCGATATGTATGAACAACCACCCCCCTGCCCTGTTACCTGATTTCATATGCTTGATACTTAATGTTAGCAACTTCAGCCTGGTTAAACACAAATAAATAGTTGGTTGTAAATCTTTGAGTGGCATGTATATACATGTATGTATGTATGTATATATATATATATATATATATATATATATATATATATATATATATATATATATATATATATATATATATATATATATATATATATAATATATATAGCGGTGATCCCCCATTATGTCCATAATTAAGAACATTTACAGCTGATAATACATGTATAACTATGCCTGTAGTTCTATGACAGTCAGGTGGATGAAATGACTTGATATATATACCATTTACTAATGGCCTCAATCTGCAGTCGGGGGGGGGGGGGGGGCATTTAGCTCTTCTCTGTTGTAGAAGACCCCATCACGACCATGTTCCAGGTTAATGAACACCCCACACCATTTAGTCATGGATTCCATCTTCTTGATATTTCATGTTAGCTCTTCCAGCCTGATTAAACACAAGTGAATAGTTGGCTGAAAATCTTTGCGTGGCCATCAGTTTTGACTATGAATACGCAATAACACGGTTGATGCTCTTACATGATGTCCATTTAAAATAACTGTAAAATATTGGTAGTAAAAGTGTTTTTGGTTAGTGATGGAGCCCCTCTTAAATGGCAGTTCCCTACACTCACACACACACACATATGTATATATATATATATATATATATATATATATATATATATATATATATATATATATATATATATATATATATATATATATATATATTTATACCCGAATACCCCACTTCATTTGAAGCGGGATTGTCACACAAACACACCTGTTATCCATCTGCCTCCAACTGGTTGTCAGCAGGTAAATAGTTGCATGGAAGTCTTCACCTGGCATGCAGAGTTATGACCCTGAATGAGCAATGACATGGTGGATGCTATTACACCTATTAATACCTTGAACAAATTGTACAGTATACTAGGATATTTCAAATGGCAATATGCTGTGGCATGACCAGATGGGTAAGCCTTGGAGGGGTGGTAGGACACCCCTTCTTAAATTTATAATTCATAAATATAACATGCCCGACATAATTTCTGGCTTGCCCGAAATAAGTTATAACATATGCCAGAATGTCATGTATTATTTCTTATGGATTTAATAATTGAAAAACCATTTTCTTTTAAATTTTGTTGCATTGTTAGCATATTCCTGGGTATTTGTGCCATTTATCTACATAAAAAATGTGTAGTGCTCAGAAAATCAGCTTGTCCATTTGGGCAAGTGAAAACTAAAATGTACTTGCCCGAAAGCCCTTTTTTCAAAAATTCACTTGCCGGGGCAAGTGAGCTAGTACTTATGTCGAACCCTGATCTATCAGATAAAACAGATAGATAAGGGTTTAACAAAATGTGACATTATTCAAACAATGACATTAGAATCCATGTAATATATTGTATACATAATAACTAGTTATGGCATTTATACAAACTTTTTTTTTTATCTCAGATCATTTTGATAGTGTTTGCCCAGGATGTTATTGAAGTTTCTCAAAAATTATCATGATTCCCATTCAATAAGTTTCTTCCAGTTTCTTTAGGAAAAATGGAAGAAACTAGATTCTTCAGCCATCCTGTAAGAAAAAGGTATCTTCAAGAAGAAGACCCTGTTTTGGAGAAACATTTAATGCCACACACGCATATATACTACTTGCTTGGGAGTTTGCCTGTTAAAATATTTGTATACATGAGGTCAATAATTGTGTTGCTAGACAATTATAGACAATGACTCAAAAGAACATCATATGAAAGCAGAACTTTATTTACATGCATCGTAATCATGCATTACATGATCTATACCCAACAACATTGCTTTTTCCCTAAGCATGTATAAATTAGGCCTAAAAAAGTAAATTGTTTGTTTCCTGTAACGGTCCGAAAAAAAATAGGGAAGGTAGGTCGGTAAAAAAAAATTTTGCATTATTTTTTTGGTCAAAAATGTGTGTTTTATGCATGTTTTACGTTGATTAGGAGTTGGATGGGCGATAAAAACTTTAGGGTAGGGATTTTTTTGAAAAAACCTTGTTAGGGTAGGGTAACAGGAAACAAACAACTTTTTTAGGCCTTTGGTCAATTACCTTCAAACTCCATGTGTACATTAGGAATACTCTATGGAATATCCAACTTTTGGTGCACATTCGGAATATTTAAACTAGGTTTTTCATCTAGCATTTTTGGCAACATTCAGTCAATCTTTTTAACAAAAGCAACCAATAATTAATCAGATTTATTGAACTGCTTTAATGTGTGAAAGATCTAATATAGAAATATTATTAAATGTGTATATATCCTTTTGCCTGAATCACTTGAAAGTTGCACATGTTCATCCTTAACGTACTTCAATATTTTTTCTTACTTTCAAATGATGAAAGTTTATCTTTAGTCTACACTTGGAAAACTCACACTTGTACAAAAATTCCAAACATCCTTCATACCTTTTGCTACTTATTATTCTAGAAACCAATAGATAGGTGAAACATAGGTGTCCAGTTTTTCCTCAACTTCTCTTTCACTCAAAAACACCTCATGTAATGAACATTCTCTCTTTCTTTCAAACCTTATGCACCCAGGGCACGAAAAATACTAAAAATTCTCATTGACCATTCAGGTTAGATGCCTAATGAATATATTATCATAATAAGGGTTCACAAGCCCTGAAACAATTACAATATAAAATCGAAGATGTTAATTAGTGTAATACATCTCCCTGATAAAATGCTCAACAAAACTCATTATTTTCATATAAGCCCAGATATTTTTTCAATAGCCCCAGGCTCTCAGATCATCTTTGTTGTTGAGCTATGCAGCTTTTCCCGAAGAGGCCGCAAATACAAAGTAGTATTTCTGTACTCAAAATAGAAAACATTCATTAGGCAGTGAGTTAAATACCTATAGGTTACCAGAATTTCACACTTCTTAAAAATAAAACAAATTAAATAAATGGAAGAAAGAAAACGGGCCAAAGTCACATTATATCATATCTCATTTCTGCTGTTGAGAAATGGTTTTAACTTTGGCTCTACTGCATAAAAAACAAGAATAATTTAACAATCACTACTAAATACTAGTAAATAATCACTCGCACCACTCATCAACTTTTATTCATTCAATAAAACCTTACTTCCCTAAAAAAAATTTCACTGAGCCAGCATTTTCGCTAATACTGTTTACCGTGTTTCTTTTGCGCATTTAACCCATTAATACTCAAAAGTTCATCGAGGAATTGTCGTCTGGATCTATGATACTTTGGACAATAACTTTTGAATTGAGAATGATTTTACAAAATATTTGAAGGAGAGTTGTTGGTAATGTTCTGATCAACATTTCTCCTTCAAATATTTTGCCAATTATGCTAAAGCCTGTAAATTTTCATCAAAATTGTCAGGCTGTTTTTGGCCGCTGTGAGCATTAATGGGTTAAGTAATGCACTCGTTAGGCTGTTGCCTTTGATGAATTTAATTTTTGTGCAGTCATAAAATGACAAGCTGTCTTGTCAGTGTGTTGTATGATACTAGCATAGTGTTTGGATGTCCAAATAGTGATGGGCAGTTTAACCCTTATGCTGCTGGTGCTAATTTACCCAATACAAAATGACGAAAGACATATAAAATGACTGAAACCCTGGCACATGGGTACTCGTATGAGAGTCTCAGTGAGAGCTATACAATGAATACCAACATGACAGGGTTTGGATGGTTTTCCGAAATCTTTGCATCCTTGTGCTTCGGGCGAAAGTTGCCTCAGCATTGTAGGGTTAATAAATGCACACTCCAAGGATGCGCAAAGCATGCATAAATTTAACTGCGGCAATATTAACACGGTATTCAGCAGTTTTCCTGAGATGTAAAATTAGTGCACAAGCATTCCCAGACCCATTTTCGTCTGGAGTGTACATTTGGTCTGATGCATGTGAAAAAGTCCTAATGAAATAGAAATAATTTGAAGAATATTTCACTGAGAATTGCTGTTCCTGTTAAATCTAACAATCCCTCTTTGATTTTACTGAATTATACTAAAATTAGTGAGTTCAATTAAAAATTGTCAAATGCTCCAGATAAGGCGTGGTTGATAAACAGTTAAAAACACAATTATAACGCGTTGTCACATGGTTTCTCATAGCCCAATATGGTAGACTAGACCCTAACTTATTCTTGTGATCACACTGTACATTAAAACCTACTATAAACCAATTAGATAGCTTCTAATTGCGTTTCTTGGCAGTGGAATCACAATAGCTTTCTAAAATGTAGCCATTGAACCAAGGGCAGTGTTGAGTCAACACTGTTGACGATAACGAAATTTGGGTGAATTAAAGCCATATTTTTCTCAACCCTTTTTGCAAAGGGAGCATCATATGGCTTCACAAATCTTCATAACAAAGCAATATTTTGACAAATATATGACCGAGAGAGTTTGTGGTTCTCGTGGGGTTTCACAGACCTCTTCCAAATTTTCTTCAAATACTACCGTATTTGATAAGTTATGGTCTAAGCAGTCAGATCATGTACAAATTCTACTGTAGAACACCCATATGACGCATGTCCCAAATATAGCGAATTGGGGAGTTTTTGCATCATAGCGTATCTTTATGTTAGCGACGGTAGCCGCCGCTGACAGCGCCAGTACAGTAAGAAAAAAGTACAGCGTTTTTATATATAGCGAAGCGGAACCACACGCTATGTACATTGTATGCTATATATAAACAGACGCGAATATTTTGTGTTCTACAGTATTTGTAAATAGGTATAACGCACATTGATCAGGTGTTGATTCGATGTCTTAGAACCTAATAACACTAGTATGATGATCCTCAGTGCTAAGTGCAAATACAGACCAGACATGCTCAACCAATTTATGAATGTAGTAACCAAAAATGCCATTACCATCTTGATATTATCTTTATTTATAGAGAATTTTTCAGAAAATATTTTAAGAGGATATACTGATCAGACACTATCCCCAAACTCTCCTTCGAATGATTTGTGAATTTATGCTTAATTTCAAAGTAATTTCCAAAGGTTTGCAGACAACACTGGTCGCAGTCATTGTGGAATTGCTGTTTTGGACAGACTTTTTTTTAAACCCTGGCTAAGATCCTGCATTCCATCATTAAAGCATAAAGGGTATTCGGTGCCTGAACCAGTTTCTCTCAGTTTTGCAAAGTATTCTCCATGTTTTATCTGGCTTTATCCACTAGTAATTTTCAATCTGTTTTATCTGCAGTTTATCTGCCTTTGATTTTTCTTTCAGGGATGTGGATAAAGTTATCCTGCCATACATAAATGCAATGTGTGAGAAGGCAGCCTGCCCTGTGTATGTTTGATGTGTTCAAGGCGGGGGATTATACCAACACTCCTGTCAACCCCTTAATGCAGAACTTCATGGGAGAAATGTCCATGTTGTTTACATCCCTGCAAACTGTACCTCCAATCTCCAGCCCCTTGCACAAAACCCAACCCAAATCAGATGTTTCAATACTGTATTAAGGCAGACTTTAGCAAGTGGTATGGTGATAAGGGCCTTAAAGACTAGCGAATCTGTTCAGAGTGTAGAAGTGGATCTCCGACCTAGTCATATAAAGCCACTCCATGACAGCTCTCATATTGTATGTGAAGGCTAGGCATTACTGCACCCATTAAACTAAATATTTTCTTGAAGAAATTCTCAACTTGCCGACTGCACCTACAGATTTAAGTGCCATCCGAACCATTGGGAAGCCAGAAATAA
This sequence comes from Maea johnstoni, assembly GCA_963942565.1. Classification (NCBI taxonomy): domain Eukaryota; kingdom Metazoa; phylum Annelida; class Polychaeta; order Spionida; family Magelonidae; genus Maea; species Maea johnstoni. Next base: position 17,399,374 of record OZ012688.1, on the reverse strand, counting down.
ACTATCTTGCCAAAAACGAAATCAAGATCACAATCAACTGGAATCGATCCTGCGACCCCTGAGATCCCAGCCCAACATGCTATCAATGAGGCCGCCGAGTTGTGATGAATAATGAATGTAAAAACAGATTCATATTCATGATTTGGGATCGTGCCTAACCTACCGAGAAAAATCTTGTTATTTACTATTTGGCCAGTTTTATTTATTACCCCCAAATTTAGATACGGCCCCAAAATGATGTAAATGAATCCCCCCCCCCCCCCCCCCTTATCGTGTCAACATGTGGATCCATAATCATCCAGTATATGGTAACTATAAGATGGCCCCACCCATATATAGATCACTTGAATGTCGTTAGAAACCAATTACGAGAGAAGGAAGCGCAAGAACAACTGTACAAACTTTTTCGATCGCCCGACTTTATGCCTTTGCAAATAAGACAATAGTAAATATATATGCCTTTACATGTCATTAACTTTAGTCTCTCCGCCGACTCCGGCAAATTTTCCCGACTATAGGAACATGCTCTGGGTGTGCTCAGATTTTTACATTTGTGAAAGTTTCACTTTTCAAGCCGCTCCGCATTACGTTATGATCAATGGAGTCCATGCAGAGACAGATGTTGGGAACAGCTACAGGACCTGTTGAAAGATTATTTTGATCCAACCGTCATCTTATCGATGTCAAACCTTCATAACAGTGATGCAGTATCCGATTGTGCAAAAAGGGTTAAGCAAGCACTGAAACGAAAGCCTGTCAACCCCTTAACCCCAACCAAATTTGCATTGAGTGTGGAAGTACGCGCCAGGGAAGAGGAAAATCAACATTTGAAAAAGCGGTTGAAAATGGAAGAGGAAAAAATGTCACAAAAAAAAATAGACAGACAATGAAGAGAAATCAGACTCAAATAAACAAATGGAGAATCAAATTAAATGAAGTGAAGCACAAACTTCAAATGTCTCAACAAATCCTCAAGAAGGCTAAAACAAGAAAAGTGAAACAATCTCCAAAGAAAGGAAAAGCAGGAAAGAAAACCCATGTGTGAAATGAAAAGTGAAATAAAGGACTTGAAGGTAAGTGGTGAGTTTAGAAGCTGATGGATGCAAAAACACTGTGATTTCTACAAGAGGACCTGGAATGGCACAGCCCTTCTTGCCTGAGGTAAGGGATGTGTGTCACCAGTTTTTCGCTGCCAGAGTCTCTGCAGAGCACATTCCCAGACTCATTAGAGCAACTCTATCTCTTGCTAATAAGCAGATAGAAATTCTTCCTTCAACATTGTCCCCGAATGACATGGCAGGAGAGATATGAGAGCTCTCATGGCAGCAAGTTGGCGAGGTTTTTAGTGAAGAAAAAGACATGACACTACAGCATAATGCAACAACGGAGTCTGGTCACCACGTTCAGGGTTTGCTGTTTCAAACTACAGATTCTAGGATATAAACCTTGGGTTTGCTAGAAATAGTGGGCGGCAGCGCGAAACATCATTTTGATGCTGGTAGGGATGCATTGAGTGACATAGATTGTAGTTGTGGTGTATCGGCTTCAGACAAGATTTTGGAGAACATATCGAAAAGCATAACCAACCACTATATTGTTAACAGTGCTGAAAACAGATTGTGGAACCAAGAAAGAGAGGCTGCTGCAGATAAACTTGGATTCAAGGTTTCGCTTGTTCTAGAATTCCTTTGTTTTCCGCATCCACTTGGGCAGTTTACCCATGTTGCTGATAAGGAAACTAAGGCATCTAAAGCAAAGAAAAGTATACCGCAGGTGTTTAAACAAGGCAGAGAGTCTGACATGCATGCGTTGCTATGGAGACTATCAAATCTTATCTACAAGGACGGTACTCGAGACCCATTGATGATCTCACCTTTTTAGCTGAGAAGGGTATAAAACACCCAAATAAAAATATTACCAAGTAACTCCAAAAACGCTTGAACATCTTTCATAACGCTGCTGGGGCTTTCATATGGCCAGTTCTTAGCATTTGCTGCCAGGCTCTAGGTCTCATAGGTCAGTGCCTAAAAAATGTTGTTTGGGCCAAGGTGGTGGAATCTAATATGGCAATCCTGAAAATGTCTCCTTTCATCCTGGAATTTGTAAACACACTTGTGCTGCCTCGCAAAGATGCTTGTGATTTGTTGACAGGAAATGTGCTGCTTTTCAACTCCCAAGTTCTGTGTTACAGAATCCACACTTAGTCACCTCATCGCTTCTCAGGAATCAACAACATTTTGGACCTCTTGCAAAGTATCACAGGTGCAATGTGTGACAAGGCAAGAATGCTTCTAAGGACTTGCTTCACTGGGGAAGGTATTATGAGCCATCAGAGGAGATACATGTCCTTCCCGGCAGAAAATTTAAGCTCGGAACTACTTAATTGAACAATTTGATAATTTGAACAATCTATTAGACAAGCAACTCATCAAAATCAGTCGATATGTATGAACAACCACCCCCCTGCCCTGTTACCTGATTTCATATGCTTGATACTTAATGTTAGCAACTCCAGCCTGGTTAAACACAAATAATTAGTTGGTTGTAAATCTTTGAGTGGCATGTATATACATGTATGTATATATATATATATATATATATATATATATATATATATATATATATATATATATATATATATATATATATATATATATATATAGCGGTGATCCCACATTATGTCCATAATTAAGAACATTTACAGCTGATAATACATGTATAACTATGCCTGTAGTTCTATGACAGTCAGGTGGATGAAATGACTTGATATATATACAATTTACTAATGGCCTCAATCTGCAGTCGGGGGGGGGGGGGGGGGGGGGCATTTAGCTCTTCTCTGTTGTAGAAGACCCCATCACGACCATGTTCCAGGTTAATGAACACCCCACACCATTTAGTCATGGATTCCATCTTCTTGATATTTCATGTTAGCTCTTCCAGCCTGATTAAACACAAGTGAATAGTTGGCTGAAAATCTTTGCGTGGCCATCAGTTTTGACTATGAATACGCAATAACACGGTTGATGCTCTTACATGATGTACATTTATAATAACTGTAAAATATTGGTAGTACAAGTATTTTTGGTTAGTGATGGAGCTCCTCTTAAATGGCAGTTCCTACACACACACACACAGATATATATATATATATATATATATATATATATATATATATATATATATATATATATATATATATATATATATTTATACCCGAATACCCCACTTCATTTGAAGCGGGATTGTCACACAAACACACCTGTTATCCATCTGCCTCCAACTGGTTGTCAGCAGGTAAATAGTTGCATGGAAGTCTTCACCTGGCATGCAGAGTTATGACCCTGAATGAGCAATGACATGGTGGATGCTATTACACCTATTAATACCTTGAACAAATTGTACAGTATACTAGGATATTTCAAATGGCAATATGCTGTGGCATGACCAGATGGGTAAGCCTTGGAGGGGTGGTAGGACACCCCTTCTTAAATTTATAATTCATAAATATAACATGCCCGACATAATTTCTGGCTTGCCCGAAATAAGTTATAACATATGCCCGAATGTCATGTATTATTTCTTATGGATTTAATAATTGAAAAACCATTTTCTTTTAAATTTTGTTGCATTGTTAGCATATTCCTGGGTATTTGTGCCATTTATCTACATAAAAAATGTGTAGTGCTCAGAAAATCAGCTTGTCCATTTGGGCAAGTGAAAACTAAAATGTACTTGCCCGAAAGCCCTTTTTTCAAAAATTCACTTGCCGGGGCAAGTGAGCTAGTACTTATGTCGAACCCTGATCTATCAGATAAAACAGATAGATAAGGGTTTAACAAAATGTGACATTATTCAAACAATGACATTAGAATCCATGTAATATATTGTATACATAATAACTAGTTATGGCATTTATACAAACTTTTTTTTTTATCTCAGATCATTTTGATAGTGTTTGCCCAGGATGTTATTGAAGTTTCTCAAAAATTATCATGATTCCCATTCAATAAGTTTCTTCCAGTTTCTTTAGGAAAAATGGAAGAAACTAGATTCTTCAGCCATCCTGTAAGAAAAAGGTATCTTCAAGAAGAAGACCCTGTTTTGGAGAAACATTTAATGCCACACACGCATATATACTACTTGCTTGGGAGTTTGCCTGTTAAAATATTTGTATACATGAGGTCAATAATTGTGTTGCTAGACAATTATAGACAATGACTCAAAAGAACATCATATGAAAGCAGAACTTTATTTACATGCATCGTAATCATGCATTACATGATCTATACCCAACAACATTGCTTTTTCCCTAAGCATGTATAAATTAGGCCTAAAAAAATAAATTGTTTGTTTCCTGTTACGGTCCGAAAAAAAATAGGGAAGGTAGGTCGGTAAAAAAAAAATTTTGCATTATTTTTTTGGTCAAAAATGTGTGTTTTATGCATGTTTTACGTTGATTAGGAGTTGGATGGGCGATAAAAACTTTAGGGTAGGGATTTTTTTTGAAAAAACCTTGTTAGGGTAGGGTTACAGGAAACAAACAACTTTTTTTAGGCCTTTGGTCAATTACCTTCAAACTCCATGTGTACGTTAGGAATACTCTATGGAATATCCAACTTTTGGTGCACATTCGGAATATTTAAACTAGGTTTTTCATCTAGCATTTTTGGCAACATTCAGTCAATCTTTTTAACAAAAGCAACCAATAATTAATCAGAGTTATTGAACTGCTTTAATGTGTGAAAGATCTAATATAGAAATATTATTAAATGTGTATATATCCTTTTGCCTGAATCACTTGAAAGTTGCACATGTTCATCCTTAACGTACTTCAATATTTTTTCTTACTTTCAAATGATGAAAGTTTATCTTTAGTCTACACTTGGAAAACTCACACTTGTACAAAAATTCCAAACATCCTTCATACCTTTTGCTACTTATTATTCTAGAAACCAATAGATAGGTGAAACATAGGTGTCCAGTTTTTCCTCAACTTCTCTTTCACTCAAAACCACCTCATGTAATGAACATTCTCTCTTTCTTTCAAACCTTATGCACCCAGGGCACGAAAAATACTAAAAATTCTCATTGACCATTCAGGTTAGATGCCTAATGAATATATTATCATAATAAGGGTTCACAAGCCCTGAAACAATTACAATATAAAATCGAAGATGTTAATTAGTGTAATACATCTCCCTGATAAAATGCTCAACAAAACTCATTATTTTCATATAAGCCCAGATATTTTTTCAATAGCCCCAGGCTCTCAGATCATCTTTGTTGTTGAGCTATTTGCGCATTTAACCCATTAATACTCAAAAGTTCATCGAGGAATTGTCGTCTGGATCTATGATACTTTGGACAATAACTTTTGAATTGAGAATGATTTTACAAAATATTTGAAGGAGAGTTGTTGGTAATGTTCTGATCAACATTTCTCCTTCAAATATTTTGCCAATTATGCTAAAGCCTGTAAATTTTCATCAAAATTGTCAGGCTGTTTTTGGCCGCCGTGAGCATTAATGGGTTAAGTAATGCACTCGTTAGGCTGTTGCCTTTGATGAATTTAATTTTTGTGCAGTCATTAAATGACAAGCTGTCTTGTCAGTGTGTTGTATGATACTAGCATAGTGTTTGGATGTCCAAATAGTGATGGGCAGTTTAACCCTTATGCTGCTGGTGCTAATTTACCCAATACAAAATGATGCAAAGACATATAAAATGACTGAAACCCTGGCACATGGGTACTCGTATGAGAGTCTCAGTGAGAGCTATACAATGAATACCAACATGACAGGGTTTGGATGGTTTTCCGAAATCTTTGCATCCTTGTGCTTCGGGCGAAAGTTGCCTCAGCATTGGAAGGGTTAATAAACGCACACTCCAGGGGTGCGCAAGGCATGCATAAATTTAACTGCGGCAATATTAACACGGTATTCAGCAGTTTTCCTGAGATGTAAAATTAGTGCACAAGCATTCCCAGACCCATTTTCGTCTGGAGTGTACATTTGGTCTGATGCATGTGAAAAAGTCCTAATAAAATAGAAATAATTTGAAGAATATTTCACTGAGAATTGATGTTCCTGTTGAATCTAACAATCCCTCTTTGATTTAACTGAATTATACTAAAATTAGTGAGTTCAATTAAAAATTGTCAAATGCTCCAGATAAGACATGGTTAATAAACAGTTAAAAACACTATTATAATTTGTCACCCAATATGGTAGACTAGACTCCTAACTTATTCTTGTGATCACACTGTACATTATAACCTACTATAAACCAATTAGATAGCTTCTAATTGCGTTTCTTGGCAGTGGAATCACAATAGCTTTCTAAAATGTAGCCATTGAACCAAGGGCAGTGTTGAGTCAACACTGTTGACGATAACGAAATTTGGGTGAATTAAAGCCATATTTTTCTCAACCCTTTTTGCAAAGGGAGCATCATATGGCTTCACAAATCTTCATAACAAAGCAATATTTTGACAAATATATGACCGAGAGAGTTTGTGGTTCTCGTGGGGTTTCACAGACTTCTTCCAAATATTCTTCAAATACTACCGTATTTGATAAGTTATGCTCTAAGCAGTCAGATCATGTACACATCCGACTGTAGAAACACACAAATGACGCGTGTCCCAAATATAGCGAATTGGGGAGTTTTCACATCATAGCGTATCTTTCTGACGGTAGCCGCAGTACAGTAAGAAAAAAGTACAGCGTTTTTATATATAGCGAAGCGGAACCACACGCTATGTACATTGTACGCTATATATAAACAGACGCGAATATTTTGTGTTCTACAGTATTTGTAAATAGGTATAACGCACATTGATCAGGTGTTGATTTCGATGTCTTAGAACCTAACAAAACTAGTATGATGATCCTTAGTGCTAAGTGCAAATACAGACCAGACATGCTCAACCAATTTATAAATGTAGTAACCAAAAATGCCATTACCATCTTGATATTATCTTTATTTATAGAGAATTTTTCAGAAAATATTTAAAGAGGATATACTGATCAGACCAGTGTCTTAGCCAGGATTTAGAAACTGGGTGCCTAAAATTGGCATTTGTAAAATCTTTGGGCATCCATATTTTTAAGGGGATCACAATATACTCATATTTCAACCATAAACATGTATAAACTCATCAAAATAAGGCATGATATCATTAAACAATGTCATGGGAATTATAAGGAGATGAAAAAGTTCAATCATAAGCTTGAGATTGAGATTTTTAGAAATTCCACACAAAAACATTTGGGTGTCCTGAGGGGTTCTTTTTAAGTGTTTGGGTGTCCAAAAAGGCACCCAGACGCCCTGCTGGCTAAGACCATGGATCAGACACTATCCCCAAACTCTCCTTCGAATGATTTGTGAATTTATGCTTAATTTCAAAGTAATTTCCAAAGGTTTGCAGACAACACTGGTCGCAGTCATTGTGGAATTGCTGTTTTGGACAGACTTTTTTTTAAACCCTGGCTAAGATCCTGCATTCCATCATTAAAGCATAAAGGGTATTCGTTCTTCAAAGGGTTATAAATCTATGATGAGCAGTCCTCAGAATAAAACAGCAAACTTCATCCATTCATGACATTTCTACAGGCATGACTTTAGCTTCCTGTCTCCAAACCATAACTTAAAGAGTCCATGTACCCTCTGAGTTATAAATTGATATTGACCATATGTCTTTCTCCGTAAAGTGGATTACGACGTTGCTTGGCCAAGCGCTGGCTCCGTCGCCGTACGGGAAATTCATCGTCCCACTCGCTGTCACTGTCAGAGTCGTCCATATCGGAGTCGCTGTTGTGTGACCCCCGCGCTCGGTAGTTCCACTCACCTACACTGCAATCCCACTGAAGAAAACAAGACAGAAATGATTGGTGAATGTAAAAAAAAAAACATGTGCTAAGGGCAAAACTTGAGTTATTACTGTAGAGTAGGAAATTAATATGAGTTGTTTAATCTGCCAAACTTTTACGAGAGGGGACAGTTGAGTATAATGAAAATGCGATGTATTATTCCTTTCATTAGAATATTAACCTTGAATATTGGCTTTTTGGAATAAAAAATCTCGGAAAAATCCAAAATCAGAAATTCGGTTGATTTGCACCTTGGACTAATTTCCTAGTCTACAGTGCTGAGTTTCTTCTTTTATGCCCCAGTCAACTTTTAATGCCCCTTCTTAGGAATTTCTATAATCGTCACCTTTTCTGCCATATTGCGGCTAAGTGGTGACGAGCCAGTTGTAAGTGGTGGAGAAAAACAGAGTACCAGGCAAAAACCACCACCTAACCCAAACTCACTGGCAACTTTCTCACATGCCTCAGCCCGAATTGGAACCCAGGCATTGGTGAGAGACAGCTAGCAGACCTCTTCAATGATACAACATCTTAACGATATTTCTTATGTTACTGCCTGCCTCCTAGAGACATAATTTCATTAAATTAACCACTATCAGCTTCAAAAATATGGCATATACATATAGCAAACTTCCTTCCAATTTAATAACAATTACATATCTTAAACTATACTATAGAATACTCAACTTTTTCGATACAATCATTTTTCCCATTCAATACCAGTATTTGGTATTGTATATTGGTATCCATCCCTAGACTGGAGAGTTACTTACTGAAGTGCTCATGATGACAGGCTCGTATGGATGCCAGGAAACGTCTCTCACACACGCCGAGTGACCCCTGAGCCTAGTCACCACCTTGCCAGTCAGAATATCATACACTGAAACACAATATCAAAATCATTATAATCTATTTATCACTCATCTATAAATGAATAAATACAATTTATACTAATAACACTATTACAAACTCTTTCTTCAAATCCTGGCAGACAATGAATGAATACAAAATTTTTTTTAAAACAATAACAAGACAACAAAACTCCTTGTCGTTAGATACAAATCCACACAACAAGAGAAGAATGCAGCCGCATACTTTATAGAGTTTATCCTAGGATAAATAGATGTAGTGGTACGTGGTAAGTGGTAAGTTGAACCCTAAATTATTTGCACATCTGTACCGCACTTGTAGCCGGTCGTAAATGTGAATCTCGGTATTGGCGTTGGAAATGAAAGAGAGCTTGAGATCATTGATATTTACAAAGAGCTTTATTGTTCACCTGTTTACAATACACATTTCAATATAATATTTATGATATAGAAAATGTAGAAGTTGTAGAAAATATAGTAGTAGTAGTTGTACTAGTAGTACCAGCAGCAGCAGTTGTAGTAGTAGTTCAACAGAAAATTTGACATGAACGATATTAACAAATAGCCATATTATTCTCCTGCTTACATATCACACTTATATATAATATATATTAAATAGTAAATATAGTAGTAGCCGAAGTAGTAGTAATAGTTGTAGCAGCAGCAGAAGCAGCAGTAGTTTTAGAAGATGTATACAAGATAGCATGATAAAATGATATTTACAAATAGTTTTTATTCTCCTGTTTAGAATACCCCATATTTTATAATAGTTATGATATATATTATAGTTGAAGTAGTAGTAGCAGTAGTAGTTGTAGTGGTAGTAGTAGTAGTAGTAGGATCAGAAGTAGTAGTAGTCGTAGACGTAGCAGTAGTAGTAGTCGTAAAAGTAGCAGTAGTACTGAAAATGTTCCCTGCCCTTTTCCAAGTTCGCCAACTTTCAGGCGCAACAACACAGAGATAAAATTCCCAGAGCAGTAAAAATCTACAATAGAAATAAAAATAAAAACATATATCGATTGCCTACCTTGTTGTCCTCCTTATGGTGTCTTTATTTTGTGTTGTACCATCAGTTATAGCCTTTTTCGAAGGCTTCAAACATGATGGTCAACACACTCCAACACCACTGTTTACGGCAAATTCAATTTCGAAATCTGTTAGCCGTAAGCAATGCATTTATTTCGAATCATGACTCTATTATATTAATCGCCAAATAAACAAATATAAAATTGACATTGTTATATAGATATGTGTCTTGGCTTTCAGGAAATGTTTTATTCATTACGATCCAACCACGGGAAGTATTTATTTGGATCGTGTAAAGTGCAGAGAGGAGACCGCAAAATCTGCCGTTTTCAAAATGGCGGATCTAAACACGTGCGAAGCGATTTCCTTCGCACTTGTTTTACAACGATCGTTTCAGCAACAAAATAAATTAATTTTGAAAAACGAAGTTGATATTCTTATTCCCTGACATCCATTTAGTCTAATTATTATGTTTATTGAATTTAGGATGTCAGGAATAAAGAAATATCGATCGTTCGAAAAACTGGAAGTACTCTCTTCAGTGCCGACCGGCTAGCCGGTATAGATCAATCAAGCCATCACACGCACGTGCGAATCGCCGGCGATTGCCAATCAAAGATAAAACGGCGATGATTGGATGAAAGTGTCACGCCCATAATGACGTAGCTAGTGTGAACCACGAGGAGTGAATGAGTTATGAAATGGCCGCTACTCCGCGATGTAGCGAGAGGGGTATAAATCACTTCTGAGCTGTACATGATGAATTTGCACGGATTATTTCATGGGACCTATATCAGGACACATGCCTACACTCGGGTGAGTAAAATTTACTTCTAACCAGATGGTACACGTAGTGAGTAAACTGTTGGGGAATAGGTTATGCCATTGTTATATAAGATTACTGATCGCTTGGAACAACGGCTCTACTTCCCTATCAGAACTCCAAACTTTACTTCGCAATTAAATAGATATTGTCCAAAATAAAAATATATCCTAAAAAAAAAGATCCCCACGAGAATTGTGTTAAAAAATTGTGCAAAAATATTACGAAATAACGAAAATAGAACCACCCGACCGACTAAATGACACGCTTAACATGCAAGATGGCGAACCCCCAAAACAATAGCTGAACAAAAGGCAACAGCGATATCACTGAAAATAACAGATACAAGCGTAACAAGAAGGACGCTAATAGCGTCATAGGTGTATTTCAGGAAGTATTAATAAAGCTATATTACATACCGATTTTGCTTTATATTGAAGGTCAAGATGATATCTATTGATGGTCTGTGCTGGGGCTTTTGGTTCTAGTTGTTGAAGACTGTTATTAAGTCGTGGTCTGAGTAGTATGTTGGGATGGTTGTGGCGGTTGCGGTCGTCATGTTGGTGTAGACATGAATATGACAGAAAAAGCGAATAAAACACGAAAATCCATTTCCTGTACAGGGGCTTGATACTTAGATAATTAAAATACCTCTCGGTCATTCAACCTTCTGGTTTTCCTTCTCTGTCATTTGACCCCATTCTGACAACATGTCATCCGAATCAAATAATAGGGATGGTAGAATATATATACATATATATATATATATATATATATATATATATATATATATGTATATATATATATATATATATATATATATATATATATATATATATATATATATATATATATATATATATTAGGGCTGCACTCAACACTCACGAACTTGAGTGGTTCGAGCCCTGGAGCAAACTCGCCGAGCTCGAGCTGAAATTTTCTAATCGTGAGCTTGTCTATGTTGGGAACACACATGTAACACAGAGCACCTAACACAAATTATCAACATACATAACTGCTTATCGCTGTCATGTCTTCTTTACAATCTCCAATGTATACATTCAAGCGTTGTTGACCTTTGTACCTCGTCAGCACGTTTTATAATTAAATAAACATGGCAATGTTAATAAATGTCTGCCAATAAATATTTATTTCTTAATAGCTGGGCTGGAAAATAAGTATTTTTTTGGAAAATCGGAACGTCCGCGAGCTCATGAGCTCACGAGTCAAACGGGTGGTGAGCTCATGAGTTGATCTCCCTCCGTGAGTGCAGCTCTATATATATATATATATATATATATATATATATATATATATATATATATATATATATATATATATATATATATATATATATATATATATATATCATGCGGATTAATGCTATTGTGGTTAGAAGCTCCTTTTTAATATCAATATGAAATTCCTATATTAAAAGGGACATGACTTGTTAATACCATTTTTATGTAAATTTATACTAAACTGATCTTTTTTTATTTTATTAACTGAACAACCACATAATATCCATGTAACTGAGGGAGCTACCACATAACTCTGTATTCCATTGCCTCTACTGACTTGAAAGATGGGATGTCCTAGTGTGTCCTAGAGCATATAAGCAATCTGTCCTTTTTTCTTTGATGGCTGAACCCTAATTGCCATAATGCATGGTCATTTGGGGGAGTAATGTAATTTGGTTACCATGGTCCAGCAGTGTTCCTCTAACACAGTGTGTGGCCAGAAATGAGGCAGTGTTTGTCAAGTAACTTGTTCACTTCAACCATCAACATTCATGGTCAGTTTTAGGGGAGATGTGATCAGGTGTGAATGGTTCAGCAGCATACATCTAAAGGTTTTTGGTCAGTTATAAGGTGAGTAGGCTCAAGTCAATTGTCAAGATGATGACCTCAGTCAGATAAATGCATCTTTGGCCACTTGAGTATTTATCTTGTAAAGTGGAGGATGCTGGGCAGCTGTGTGCATGCTCAGTTGTTAGGTGTGTAAATTCAATCAATTCTGTTACTCTGATAGTCACATAAGATCATCCTTCAACTTGAATATAATTTTAGAATGCAAATGCTCATTTTATCTTTTGTTGGTCCTCCAATATATATCACTACAGATGAAAATCATTTCAAGTTGTAGAATAGTATCAAATGAATTATATCCTTTAGTAAGTTCAAAGATGATTTTGTTTTGCCCCATTTGCAGAACAGACATGGGTTTCAGCTATTTGAGCCTTTGCGTTTGACCTCCTGATGGAGGGTTTATGACAATCAGACGTTTCCAATTATCATATCTTATTGGTGTGTTGACAATGAAATTATCTTGGTCTGTTTCGGTGATATTTTGGGAGTAACTTGAATTACTCTCCAGACAGATGCAATGACAATACCAGATACAGCAGTTGTCTCATTACATAGTTATTTTCCCTTGAACCATCTCAAAGTTTTACCTTAACATTGGTTTTGAAGGAAAATGAAATTTACTACTTCCAGTTTTTTCAAAGTTCATTTTTTACGATTGTGAGGCACAAAGAAATTCCACAAATGGGCAGGATCTATTATTTAGAGTCTGTTTTCTTGAAGTTGAAACTTCTTTTTCGGTTCTAGTGGCGAAATTAATAAGTAAATTGAGAATTTCGCCAGGGTTCCTAAATCAACATTGAAAAAAGCCGTTTATGCCGTTTTTTTCCAAAGTCGCCATTTTTTTCAAAAATAACAAACATAACAAACAGGTTATGATAATAGGGTAAAAGCCCTCTTTCTTGCGAACATTTTGATGGGTCATTTGTAACTTTTGACTAAGAAACGGCGACGTGACAATTTTTTGAAAATAGTATGTTTTTTGTGTGAAATGCATATCGAAGGGAAGCCGTAACCTCGCCATTGTCAAAAAAACCAACGCCATATTTTTTTCAAAAATAACAAACATAACAAACGGGTTATGATAATAGGGTAAAAGCCCTTTTTCTTGCGAACATTTTGATGGGTCATTTGTAACTTTTGACCCAGAAACGGCGACGTGACAATTTTTTGGAAATAGTATGTTTTTTGTGTGAAATGCATATCGAAGGGAAGCCGTAACCTCGCCATTGTCAAAAAAATCAACGCCATTTTTTTTCAAAAATAACAAACATAACAAACAGGTTATGATAATAGGGTAAAAGCCCTTTTTCTTGCGAACATTTTGATGGGTCATTTGTAACTTTTGACCCAGAAACGGCGACGTGACAATTTTTTGAAAATAGTATGTTTTTTTGTGTGAAATGCATATCGAAGGGAAGCCGTTACCTCGCCATTGTCAAAAAAATCAACTTCCGGTTGTAGCGAATAGCTATTTTTTCGCTTCCAACCTGAAGTTGGAATTAAAAAATGATTGAATCAGATAGATGAGGATCTCATCTATCCAGGTAGGTACTCATATTTGGATCGGGGGGGCGATAACTTGATAAAACTGAAAGGATCTAGGAATCGGCGAGGTACCATGAAAAATGGACTTATCGCCATGCACACACCACAAGTGCCAATCAAATATCTCCGACGAAATGAATGGTTAATCAAGATAACAACCCCACGTGGCACAGCACCACGAAAGATGACTGCAACAGAAGATCCACATGATTGGATCACAGTGCGTGACACCACAAAACAAGCACCGCCCCCACGTGCCAATCAAATTTCTCCGCCGAAATGAATGGTTAACCAAAACAACAACCCCACGTGGCAGACCCACGAACAAAGGCACAAGATATGCAAAACCGACAAACACCGCACAACAAGCACCGCCCCCCATGCCAATCAAAAACCTCCAACGAAATGAATGGCCAACCAATAACGGCCCCACGAGGCAGAGACCCACACAAAGGCAAAAAGACATGCCCACCCGACACGCGCCAATTTCCAAAAATGACAGAATTTCACGTCCAGGAGAAAAACCGCAAACCACATCCGTCGAGTAGAAACCGCAGACGATATCATCTGATAATGTATCTCAGTAAACTGAAATACATAAGAAATAAAATAATAGGTTCAAGGAAGAAAGTATACAAAACGTAAAAATACATGTAAAATAAAAATGTGTCCATAGAGGAAAAAGAAACAGGCTTTCTATTGAACAAAAAAAGGCGTAGTCACGTGACTTTCCCAGATGGTGCGAGGGTGGGTACAAAGCATGTAGTTAAAAATTCTTTGTTTTAGCGACGTAATAGGGGCAAATGATACGGAATATTCCAATTTAACATAGAGTTTTATCGATAGATAAACTCTATAAAAACCCATAAACGATTATATGTTCCTCTATAAATGTTCCTCTATATGGATGACTGATAAATTCATTGAAAGGGAGTTTAAGGCAAGAAATAGGCCTTTATGATGGTATGTAGGGCGCTATGACCTACTTTCCAACTACGCTACTGGTGGGGCATCGTGAGTAGATGTAGCGCTGACCCGTGGAAGACTCTGACGAGAAATAGGCCCTGATGAGAGTATGTAGGGCGCTAAGACCTACTACACAGCCAGTGGTGCACCCTGAATATATGTAGCGCTGACCCGTGAAATACTCTGGCGAGAAATAGGCCCCGAAGAATGTATGTAGGGCGCTATGACCTATTTACCTAGTACACAACCCTAATGAGAGTATGTAGGGCGCTATGACCAACTTACCTACTACACAGCCGGTGGCGCACCCTGATTATATGTAGCGCTGACCCGTGGAATACTCTGGTGAGAAATAGGCCCTGATGAGAGTATGTGGGGCACTATGACCAACTTACCTCTACGCAGCCCTAATAAGGGTATATAGGGCACTGTGACCTACTTACCTACTACACAACCGGTGGCGCACCCTGAGTATATGTAGCGCTGACCCGTGGAATATTCTGGCGAGAAATAGGCCCTGATTAGAGTATGTAGGACGCTGTGACCTCGATACGTCATTAGCGATGAATCACCCTGTATCTGCCGCACGCGACCCACTGGAATACAGAGAAGAAAGCTCCGTAGAATAAGATACTTATCTCCATAAAGATATAACAAATAAATACCATTCAGTTCACTCATTAACAAAAAATACAATAAATTTCTTTTTGCAGGGTAATCTGTTTTCCTCCACCACTTACAACTGGCTAGACTTAGCTGCAATATGACAGAAAAAGTTACGAAAACTAAAATTCCAAACAATAAATTTCTATCAACAGCATAAAGCCATAGTATCCCTTGATAACCAAAATGGTAGACTAGGCTCCTAGTCCCTGTAATGTTCACCTTCCCTTATGTGTTGACCAAGCACTGTGGTGTGGTACCAGGTTTAGTGTTAGATGGCACCACCTGCTCCTCCTATCTGTATATGTTTACAGGTAATCAAACTGAATCCTGGTGAGACAAATGTAAACTAAATTGGACACTATGGCCATCTAGACTATTTGGTGCCTGGTAACAGAAACAAATGAGAGAAAAAAATACATATGACAACCTAGAAATCTAGGCTACCAAAATGGCTGCATCCAAAAATATCTTTTCTCCATCCCCACCTATTCCATTATTTTCATTTGAGCCATTGGATTACAGTAAATAGTTGGAAAGTAATTAACGTTCTATTTAACTTCACTAATCATTGCTCAATGTGGCCAAAAAAATCTTATAACTTTAATGATATCTGTCAGACTAGAGCATAATTGGGACAATATTTTTAGGCGAAATGTTGATTAGAACATTACCAACAATTCTCGCTAAACTATTTTCTAAAATCATTCTTCATTTCTGAGTTATCGGCGAAGATATCAAAGATCCAGACAACAATTTCATAAGTAACTCTTAACCCTTCCAATGCCACACACTAAATTTTGTGGTTGTGTTAACATAACATAGAGAACCATGCACGCATACATGCATGCAAGCTAGTCAAACTCATGTAAAGAAGAGCCTTGAAACTTGGAAATTAGGCATTTGGCTGTAAGAATGTTGTGCTCAATTCAAGGTTCATTTTGATTAGTGCTGATATCAAGACGGACCGGACACCTGTGATTCGAAGCAGTCTCCTTTGTTCGATCCGGCAATGGCATGTCAATACTACTCGATCCTAAGATGAGTACTTCTAAATGGTACTTAACACTGGAGAGTAACTATAAAACTCCCATTAATATGGCCCTCTCAGCTCAAACACCCGAACAAGCTGACATTGGGAACACATCGGCCTCCACCCCCAGCACAGACTGTCCATGCAATGCCGAGGAGACACTCTCCTCTGAAGTGCGCCATAAATTATGGCAACCAGGTAGTGTCGGCACACTCACTCCAGGAGACCGGATCTCACTCCGGGACACCCGGCAGATAATGGCCCACCCCGGCAACCAATTACGCAATTAGTGTTTGCCGTATGTGAGAATAAAGCTTAAGAGTCACATTCGTTTGTATGCTGCCGGCATTCATTCACCTATCATTGCATATTCACTATCACTTACAGAGAACTTTCCCCCAAAATATGGAAATGCCAATGCCTTGAAAAAGGATTTACATCCATGTAGACTGAAATGTGTGAGATATACATTTTTCTATTCATTAATAGCCTAACCATGTATTTTACTGTATTAACTTCATGAAATAAAGATTATTATTATTATTATTATTATTATTATTATTATCATCATTATTATTGTTGTTATCATTATTATTTGAAAACTCTAATACCCATATGCCCTATAACACCTGACAAAGAATCTTCAAATGTATATAAATATCTATAATATGAATCTGAATTAGGATTTAATTGAAAATTAAAGTGGCACCTTCTATCTTATCATTCAAATGAGATTGCCATGGGGAAAAATACATATCTGTATTATGAGACCCTCAATGAAAATCAAATCATTGTGGTAGATGTAAATAATGTATGATGATGATGCATAGATGTAAATAAATCCCAGCAACTCCCAAAACGACGCTAAGGCTCGGAATTGGGATCGGTA
>OZ012688.1:17332606-17381618 GCA_963942565.1 Maea johnstoni | reverse complement strand
GGTGGTGGTTTTTGCCCGGTACTCTGTTTTCCTCCACCACTTACAACTGGCTCGTCACAACTTAGCCGCAATATGGCAGAAAAGGTGACGATTATAGAAATTCCTAAGAAGGGGCATTAAAAGTTGACTGGGGCATTAAAGAAGAAACTCAGCACTGTAGACTAGGAAATTAGTCCAAGGTGCAAATTAACCGAATTTCTGATTTTGGATTTTTCCGAGATTTTTTATTCCAAAAAGCCAATATTCAAGGTTAATATTCTAATGAACGGAATAATACATCCCATTTTCATTACTCAACTGTCCCCTCTCGTAAAAGTTCGGCAGATTAAACCACTCATATTAATTTCCTACTCTACAGTAATAACTCAAGTTTCGCCCTTAGCACATGTTTGTTTTTTTACATTCACCAATCATTTCTGTCTTGTTTTCTGCAGTGGGATTGCAGTGTAGGTGAGTGGAACTACCGAGCGCGGGGGTCACACAACAGCGACTCCGATATGGACGACTCTGACAGTGACAGCGAGTGGGACGATGAATTTCCCGTACGGCGACGGAGCCAGCGCTTGGCCAAGCAACGTCGTAATCCACTTTACGGAGAAAGACATATGGTCAATATCAATTTATAACTCAGGGGGTACATGGACTCTTTAAGTTATGGTTTGGAGACAGGAAGCTACAGTCGTGCCTGTAGAAATGTCATGAATGGATGAAGTTTGCTGTTTTATTTTGAGGACTGCTCATCATAGATTTATAACCCTTTGAAGAACGAATACCTTTTATGTTATAATGATGGAATGCAAGATCTTAGCCAGGAGTTTTAAAAAGTCGGTCCAAAACAGCAATTCCAAAATGACTGTGACCAGTGTCGTCTGCACTTATAAAACTTTGGGAAATTACTTTGTAATTAATCATAAATTCACAAATCATTCGAAGGAGAGTTGGGGATAGTGTCTGATCAGTATATCCTTTTTAAATTTTTCTGAAAAATGCTCTATGAGTAAAGATGATATCAAGATGGTAATGGCATTTTTGGTTTCTACATGTATAAATTGGTTGAGCATGCCTGGTCTGTATTTGCACTTAGCACTGAGGATCATCATACTAGTGTTGTTAGGTTCTAAGACATCGAAATCAACACCTGATCAATGTGCGTTATACCTATTTACAAATACTGTAGAACACAAAATATTCGCGTCTGTTTATATATAGCGTACAATGTACATAGCGTGTGGTTCCGCTTCGCTATGTATAAAAACGCTGTACTTTTTTCTTACTGTACTGGCGCTGTCAGCGGCGGCTACCGTCGCTAACATAAAGATACGCTATGATGCAAAAACTCCCCAATTCGCTATATTTGGGACACACGTCATTTGTGTGTTTCTACAGTAGGATGTGTACATGATCTGACTGCTTCGAGCATAACTTATCAAATACGGTACTATTTGAAGAATATTTGGAAGAGGTCTGTGAAACCCCACGAGAACCACAAACTCTCTCGGTCAAATATTTGTCAAAATATTGCTTTGTTATTAAGATTTGTGAAGCCAAATGATGCTCCCGTTGCAAAAAGGGTTAAGAAAAATATGGCTTTAATTCACCCAATTTTTTTTATTGTCAACAGTGTTGACTCAACACTGCCATTGGTTCAATAGCTCCATTCTGGATAGCTATTGTGATTCCACTGCCTAGAAACGCAATTAGAAGCTATTTAATATGTTCATAGTATAGCCCCAGTCACATTCCATACAAAACCTCTCTACGACCTGAAAAAGACCAAAAATCGGTGCCAATCACGAGACCGACGTGCGAGCGTCGCACGTTGGTTTTGCAGGTTTTTGAGGTTTTATAGAGGTCGTGCTTCCAAAAATCAGAGGTCGCGGGTCGTGGAGAGATTTGCGATACGCTTCGCAATTCTCTCCGCGACCTGTTGGCGACCGCGACTGACGCACGAGGGTTGTGCTTGTTGTGCGTCACTCGCACGGAGGTTTTGCTGGTTGTGCGTCACTCTTGAGAGTATTTGTATATATAGATACATATAAATATATATATATATATATATATATATATATATATATATATATATATATATATATATATATATATATATATATATATATATATATATATATATATATATATGTATATATATATATATATATGTATATATATATATGCGTATATGTATATTTGTAAATATACATGTATACATGTGTATATATATATATATATATATATATATATATATATATATATATATATATATATATATATATATATATATATATATATATATATATATATATATATATATATATATATATAACTATTTGCTGCTCTTCACAAGAGTGACGCACAACCAACTTGAGACACTCGCAAGTCACTCGCAAGTCAGTTGTGCAAGTAACACCTGTTTTTGGTACTGAACTTGCGACTGACTTGCGACTGACTTGAGTTGGTTGTGCGAGTGTCTCACGACCTATGCACAACCCCCAATACAAACTGGTCGCGCGACCACTTGGAATGTGACCACAACACACACGACCTGTCGTCAGTCGGGACCGACTTGGTGGAGCTTCATGATCGGCCACGATCAGTTGGTCGCACGGAGGTTTTCATGGAATGTGACTGGGGCTTAAGGCGACGGTTACCGGTACTTGATTTATTGGTTCCCGGATCCACCGTTCGAAGTGTTACAGACCCGCCGGGAAAATAAATGTAATGCCCCAACTTTATTTTGTGCTCTGCTGCCGAGCTGTAAGCAGGTACACCAAACCTACAATAAGTTTACCATTTATGTAAATAAAACTACAAGACTACAAGAATATTAATACCAGAGCAATATATTACAATAGCAATGCAATACAGTGTTGTTGAAATGCATCATTTTATTAGAAAATCATTATTTTAATATTTTAATATTCGAAAATATAGTTAAAGTATGTATTTTAGTACTTTCCAAAAAATCACTTTATTTTTTAACTCCCTCCCCCTGTTAGTTTACTTAGATTTCCGTGTGTCAAATTTTTTTTTAAATCAACTTTATTTTTAATTACCTCCCTCCCGACCCTGTAAAATTGGTCTGGGAAGGATACGGGAACCAATAAATCAAATATCCGTCGCCTAAGTTATAATGTACAGTGTGATCCCAAGAATAATTTAGGGATATCATATTGGGTTATGAGAAACAAATGGCAACACGTAATAATTGTGTTTTTTTAACTGTTTATCAACCACGTCTTATATGGATGGAGCATTTGACAATTTTTAATTAAACTCACTTATTTTAGTATAATTCAGTAAAATCAAAGAGGGATTGTTAGATTCAACAGGAACATCAATATTCAGTGAAATATTCTTCAAATTATTTCTATTTCATTCAGACTTTTTCACATGCATCAGACCAAATGTACACTCCAGATGTTAATGGGTCTGGGAATGCTTGTGCACTAATTTTACATCTCAGGAAAAATGCTGAATACCGTGTTAATATTGCTGCAGTTAAATTTATGCATGCCTTGCGCACCCTTGGAGTGTGCATTTATTAACCCTTCCAATGCTGAGGCAACTTTCGCCCAAAGCACAAGGATGCAAAGATTTCGGAAAACCATCCAAACCCTGTCATGTTGGTATTCATTGTATAGCTTTCACTGAGAACTCTCATATGAGTACCCATGTGCCAGGGTTTCAGTCATTTTATATGTCTTTGCATCATTTTGTATTGGGCAAATTAGCACCAGCAGCATAAGGGTTAAACTGCCCATCACTATTTGGACATTCAAACACTATGCTAGTTTCATACAACACACTGACAAGACAGCTTGTCATTTTACGACTGCACAAAAATTAAATGCATCAAAGGCAACAGCCTAACGAGTGCATTAATTAAATACGCAAAAGAAACACGGTAAACAGTATTAGCGAAGATGCTGGCTCAGTGAAAGTTTTTTTAGGGAAGTAAGGTTTTATTGAATGAATAAAAGTTGATGAGTGGTGCGAGTGATTATTTACTAGTATTTAGGCGACTCCAATTTAATTGCTTGTCTTACGAGCTCCGGCGCCAGGAAATGAGCCATTTTGAAAAAAAAAAAAAGTTGAAAGATACAGATGTTTAGTGTCTGCTGACTAGGACTGGTAGTTTAATGTTTCCATCAGCCCATTCTCGACGTGATCTTCTCAATACCACAGTCGGAGAATGAATGGTCTCCCACTTGAGTAGTCGTAAAACTCCCATTAGACTTCTCCGGAGCCGTGAATCTGACCCAGATGTTATGCGGGTTCCTATCAAAGACCAGCCGGCCTAATACCGGCAGGCAATTAATGGGCTTCACGCACGCTGAATAGGCACAGAGGGGAATGGTTTTGTGAAAATGAACGCTCTCTTTGTCTGCACACGTGCTGTCAGCTGTGGCGAACGGATAGCAAGTTCTTCATTCATACATGTCTATGTGCATGTGAAGGTAACAATAAAATATATATATCAATAGAGGGAGCCCCTACTTAGATCTTAGTATTGTTTTAATGAAGATTAATTTTGTCAGTTTTCATTGCATTCATACTCCTTCACTTATCAATGCATAGTAGTAACATAGCCATAAGATGATAGAATTTTGCCTTAGAATATGAAAATAAAAATACTTTGCCAATGGATTTACATCCCCCTAGCCTGAAGGGTGGGAAATATACATCTTCAAATCTGAGGCTCTGCTACAGCATTGATACATTCCTGTAGCAGTGTAGTTGATTAAATCACCCTCATGAAATAACTTGTATGACTTATGATGATGACTACAGCTGGTATTCATGATACACAGGTCATTATTTGAAAGTTTATAGTGTATTTCATCCAAAATACTTGGTCCTTACAATGAATATTTTAAAAGCTTTTTTTTGAGTCTGACAGAAAATTTCTAAACCACTTTCGTCCGTAACCTTGACACCAAAATCAACTTTTTTTTTTTTTTTTTTTTGAGTCTGACAGGATTTTTTTTTTCAAAAAAGCTCGTAAGACAAGTAATTAAATTGGAGTGGCCTTAGTAGTGATTGTTAAATTATTCTTGTTTTTTATGCAGTAGAGCCAAAGTTAAAACCGTTTCTCATCAACAGAAATGAGATATTAAACAGTTATTGCCTGGCTTGTTGGTGGATAGTGCAGATTATCACCCCGAGAAGGAATTATTTCCCGAGGGCAACGCCCGAGGGAAATAATTCATTCAAGGGGTGATAATCTGCACTATCCACCAACAAGCCAGGCAATAACTGTTTTGTTATACCGAACATTTTACAACAAGGGGCAAAATCATAAGACAAGACCAGAGCTGATTTCAATATTTTAATGATAACAAAATGTATGAATATCAAAGTTTCTCATCTACGGATTACTTCAATTATACCATAATCACTTTGATATGAAGGCTAAATGCACTAGACTTGTAAAGTTTGTCATCTTTCTTCCTGAGATCAACATAGAATAACTCTAATACTAATCGATCTCCTTTGGATCCAACTTCTCAAACTCAACATTGCTGCCTTTCTCCCTGCAGTACTCCTTCACAACACAACCTTAACAGAATGATTAACTGATTTTTTGGTGTTTAAACTGTCTTTTTGGTCATGTAAATCTTGAATATCTTCTTTGATAGCACTGCCTAACCGAGACATTTTGAAAATATGCTGTGCTCCAAGCTGCTCTGCTTGACAGTCTTTTGAATGAAAATTCACTCTATTATCGCTCACTACTTCTCAAAATTTCATTGAAAATATCCTGGGCTTCATATAGAATCAACTAGTCCTGTTACGGATCTTTACCTTTTTTCCTTGAGTTAGACCCAACAAGTAAATAAAACAGCAATAAACATCTTTGCCAGCTGCATGTATCTGTTTATTCTGGGAGAAAAAACTGCATTCATTTGATAAACCGGTCTGATGAATAGGTGCACCGGTGCACCCTACAGTATACTGAAATCTATCATTGAAGTCGCCTTATTCATTGAAGAACTTCTATAACCACCTGATAAATTTTTCGGCAAGCTAATATCATAGTTATTTTAGTTTTTTATTGATAGTTAGTTGTCACCTGGCCCACCACAACTTTTATCCTGTTTTATGAATCAAAAGCGCCCAGCCACCATAGAAACATGGAATAGGGGAGATTATTGACTGGCAAAATTATTCACCTGCTTGTGCTATTATTCCACTTTTTCTGATAGATAGGGTAAATTATGAAATGACTCTTAATATAGGGTGAGGTATAACAATATATATTATTATACCTCACTTTAAGATCGTAAGCCGTGATTGGCTGACTTAACAGTGAACAATCATCATGTTGCCTGATGCCATCAGTGAGGGCTTCATGTTGCCCGTTGCCACTAGCGACACCTAGCGGGGAATGTGTGAATCACCAGTCATCTGTGACCTTGCTTTGTTTACAATTACAAACGGGGTTTGTTCGGTATAATAAATCAAATATGCCATGCCAGTGTGGGTAACATGATGGAATGTCTCCCCTCGGGAGGATGGTTTTCCCTCGGGCTCCGCCCTCGGGAAAACCATCCTCCCTCGGGGAAACATTCCGTCATGTTACCCACACTGGCATGGCATATTTGTATAATGTGACTTTGGCCCGTTTTCTTTCTTCCATTTATTTAATTTGTTATATTTTTAAGAAGTGTGAAAATCTGGTAACCTATAGGTATTTAACTCACTGCCTAATTTTCTATTTTGAGTACAGAAATACTACTTTGTATTTGCGGCCTCTTTGGGAAAAGCTGCATAGCTCAACAACAAAGATGATCTGAGAGCCTGGGGCTATTGAAAAAATATCTGGGCTTATATGAAAATAATGAGTTTTGTTGAGCATTTTATTCATTAGGCATCTAACCTGAATGGTCAATGAGAATTTTTAGTATTTTTCGTGCCCTGGGTGCATAAGGTTTGAAAGAAAGAGAGAATGTTCATTACATGAGGTGGTTTTGAGTGAAAGAGAAGTTGATGAAAAACTGGACACTTATGTTTCACCTATCTGTTGGTTTCTAGAATAATAAGTATCAAAAGTTATGAAGGATGTTTGGAATTTTTGTACAAGTGTGAGTTTTCCAAGTGTAGACTAAAGATAAACTTTCATCAATTGAAAGTAAGAAAAAATATTAAAGTAATTTAAGGATGAACATGTGCAACTTTCAAGTGATTCAGGCAAAAGGATATATACACATGTTTAATAATATTTCTATATTAGGTCTTTCACGCATTAAAGCAGTTCAATAAATCTGATTAATTATTGGTTGCTTTTGTTAAAAAGATTGTCTGAATGTTGCGAAAAATGCTAGATGAAAAACCTAGTTTAAATATTCCGAATGTACACCAAAAGTTGGATATTCCATAAAGTAATAAACGTACACATGGAGTTGGAATGTAATTGACCTAATTTATACATGCTTAGGGAAAAAGCAATGTTGTTGGGTATAGATCATGTAATGCATGATTACGATGCATGTAATGCATGATTACGATGCATGTAAATAAAGTTCTGCTTTCATATGATGTTCTTTTGAGTCATTGTCTATAATTGTCTAGCAACACAATTATTGACCCCATGTATACAAATAATTTAAAAGGCAAACTCCCAAGCAAGTAATATATGCGTGTGTGACATCAAATGTTGCTCCAAAACTGGGTCTTCTTCTTGAAGATACCTATTTCTTCCAGGACGGCAGAAGAATCTAGTTTCTTCAATTTTTTCTGAAGATACTGGAAGAAACTTAGTGAATAGGAATTATGATAATTTTTGAAAAAACTTCAATAACATCCTGGGCAAACACTATCAAAATGATCTGAGATAAAAAAAAAAAGTTTGTATAAATGCCATAACTAATTAATATATATACAATATATTACATGAATTCTATTGTCATTGTTTGAGTAATGTCACATTTTGTTTAACCCTTATCTATCTGTTTTATCTGATAGATTAGGGTTCGACATAAGTACTAGCCCGCTTGCCCATGCGAGTGAATTTTTGAAAAAAGGGCTTTTGGGCAAGTACATTTTAGTTTTCATTTGCCCAAATGGGCAAGCTGATTTTCTGAGCACTACACATTTTTTATGAAGAAAAATGGCACAAATACACAGGAATATAGCTGATTGGTCAATTGCTGTTGGGTACTAGATTGTATTTCATTGCTTTTCATTAGTTGTCAATGTTAGGATCCGGATACGTGTTTTATCCCCACTCTCCATGTTTTGTGTTTTATGCTCCTTCGCCATGGTTACTATGGGTTGACCTCAAGGTTACAGGTCACAGCCTCATATCTTTTTATATCACAAGACAAAAAAAAAAAAAAAAAAAAAAAAAAAAGAAAAAATGAAAATCAAAATATATATATATTTTTTAAATTAAAAAAGAAAAAAAATTGAAAGAAAAATTTGAAAGAAAAAAATAATAGTAATAATATTAAAAAAAATATGAAATAACAAAAAAAGAAAAAAAGACTTTTTTATACAACTTCCTTGTCATAATTGAAATTCAAAGTAAGTAAGGGGAAGCTGATGATAAATTCGTTATCCTCCTTGTAAAAAAGGGATACGGCCTGGTATCTGCGAGAATCCCGCATATTGACCAATCAGCTGTGAGTATGAGAGTGGAGCTGATGGTAAAAGTATCTACAGGCACCAACATATGTTTCAGAACTAACTTATCATGCCGGACAAGTAGTTAATGAATTTAACTTGCCCGACATAATTTCTGGCTTGCCCGAAATAAGTTATAACATATGCCAGAATGTCATGTATTATTTCTCATGGATTTATCGATTTAATGATTGATTTGTTGCATTGTTAGCATATTCCTGGGTGTTTGTGCCAAGTAACTGCTCACTGTTTATCTTCTCTCCCAGTCCTAAGTATATGGTAAAAAAATCCTGCCGCCAAGGCAATACCCCTACCCGAGGTGGTAGAAGTCCTATTCCACAAAAAAAAACACTTCAGTACCTGGTCTGTAGTATCCTCAAAGTGCTATGATAATGATGATGAAGTCCAAGTATGCTTCTGAGGTCTGTAAGGCAGACATCATTTGCTCGAGGACTGACATCTCATCTTCTTCCAGGGTAAGACGGGGCATCTCGGCTGTCAGGTTCCTGATATCGTCACCATTAAATCCATCTTGTCCTTGGACATTTACAGGGGCTAGAGCAACTCCATGTCCACCTGCATGGCCCAGAGGAGCATTATTACCGTTGTCTGCAAGACTGAGGCAATACATTTGATCTGAAAGGTCGGCCATGACACCGTCATCTGGTCCATTCACATGGGCTTGGGCAGCTCCCGCCAGTGCTTGAGGGGCACCATGGGCATGTAATCCGGGTGAAGCGGACGATGACATCTTAGAACCTGAGCAATGATAATCCCTTTTGATTCCTATCAAAAACTTTCGCCACTCTTGTCTTCGATACTCGATTTGTGGCAATAAAGACGATGCGAAGTTTGGCACCTAATTCCACCAGTTGTCAATCCGGATTCAGGTAGTTTGGGAGACAGTCACAGCAGTCATATAGTTTTCGTTTTACAAGTCCAGATCTTTTAAGTAGAGACTATGCCAGGTTTTTTTATGATTTCCAAACTACCACCAAATTCTCTAAGGAGAGACTTATTTGAATGCAAAACAATCCCCCAATTGCAGACATAGCAACAGATAAATTAGCAATACTGCCACCAGAACGGAGGGCCAGTATGTATTTCTAAACTTCATCCTCTAGTTCCGATGGACGACCTCGTAGAGGTAGCAAGCTTTTAATTTTGTCTATATCTTCAAACTTAAGATGTTTGATCAGAACAGTTTTCATGCACCTGATAGTTGACACCTCATTAGCCATGTTATACTTTTCACTGAAGTGGTGAGCTACCTTTGAGTTTCCATTAATGGTTCTGGCAAAGTCAGCCATTTTGTAGCTGCTCAGGTGTTATATTTATTATTTCCCTATTTCCTTCTTTTTTTCCTTGAAAAAGGTGGCTCCTTAGCCTCTGTATTTGCACTAGCAAAACTGAGAGAAACTGGTTCAGGCAACGCTGAAGCTTCATTTTTAATACACAAAAGGCAGCAAAAGGGGCTGGAGTTGTTTATATGTCATATCTATTAGCGCCATCTACTGGTTGAAGTAGACATTAAGATTTCTGCAAACACTTCAATATCATCCCGAGTTTTATCATACTGAACTGACCACATTTGGTAAAGTTTGGCAGAATAAAGCACTTGGATAAGTTTCCTATTGAAAAGAATGGGCAGAAAATAACACAACCAAAGGATTTTGCTAATACCATTGGAGAAGCAATATCCTACAATTCATCTTCCACACAAATTTCAGTGCATCAAGAGAGACACCTACTTAGGTGTCAATCCAACCATACAGAACCATACTATCAACTCAGTACTTTGCTTGGCAAATTCCATGAGACAGCTCCTGGTTTGGACCTGTATATGGTATTCACTACCAAACTTAAAAACAACTGTCTGATATTTCACTCCAGTGCCTTCTAAGGAATCTAAACAGTATTTGGGAGACTAGGGAGTTTCCACCTTCCTGGAGAGAAGCCACCACCTTACATATATTGCCAAGCCAGGAAAAAACTCCAAAGATGCTAATAATTACCACCCTATAGCATTGACTAGCTGTGTCTGTTAGACAATAGAAAGTCAGTGATTAATGCCTGTCTTGTTTGGTTTCTGAAATCTGCTGCATTCATCACAGAAGCTCAAAGTGGCTTTTGTAAGACAAGATGCACAATAGATCACCTTATGCTTAATGAAACTTGTTCAAGAGGAATTTTTAGTTTTAGTTCTTCGACTTTGAGAAACCATATGACACCACTTAAGAATACGGAATCATGAAATCTTTAGATGATAAGTACCTCAGGTGAAGATTACCCCCTTCTTATTCAAAACCTTTAATTCGAAAGAAAATTTGGAGGCAGAGTAGGGACATCCCTCTCTGATATTTTCGATCAAGAAATGGGAGTTCCTCAGGGTAGTATTTTATCTGTCACCTAATGCATTGGTAAGATCAACAGCATCACCAGCAATATAAGAGTTGGTGCCAACAATTCTCTTTTTGTTGATGACTTTGGTGTCTCATATCAATTAAATCACATTCAAGCCATAGAAAGGCAGCTCTAACTCCATCTGAATCTTGATATGTTGGCAATTCAATGTTGGCAGTTTTGTAAAAAGGTTTGCAGGGCAGTTAGCTGATGTTTCCAACCGGTATCACCAGGCAACTAAGGCTTCACAGTTCACACTATCTTGACAATCTGGCAGCCAGGCAGATGGTGGTTTCTGAAGAATCCTGAACATCTACATGTTCCATGATTGTGGGTGGGGTGATCCTTGAATGATCAGGTTGAGCCAGAGAGCTACTGTAGAATACACAATGTACGCGTCTGTTTATATATAGCCTACATAGCGTGTGGTTCCGCTTCGCTGTCCTTTTTTCTCACTGTACTGGCCCTGTCAGCGGCGGCTACCGTCGCTAACAAAAAGATACGTTGTGATGCGAAAACTCCCCAATTTGCTTTTTTGGGACACGCGTCATATGTGTGTTTTACAGTAATCAGTTTTATTATACCTCACGTTGTCCTAAACAACTTATGAAATAGTTGAATATTTCACGGCAGCAGCCATGAAATAGTTGAATAACTAACACTTGCCCGAAGAATAATGACCGCTAGCCCGAACACCTACAGAGTTTGCCGAGTGACCTACCGGTGAAACTAGTTCAACAAGGCAGACGACGAGTATTTATCCAAAATCTCTGGTGTTTGACATTTTTCCCCCTTTAGTGTTTTGTATTTCTTTGGAATAATAAAACGGATATGACATCCCTGGGGGTCTCGAGAGGATTGTCGCACTCGGGCTACGCCATTGTGCGACAATCCTCTCTCAGAGAAGTTATTCCTGGTGGAAACCCCACAGAGATGTCATAATTGTATTATATACATTCAGGTCACTCCTACTTCTGCCTCATTCAGTTCATGTTCTTAGCACTGTCTGTAAGCACATTCGGACCAGTGCACCCCTAGTTTTTTTTATATATATTTATTCTCCATAGACATGTCATTAGAACAGTTTTACAAATCATTTTCTTGCTGTGTGGTTCCATATAGTTCCAGCTCGCAGGCTGATTTGGTAATATGTTAAGGGTAAAATCATATACCCAGTCTAGGTTGTTTTCCCTCCCGAACCTGCGATCCGTTTCTCGAATGTTTCCTTTGTCTTTGATATATTCACCTTAAGTCCTGATTTATAGTGGAACCATTTTAGTATTTTGAGACTATTGTTTATGTTTTTTGCAGAGGCTTCTAGAAAGATTGATGTGTCGTCGGCATATTGACACAGTTTATTTTCCTTATAGTATAAGGTTATGCCTGTTATGTTCTTATCGTTTTTGAAGGCTAGGGTTAGGAATTTTGAACATAGTATAAACATGTTAGGAGATATCGGGTCTCCTTGTCTGCATCCTCTCTCAAGAATGATTGGATCAGACAAGTGGCCGTTTAGAATTATTCTAGAGTTTGAGTTGTTTTGGAACATTGTTATCCATTTTATTAAATTTGGTCCAAAGTTAATTTTTTTTAGGTATTCTTCTATAAAGTCCCAGGACAAACTGTCGAATGCTTTTTGGAAATCGACTAATAAGATAAGACCACTTTTATTTTGTATCTCTGTTTCCTCTATTATATCACTTATTAGTCTAGTACAGTCTGCAATGGACCTGTGTTCTAGGAATCCTTTCTGTTCATGGCTTATAATTTTGTTTAGTAGGGGTCTTATTCTGTTTGTTATGACTAGGGAGATAAGCTTATATGAAGTATTTAACAAGGAGATCGGTCTCCAATTATTCAATAAGTTTCTAACTTTTCCACCTTTTGGGAGGCATGTTATCACTCCCTGTAGCTGTGTGTCTGTTAATTTCCCTTTTTTAAAGTTGTTATTTATGCAATCTAAGAAAAAAATTCCTATTTGTGGCCAAAAACATTTATAGAACTCCGGGCTGTACCCGTCTAGTCCTGGGGACTTGTTATTTTTGAAATTCTTTAGTGCTGTGTCTAGTTCTTCTTTAGTGATTGGCTGTTCTAATTTTCCTCTATCTATGTCACTTATTTGTGTTGGGTTACATTGTGGGTCATAGTTAGTTGTATTTTGTATTTCCTCCTTCTTATATAGTTTCTCATAGAGGTTTCTTACTTCCTTAATAATTTGTTCTTGGTCGTTGATTTTGTTATTGTTTATCATAAGCTCAGGAATACTCTTATTTATTGTGTTTTTAGTCTCTAAGTTTAGAAAGAACTTACTCGGTTTTTCTCCGTATTCAAGCCAATTAGCTCTTGATCTTATTACTGCGCCATTCATTATGTTTTTTCTAAATTCGATCAGTTCTTCGTTTTCTTCTTTTAGAGAGTTATATAGTTGTTCCGAGTATTCCCTGCTGTTGACCTTTTCATTTAGCTCACTTATTTCATCGTTCAAACTTTTCTCTATTTTCCTTGATTCTCTTTTATGTTTTTTTGAGAAGTTGATTATCTCACCTCTCAGGGTTACTAGCAAGGTTTCCCAAAAGATGGATGGGTCTATCATTATATCAAAGTTGTGTGTTTTCATTTCTATATAATCCGGGTGATACGGAGTGGCTGCATATATTTTCTTATGGTTTATTATTTCTTTTTTGACCATTTTTATAAATTTTTCATTTTTAAGGAGTTCATTATTGAGCTTCCAAGTGCCTGGTCCTCTTTTGTGTTTTGTTAGTTCTACCTCTACGGATATTATACTGTGATCTGATCTGCATTTGTTTCCTATTTTAAAATTTTTAGTTACTGATAATAGCTCTTCACTCACTAGGAAATAATCAAGTCTGGCTTGTTTATTGGTTATCCCTTGTTGTCCCTTGTTGTGAATTCTCCATCCATCCACTAGATTTAAGTTACTCATTAGTTTCTTTATTGCCTTTACATTTCTTGGGTTATTGTGGTTTATATAGTTGATGTTATCCTTGCTAAAATTGAGGGTGGCGTTCCAGCCCCCCCCCCCCCCCCCCCCCCCCCCCCCCCCCCAGTATTATTAATGGATTGTTGAAATGCAGTATTTTTTCCTCTAAGTCTTCGTAAAAAGTTTGATTGTCTATGTTTGGGCCATATATAGATCCTAGAATTAGCGATAGTTTGTTGGGTAGCTCAATCTCTGTTATACTGTAGTTGCCATTTTTATCATTTTTATGTTCCTTTATTTGGAACTCAAAGGTATTTGTAAATAAAATGGCTGTTCCTCTAGAAAGTGTAGTATTTGGTGCTCTAATAATGTTGTATTCCCATTCCTGCCCAGCCAGTATACTTTTTTGTTCCTCCCAGTGTATATCTTGTAAGAAGGTGATATCGTATTTTTCACGTTTAAGTTTTTCAAATATATCTAGTCTTTTTTCTTTTGCTGCTAAGTCTCTGCAATTCAAAGATCCTATTTTAAGGTGTGTGCCAGTCCCTTTTGTTGTTTTAGCTTTCTTGTACTGATCTGGTTATGACTTGTCAATGGAGAATTTTTTCTAATAGGATTAATTATTACTTTTAGTGTCTTCCTCTTCAATACACTGTTTATCTTTCTTTTTGTTAGTAGAACATACAAAACCCCCCTTCCCCCCCCCCCCCCCCATTTTTTCCCTTTCTATGTCAAGTAGACTAGACTACATTGGTCCGTTTTTTTTCAGTTTGGTTGACCAAGTCGATTGTTTTTGTTCTTTTAGATTGTTCCATCCCATGTCTCCCAATCATCTTTATCTGTCTTCCTCACTTCCATCCATACTTTGAAGGTTGTATCTCTTATTTTAGTTTGTCGCTTAAGTGGTTCAGCTCTGAGCCTGCAGGATTCTATCTGTAGTTTGCTTCTTTCCTTTAGAAGGTGTGGGGCGAGGTCATTCCTCATACTGAAACCCATTCCCTTTAGGTTGTGGGCCGCTTTATACAGTATTTAGCTTGTTGTAAGTCTACTGATTTGCCATATTAAGGTGTAAATTTTTAATGTCCACAATAATCTACGTAAATTATAGTCTGACTACACCCGGACCTGCCTTATAAGTAAAGGGGTACTCACCAATTCCTTGGATCAAATTTGTAGTAGGTGAATCCTTGTCTTTTTTTCTTTTTCGGTGCCACTTTCCTCAAATACCTCAGTTCATCTGATAGGGTTTCGATTTGTTCGTGTATTTCTTTAATCCTGGCGTGCACGTCGAAGTCCGGATAGGGGTAACGGACGCTTCAGTCTGCTCCGAGGGTGTCTCTGATAGATCGTCCCTCGGCTGTGGTTCTGGGGGATCACTGGTATCTGTAGTTGCAATAAAAAAACAAAGTCTTGTTCTGTACTCTACTGTCACAATTTATTGTCTTCTATTTGCCAATTTTCCATATTCATATTTTCTGCAAGTAAAACAAATATCACATGTAAACACTTAAGTTTCATATACACACATTACAAAATACACACAAAGAAAAAAAAGTCCAAATACTCAATAAATTACTTGTACAATAACTTATAAATAAACTTCTAATTCTTAAGACATTCATAAACATACTGTTAACTGATTTATTTCTTGATGGATAAATATGAAAGAGTGAAATGAAGAGACACTTACTGACTGTGTAGAACCTAGGTGGATCAAACATGGCTGTGTGTTGTGTTCTAATAATAGTATTGCACAATGGAAAAACAATAGTACTGGAGTAGTCCAGTAGATGGCTCTCCTAGTTCTAATGAGATCATGTGACATAAACAAAACATGTAAACAAACAGCACACGCATAACAAACATCACCATCTATTTACAATAATGCCACTACAGTATCGTCTTACCGGTTCGTCGCTCTGGTAGTAGTCCGGGTAGTCGAGGTGTTCGCAGAGGTCTTGTGGTGGAGAGCTGCCGTGTGTATATTCCAACCAGTCGTTTACACTAGAGTGGGCACTTGAGCCGCTCGGTTCAAAACTGGTGTTGGAACTTACAGCACATTGGTAACTTATATCGCAGTCTCTATAGTTACCTCTCAAAACGCGGTAGTAAGGAGATTCACGGGTCTGCGTATAGTTCGGAGGTTGTGTATAAGGCCCACGTTCTTTTCTGCCCGATTTGAGTGGCCGCGACAGCGGAGGGTACTTAAGTTCATTTGCGATAGTTTTTAGGGATAGCTTCTCTCTGGCGCCAGTATCGCTTGTTGGGGGTGGTATAGGTGCATCGGTGGTCCTATGCGAATAAAAGCTATCGTATAGTTCGTCTTCCCATGTTCTGTTGTACCCCACTTGATTTTCGCACAGTTCGTATTCGTTTTGGAAGGCTTGCTCTTCCTCTGGGGTGAGCAAGTAGTAGACTTTTGGGTTGGTTGGTTTACGTGGGATGCCGCCTCTTCCGTATAGGCCGAGGTTCTGGTATCTTCTAGTCGGCGTCCTGTTGGCTAGTGTGGATGGTGTGGAAGGGGGTAGGGGAGCGAATACCCTGTACGTTTCGTTGTGTTGTTCGTTACTGTGGTCCGTAACTCTAGCCCTTCCTTCTTCCCGTGGTAGTTGTTCAGGAGCGCCACTTACGTTCGCTTCCGCTTGTACCTCGTGCTCGTTTGTTCCACGCTGGGGTCGGTCGCCGCTTTCCCTTTCTTCTTCCCTATTGCGGGGTTCAATACCTGTAAGGGATGTACGCTTAGTGAATAAAGTACATATGTTTTTAACTCGTTAGCGTGTTTAACAGAAAACTTGAGTAGATGTCATATGTGTTTATTGTCCCTTTACCCGTAATGTACTGTTCACCTTTTCTCTTATTCACTTGGTAAAGTTTATGTTGTGTCGTATGAATTGAGACTTTAGGCCGTGCATACACGTAATGTACAGTTCACCTTTTCTCTTATTCACTTGGTAAAGTTTATGTTTTTGTCGTATAAATTGAGACGTTGCGTCTAAACCGGACTTCAAATTCAGCTTGACTTACTTACTTTTCGGATTCATGATTGTCTTTCTTAGCTGCGTGATGTCGACACTGTCAGTGCTACTGAACAACTGATGGTGGGCTTACCCACCTGCGCCCTTTTATCCTACCCCACTATTGGGGTTCACACATTTGAAATCGCGGGCTATTTTTCTAGGTCATAGTCTCTAAGTAAGTCGCTAGGTTTTTTCGGCTTGAATTTTCAGTTTTTTCCAAGATAGATTGTATTGTCGATGTTGACTGTAGTTGTTTTCTTGTGTATCAATGTTTTTGTCTTGATTAGGCCTGCATTTAGCTAGGTTTTGCCGCCCAGGACTTAGTGTCGTATGTGTGACCGACGGTATGGTGAAAGTTTCAAATGTCCGTTTTTCAGGTATGTTGTAATTTTTTCCCTGTTTTGGCTCGTGTTTCTTTGTTGGTCACTCGTTGTTGGATTTGTCAAGTTTGGTGTTTCAACTTGGTCTTTATACTGTATTTTCGCCGGTTTTATACGGAGCCTTTGCTAGCACGTCTAACCTCTAGCTCATGACGTCACCCCTAGTTACTCTCTGCAGAGGCAATAGACTCCTGGAACATTACTTTACAGTTCTGTGCTGTTTTCTGCATTGATCCAGTGTCCTTGGCATCTAGGAACAATGACTTTATTTCCTTCTATGTGCAGGTATGTAGCTACCACATGGTCATTGTGAATATAACTCCAACCATCTCCCACCTGTTTCACTACCTGCCCCTCTACATCTACCTGCAGTACCTCAGTGACTTTGTTCAGTTGTTTCTCATCTAAGGTCTTTCTGGTGGGTACCAATGTATCCTTGGCAAAGAGACTGCATTAGTTCTAGGATGGATGTTCTACTACAGATGGGAATATTGCAACCGTATATAGCAAGACTTGGCAACCCAGACATACAGATGTCTTTGGTGAGAGTCAAATGTTTTGATTACAGTGTGAAGAAGACCATCTTCTGATGCACTGTTGGTTTCATCCAAGCTCCTCTTTCTGCTCTGAGGTGCAGAGCTCTTTCCCCTACATCTCTGGTGATGATTTCAAATTCTGCAAGCCCTGATACCCTGAGGCTGATGCTTGCATTTATTGCATCTGGACAATGAAAGTTGGGCACCTACCTAAACACCTTAAAAGTGCTACGATATGGGAAACTTGGGTTTTCCATCTCTTATCTTAATTACTACTTGGTTGAACAGTGAGATATTGCTAAGTACTTGACATTTTGAGATATGCTCAAACTGCATCAGGCCCCCACCTTACAGCATCTGATTCCATAACTTGTGACTAATTGAGCGTAGATTGATATTTCTATGAATCAAAACTTAGCCAGGAGGTGCTAGTCATCTATTCATTTGATGTCAGATTAGAGACGACCTGTGTGTACTACCCAGAAGAATCCAGGTTGGAGGATCAAGTTGAGAAGTACCTCATAGCCAGGGCTGCAGCACTTCCTAATTTCTTAGCATGTTCAATGCTCGTTTTATGGGTAATGCTTTCGAGTGTTGGCCCGCCACCTGTGGTTATTTTAGCCAGTATATGACACAATTATCATACAGATGAACAGTGCAGACCTTAAGAATTAAAATATCGTTCAAAAGCAAATGTTTACCATTCCATGCCTTCTTGCAAGCTGCTAGACACTTCTCAACACATGAAAATTATCTTCAACAACGGTTTAATTTCTAAGTGTTTTTTTTTCATATCAACTAATTTGAATGTCATATTCAACTATGAAATAAAATCGCTATACCAAGTCTTATCTTTTATAATGACCAGTCAAAAAGAGAAAGACTTACTTTAGAAACTACAAGATTTCTATGTCTTTCATCTAGAGGTGGTTTCTGCTCTACCTTCTTGTTTGCATTAAAAAACACATGCCAAGCTCGTCTTCTGTGAATAATTGTCGAGTTGGTCTCCTTTTTCAGCAGACTCAGAACGTTCCCTTTTGACAAGAAGTATTTTTCTAAGCAGTGGCCACCATTTTCTTCTATGCCTAGCATTTCTATCCTTTGTCACTCTTGCATCTTGTTAATGTATGTTCTTTTTGGGTTCTGCCTCACCCTTGATACTTTTTGAGTGTATCTTTCAATAAAGTCCTGGACCCTGAAAAATATTTTAGAATGTATGTTTAATATGATTGAGATTGAGACTAATGAGAATCTTACCCATACTCCCTTAATAGCAAGGATCTTATACCTGATTAGGCCTGCTCCAGGATGGAGGTAATTGCCATTATCTCCTACCTGGTACTTGTTAATGGCTTTCTTAATTAGGACTGATGATGTGTTTCATATGGTGAATAAACACCTGGTTGCCGTCATCTGGCCATTCCATATAAGCGAGCTGATGTTAGAATGCCATAATGAACATTTCTTTGAAAGTGATCTGAGAGGCTTGATGGCTAATTTTTTCCAGACCTACATTTTCCTTTCCAAATGTTTGTCACAAGAGCTGTTAAAACTTCCAACTGTTAAATTCAACTTCACACAATTTAACTTCTCACTATACAAGGGAAGTTGGCCATGTGTGTTATTCTTGTAGAGCTACATTTAGTTGAGATTGAAATACATATCTCATTCTGAGAAACATGAATACGTCCTCATTGGACCTAGTTTTCGAACATATTCAACATATTGAGTGAGATGACTTACAGTTATTTGTGCCATACAAACATTCAAACTGATAAAAATGAGAACAATCTGTACTGGTAAAATCTTTGCTTTGTCAATATAATGACAAAGCAACATATACAGTCCTTCCAAAAGGAGAGCATAGTGATCAAGATACAAAACATCTAGATATCCTGATAGTGATGGTATTTAATAATGCAGAAGCTACATTTGTATTATTAAAGTTTGTCGCAATAACAAACCACTCCATCCCAAAATGTACAGAGACTCTTTTTTTCCTTTAGCATGCAGCTACTTTCTAGAATCTCCCTATTTGTCCTGGTATCTGGCTCACTGCTTCAGAAAGGATACATTACAAACATATTCCTCTCTCATATTACTGCACCAGGTTCTAGGCAAGTCAGGCAGCAACCCTCACCAAACACATCTTAGATTATACGTTTGTTATGATTAAGACTTGTAAGGATCTTACTCGTACACCCTTAATAGCAAGGATCTTATACCTGCTAAGGCCAGTTCTAGGATAGAGGTAATTGCCACTGTCTCCTACCTAGTACTCGTTCCTGGCACTCTTAGGACTTGTGATATGTTTGAAATGGTGAATAGACGCCTAGTTGCCATCCTCTGACCATTCCATATTGGCATAATGAACCTTTCTATAAAAGTGATCTTAGAGGCTTGATGGCCAGATTTTTCCCGACCTACATTTTCATTTCAAAATGTTTGTCATAATAGCTGTTAATACTTCCATCTGTTAAAATTCAACTTCACACTATACAGGCCCAGAGGGCATGGTAACATTCATGTAACATTCCAGGAATGTTTTGCCGAACATTCAAAAACGATTCTCTCATAGTTCGGAATGAAAATTGTATGAATGTTCAGATGAGAATGTTCAAAGAATGTTAAGAACTGAGTGCCAAATGAATCATTTGGATCCTGAATGTTGTCTGAACATTGGAAACCGTCTGTGCAGTGGAAGCACTCGGTAACAGTTCCTATATTATGATATATCTCAATTTAGGATATATCTCAATTTAATGTTTATATAATGTGAAATCCGAACATTCCAGGAATATTCAGACCTGAGGATTGCAGGAATGTTCATTATTGGTGCATGACATTCAGATCAGAATAGAACATTCATATGACACCAAATAAGAACATTTCAGGAATGTAGCTGAAATGTTCATAACTGGTCCAGAATATTCCGACCAAAATTGAACATTGATATAACATTCAGGCAATATTTGTGCCCACTGGGAGGGAAGTTTGCCATGTGTGTGGTGTTCTTGTAGAACTACATTTAGTTGAGATTGAAATACATATCCTCATTGGACCTAGTTTTCGTACATATTGAGTGAGATGACTTAGTTATTTAAGCCATTCAAACTGATGAAAAAACGAATTGAGAACAATCTGTACTGGTACAACCTTTGCTTTGACAATGTAATGAGAAAGCATCATATACAGTCCTTCCACAAGGAGAGCATAGTGATCCAGAAAGACTCAATTCAAGAGGTGAAATTTAGGACTGAGGGTGTAATGATTTGGTAGGACACGCGAAATAGTGCGGAGACGAGCGCCCAGGACCGCAAGTCAGATGGAGAATAAATCGTCAGGTGGAGAAGAAATAAATCAATCTCACTAAATTCTAGAGACAAAGGGTGATCCCTCCCCACCCACCCCAAGTTGTTATTGAAAGAATATAGAAAAAAATGTGGAACAGTTCAGTGTTCAGTATGCTTTTGAACGTGCCCACCTGTCAGCTACATCTATTGGCTTCTTCATGAACTAATTTCCCCAGCTGGAGATCTTGACGAAGTCATGTGACTTTGTACCAGCACCACGTGACCCTTGTGAATCAATCAAAATTCTTATCCCTGTGCATAATCAAGCGATGAGATGGCCTAAGAACACGAGGGGTAACCTCACATTTTCATGAAAATAGTACCTTCTTTATCACGGCCAATAACTACAGACAGCGCGCATCGACACTGTCGAAGCCAAGGATTCAACATTTAACTGACAGACGATCGTAATAGAATGTGTAAAACGCAGTGTAGGGTTATTAATGTTGTCACGTGATCACCAGCCGTCCCCAGTTTAATCTAAGTATCACAAACAGGAACGAAAGAAGCGCCGAAGAGAAAGCTGAGATAGCGGCCGAGCCGCTACAATCAAAGAGTTGTTGGCGCACGCACGTCAAGATACGAACTATCTAGATATCCTGATAGTGATGGTATATAATATTGCAGAAACCACATATGTACTATCAAAGCCCGTCGCAATAACAAACCACTCCATTCCATAAAGTACAAACTCCTTTTGCCTTTAGCAGCTACAGGTGAACTGGCTTAATACGGACCTGTTTCATCCCAATTTTGGGATTTTCCGTACAGATTTTAAGGGCCTGGTCCCTCCCAATACATTTGCATGCAAATTTCAGTGCTTATTAGGGACAATTTAATCTGTACCTCGCCGAAACTGGACGATTTTCGAGGCACGCACCTTACCATATAAGGTTTAAGAGCATGCTTTAATCTGGATTGTCGATCATGAATTGAGCGCGCCCTATCATATGACGCGCCCAAGTCACAGAAAGCGGAAATAATGTCCTCTCCCACAAAAAAAGAGGACAGTCAATTAGATAGACATGGGGATGTGGTGGGAGGGTCAGGGAAAGAGGGTAGATATGGGGCGTTGTAAATATATAGTCGATAGGTCACAATTCCATCTTGATTTTTGAAATGCACATGC
This sequence comes from Maea johnstoni, assembly GCA_963942565.1. Lineage (NCBI taxonomy): Eukaryota > Metazoa > Annelida > Polychaeta > Spionida > Magelonidae > Maea > Maea johnstoni. Next base: position 17,359,231 of record OZ012688.1, on the reverse strand, counting down.
CTTGCTGTGCGTGCTTGCTAAATTCTTCTATTTTATGCCTTTAAGCATAATCTGGATTTTGCCTAATCCGGACAGAAATTTGGGGTCCACATCCATCCGGATTATGTCAGTTCACCTGTACTCATTAGAATCTCCTTATTTTTCCTGGTATCTGGCTCACTGCTTCATAAAAGATACATATTACCCTCCTTATATTACTGAACCAGTTTCCAGGCAAGTCAGGCAGCAAACCTCACCATTATGGAGTGACATATTCACAAGCATTGCTTTTGCCTGTAAATCCACTGGTTTACACATAACAATACCTTTAAAAACTGTGCTTCACCATTCAACGTTTATCATTTTACACACCATTATTATGTACAAGAGAAAAACTGCTTAGATGTGATAAGAAATTTCCATGCATTTTCAGTTCTTGATTCGGGCTTCCATTCAAAATTTCTGTAACCCATCCTTTTCCTCACACTGGTTATTATACTCTTGTATGGATTTAAAAACTCCTGGGGCAGACAGTATGTGATTCAGCTGTATTCCCAGGCTTTTTCAGTTCTTGATTCAGACTTCCATTCGAAGTGTAACAGGAGAGGGCTTCAAACTAGGAGTTTTATTAGGCTGTGATCTATGGGTTTGAAAACCCTCTCACTGTCAGAGTAAATATCAACAACAATTAGTATATCTATGATTGGCTGAATTATCTGTGATTGTCCAGAAGGCTCTCCCAGAACCCACTGCTTGAGGGGAACTCCCTTTTACTTAATTGAACTAGTGGGACTCCACCAGCTCTAAGGAATTACTATGATTGTCACCCAATTGAACTAGTGGGACTCCATAGATCAAAAACGCCCACTATAAACTACACAAAATGATCAATTCCCTACTATTATTCTTTGCTAATTATAAGCTAATCTGGGTGGCTTGCCCAGACCTAGACACCTATTTGTGTCTCTCAAGCTAATATGGATTACAGGATTATATGCTACCTAATCTAGCAGACCAGGACTTGCCCAACACTCTCTGAACTAGATTTGACTCTAATTAGCTTCAATTACTTCAGGTCTCCGCCCAACAACATCAATTGTTACAATTATCCTAACTCTATACAAAAACAACTAAAAAACCTGCCTAACCCACCTACTCCTACTCAAAAGTACAACAAAACGGTTTATTTCCTCTCACAACAACACACACCTTAGCAAGATTCTAGAATATAAGATGGCCGCCTATCCTCACAGATTATTCCAACTCCCCACTTTCTATTCTAAATACAGTATTCCCTCCCAGGGACAACCCAATAGAACCTAACGAAATGGGGCAGGAAGACACAATCAATCAAGGGGCAACCACAAGACTCGCCGGATCTCACTATTTTAGGCACCAAAACAAGTTTTGTTCTCCTCACTGGCTGGCTATCTTCGCTAAGTCTCAAAATCCCGGCATCAACAAAACCATAAGGCCAAAACGTCCTTGACCCTCATGAATATTAATTAGGTCTAGTTTCCGAGACGGCCGTCAGATGGCGCCCTTCACAATCCTCCCACCTTGTTCCCAACCGACCCGGGTGGTAAAGACAAACACTCAAACAAATATGATTTTCATTCAAAAATAAGTCTTATTGGACTCTCATTAATACAAAAATATCTTTCTAGTCTGCTGCTATTCAGAACACACCACAGGAACCTGCTCGGAGCCGGTGTACCTGGCCAGCCAGCCTGTGGAATGCTCTGAATGATACAAAATAGAATATTTCTAAGCAAATACTACATATCCTGGAATGATTGGAATTTTGTTGATTTTTCTTTTAATAAATACTTGGCCGAATCCTCAGTCCAACTCCTGACTTCACAGAGTCAAATATATTTCCACTAATTCCAAGGACCTGCCCATTCATGACCTTTCCTTCTTTTTACCAAAATAAGAATTAATGGGAATTACGCATATACTAACAAAAATATAACCACTTAGTTTTCTACTGACTAGAATTACGATAAAATTAACTTCTCCATGACTAGAATTATTCAAACGAGATTTTAACTCCAAAATAAAATTACGACACAAAAGCAAACATAAAATTCCACGGTGCATTAAACACTTAGGGCCATGCCCATTCAAACAAAACTTTGTCTAACACGACAGAACTGTTAATTATCAAAATGTTCCTTTCACTGCAAATGTTCGCTTAAAAACAAAAGTTCTTCCTCAAAATCACCATTTTCACAACGGCGACAGCCACCTCGCCCAATTCCTGTCCCCCTCATAACAAAGAGTGTGCCCTCCACTCGCGATGCTGTTAGGCTCCCTGCAGACGCTCCAGTATTAACCGTCTTGGGCTGTGTACTCGGTGATGGGGCCCTTGTGGTCACCTGCCCACTGGCTGCAGCCCTCGGCGGCTCCTCTTAACAAAACCTTACTCCTCCTCCCTGGCGCATCGTAGACTTGGCTACGCCAGTTGCTTGTCCCAGAGCACTCTTGGGCTCTGCCCTGGCTGACCCACTGGCCTTGGGTCTCGGCAGCATCAGTCGAGGCTCAAACAACACAGGCACCACAGTCGGCAGCACCACCCTTGTTGGAATCCGGAAACGTGGGAGTACCTGCACCTTTACATCACCGGTGCACGCCATTCGCCCCCAATGACCCAACACTTTGTCAGGTCGGGCCTTGCTGTAGACGCATTCCCTGCCGTTGCAGAAGAACATGAATCTCGGATCGTTATGACACACTTCGAAATGCCGCACTAGGGAGCACCACTGTCCAAACTCAGCAGGGCCACAAGCCCCCGGCCCGCACATACAGCCACTGGGCATCGGTAATTTCCTGTTTTCGGGTTGACCCAAAATTCGGCTGCAAGGTGGACTGGGCCCTTTGACTCATCGATCGTTATGCGGTCCGCCGCCGTCCTCCAGTATATCGCCGTAGGTGCACTTGGCCTTGCCCGTTTGTCTTCCGTTGCCAGAAAGAGGCGTTCCTCCCGGCTCCTCCCTCTTTGGGTGTCCTCATCCAAGTCATCGCTAGACTAGAGTTGGCTGGCCGCGTCCTGGAACACTTCCAAAGCGGAGTCCTCCTCCTCTGCCGCCCCTCCTGGATCGTTGGTCTGCTTGGGCGCCGCCCTGGTGACTCCTAGTTCCCGAAGACGCACAACGGACACCAGGAGTGTGTCTGTCTCACCAGCCGGGGCTCTGTCCATCCGCACCTGGTAAGCTTTCTCATATTGTATCCTTTCAGCCATCACTTTCCTGGCTTCTGGGGTCTGGCCCTCCGTCGCCAGGTGTCTCAGTCCCCCCTGGGATATCCTGATATAAACGCTGTGAGCTGCCATCTCTGAAGAAAACAAAAGTAAGCAAACATAAGAACTACTGTATAACGGGTATATTTCCCAGGACTTTTATTTCCCGAAAAATGTTTCCTACTTTTTCCCGTTTTTTAATTTCCCGTCCTGCACATGGCTGCACTGATATTAAATTTATCGAAAGTGTGTGCTTTCGCTTCTGAATCTATTAGTGCAGACGAATGTTGTATGCACTGAATGTGCCGTGGTGTGAACAATTTACAAAGCCATCTCAGCTCAATTCAGCTGACATGGCTGGCTCTATTGTTCTGAGCATTAATAGCAATTAGGGCAGCATAAATCCAAGTCGGACCGGTTCGTGGGCAGGTTGAGAAACTTTGTGAGTACTGCAAACAGTACTAGAATACACTCAAATTATCAGTCAGCCTGAATTTATCCATTAAATACATGGGGCACCTCATACTGGACAGCTTTAAAATGTCTATTTGATATGATTGTGAGTTACTACTCACTTACTGTCATAAATGTTTTAGCCAAATGAATATGTTTTACTGTGTCTCGTTGTTAGTTGACTTTTGGACATAAAAACCGCCACTATTCAGATAACATAAGTCGCCATCTGCTGGGCAAGCGAATTACTTAAATATACAGCTGTATTACACAATCTGAATACGAACATCGCTTGCCCCAGTCTACCAACAAAAATGATTAAAGATAACGTTTTTATTGTTCCCGTCTCAAACCCATTCGTTTAAATTCGGGAAGATGAAGCACACGTTTACATTACCCTTTATACAGTATGCAATTTCTACCACAAATAACACAATCCAGATTTGTCTTTGTCCATTATCTTTTAAACAGGCTGAATGCCCAAGGAAACTGATTATCTTTTCTTTCTTCTTTCTTAAATTAGATACTTCGCTACTAAAATAAGCTATAAATAACAAAATAATCCAAAAGAAAAACAACCAGAGAGATGTATTGATGAAATATCAACAGTTAGGCAAGCCTCACATGAAATTGCTAAAAATTCATAGTATTAACAGAACCAAGCACTATGTCTTTCTCCTTACAAAACATCTTGAAGCAATAATAGTCAAAAACAAAAACAAAAATCCACGCTCGAATCAGTTTATTTCAACAAATCAGTTCAGCCAAAAACATCAAAAACCAGCCATACAGCGGGAAAAACCTCCTCCCTCCCAAAACACTCCCAAAACCCCCAGAAAAACAGGGCTAGCCCACAAATGTAATCCGCTGACCCCCAGCGATTTCGGACCAGCCACCATTAAATGTAGTCCTCGAAGCGACGAGGAGGGTGTACACCCCTTTTCCTCGTACTCCTCTCTCGGGGTTGCTCCACCTCTCTCCAAAAATCCTCCTCCAACACAGACGGAGGCTCCACACCCACATCAGGGGGCGACTCAGCATCCCAGCCCTTCCCCGACTCCAGAGGCTCCTCCCCAACGTCATGAACATAGGAGAATCCTCACCAACCAGCGGTAAACTCCCCTCCCTGACCACTTCCTCCGACTCCCCAGGGGTTCCAACCACCTTAGAGGGTCACTCCCCCCGAGCAGCTTCCTCCAGCCAAGACTTGGGCATTTCCTTCGCCTCAAACCTCTTCAGATGGTCCACATGGACCACCTTCGGCTTCCTCGTACGCTCAGCTTGGATCACATACGTGACCTGACTCAGCTTGCGTATCACCAGGTAGGGCCCTAAAAAGGGTCTCCCAAACCTTTGCTTCTTGGGGGTATAAAAATACCAAACCCAATCTCCCACCAGGAAGTCGCAATCCTTCGCCAGACGGTCATAGACTTTCTTCTTGCGATCCACGCTCTTTTTCAGGCGTTCTCGGGCATACCTGAAGGCCTGGCCCATTGTCTCTGTCAACCAGATGGCGTACTCTGTGGTACACATAGGCTCCCCTTCTGTCAGTGGAAGCCCTGCCATAACCTGGACTGGAAGAGACACCTCTGTGCTCTCGTGGGGCGTCGCCCGTACGCCATCATGAGATATGGGAGATGGTCATCCCAATCGTTTCGATTCTCATTGACGAAAGTGGCTAACATGTGCTGCAGGGTTCGATTGAATCGTTCCACTAGTCCATCTGACTTGGGCATGTAAGGGGTGGTTCGGGTTTTATCCACTTCAAGGAGCTTACACACCTGTTGAAACAAGTGTGACTCGTAATCACGCCCTTGATCAGAGTGAAACTGGTACGGGGTACCAAATCTGCATACAACCTCCCTGACCCGCATGTCCGCCACAGTGAGTGCTGTCTGATCGGGAATCGCGAAGGCCTCCGCCCATTTGGTAAAATAGTCGGCGATCACGATTATGTATTGATTTCCCTCCTCCGTCTCAGGAAGGGGACCATAATATCAGTAGCCAGTCTCTCCATGGGCATTCCCACTGGCTTTTGCTGCAAGGAATGACGCATTGGGGGCTTGCCTGTTTTAGCGCGAGCACAGGGCTTACACCACCTACACCAATGGCGCACATCCCAAGCCATTCCTTTTTTCTAATTTCAAATCCCACACATGTGTAACAGGGTTTTTATTCTCCATAACATGTCAAAGCAGAGTCTGTGTTTACAAATGATTTTCTCAAAATTGTTTATAACACCACAATACACTTATCAATAAAGACATTTCAAATGGACATGACAGTTTAAACTGTCTTAAGTATATACCAACTGTCTCTAGTATGGATGTCCCCACGTAAGTTCAGAATGAAAACATCCCACTTTTCTTCAAAAGTGTCAATGCCATCAACAGTAGTGGTTTTTGATTTCAAAATGAATAGGTTTTTCAAAACATATTTTTTAACATCTAGTAACCTCATTTGTGAACCCGTTTTTCTTTTCTGATATATTACATCTTTGACACTAAAAATAGCCAAGTTTGTTATTTGGTCATCTGATGAACTTCCAAATATCTTTTCATGATCAGAGATAATAAAGTGATGGTCATAGATGTTTCTGATCCATGTTGTTGTTTCTCTCCATAAATCAGCAGCATTCAGACACAGAAGATAGATATGTTCGATGGTCTCTGGACGGTGTCCACAAAATAAACAATTTTCACTCTCAACTATATTCATCCTTTTTAACAATTGATTGTTAACAATTCTTCGGTGAAGGAGTTTATATTGATTGTAGTATTGATAAACTGATGGTGCTAATTTCTTAGCTGTCTTGAAAGCTTTCTGAACTGTATCATCACCAATTTCTTCATTAAAAGAATTACTCCATTTGTCTTTAATATCAGAGACAATATCTACTTGATCTCTTAATGTATTATGATATATGTTTTTGTTCCCTTTATTGCCAATTTCAATATCATAGAGTATGTGTGACAATTTGGGATGAGGATTGAAATAAAACTTGTCTTTTGGAGGAAGTACAAGCCTTATCTTATTTGTTAAACTCATACGTAAGAGAAAGTTACACTTTATATCCCAAGTCAACTGAAAATCTGCAATACTAAAAATTTCTCCATTCTCGTGTAAAATGTCACCAATTGTTGTTATACCCTTTTTAACCCATTCTGGCAATCTCCAGGGGATCACTCTCGTATTTAACCATAATGGGGTTGATAATAAAGCAATATCACCATGGAAAACATTCTGCTTGGTTAACATAAGAAGTGATCTTATTGTGTCATTCCAGAAAGTATTTTTCACCGTTTGTATCAGCTTTTCTTGATAAACATCACCATATGTCTATATAAGGTCCATTTTGTAAAAATATGGGATGGATGCCCACCCCTCACAGGTTGTGTATAGACGTTTAAACCATGAGATCTTTATTGTTGCATCAATGTGACGTATATTCGGATAGTTTAATCCACCTTCTGAGACCAGTCTTTCCAAGATCTGTTTCTTAAACTTAGGGGGTTTTCCGTTCCAAAGGAATTTATCAAATTAAGTACTGTAAAGTTCGAAATATTGGCGTGCTTAAATTTAGCAAATTGATCCAATTTTCCATATTAGCGAATCGTAATATTAGCGTGTGAACCATCTCGAAAAGCGCCATCTGCCGACAGATGCACGGAAGCTTCACATTTGGTACACTTTTTTAAATTGTATAATGAAACAACGGAACTTAAAAAAACATGCAGCCTGATTATGTGATTACCGTAATTTTGCGTGTATAATACGCACTTTTCTACACATTTATTTCCCACTATACGGGGGTGCGTCTTACACACAGAGCTAGAAATCCAGGATGTTTTACATCGAGCCCCCAGGCCACATGGAGATCAGATATCGATGACCCGCCATTACCGCACCCCGTATCAGAATACAGCCTTTGGTATGTTTTCATTTCAATTGCGTTTCTAATATGTTTAGCATGTCTCAACTTCAGTGGTATTGGTAAAACATTAAAAGTCCTATCTATCCGTGATTTGTTTGTGTTACCAGGCCCGTCCAGCCGGTTCTATTTTGGGCACACTAATTACAATACACCGTGACGGCATGAATGTCCGAGCCCCTATTGTCTTTAGAGCAGCATTATACGTGACTTCAAATTACGATCAACTTAATGTTTGCCCGAATCCATTGCTTGTTTGTTCGTGTTTACAAAATAGCTAGAGACAAGGACCAAAAAGGGGGTGCGCACAATACACAGGGCTAACGTCTATACACCGTTTTAAAGGGTAGTAGCAGAGACACTAATCGTGTAGCAATCCAACGGAAGACGATATCGCCGCCATGGCAGATTGCTGGTGCACATGGCCTTCAAACACAGAAGCGCGCTTGGAGGCCTGTGCAAAATGAAAGATTGTTGAAAAATGGTACAAATATAAACGGATCGTAATATTAGCGAATCTAACCCACTCGCTAATGTCGCCAATAATAGTTCCACGCCAATATTTCGAACTTTACAGTATCTATTTTAACAAATAAGGTTTCGTTCGGGCTCGGTAGGGACAGCAGGATGTGTATGAATTTTGATATAAAGAGACTCTTAATGAGAATAATTTTACCAATTAATGTTAGGTTTCTTCATTGCCAAATGTTAATCAGTTTATCTATTTCTATTAATTTAGGCTCAATATTCAAAAGTGTTATGTTTTCAAGGTCCTTAGTATCGTATTCTTTGCCTAGTGAAGTAAATTTACCTGTCCAAATTAAGTTAAGATCTGGGCATAAGACATCACTGCTGTCCCTATCCTTTCCGAATTTTATTACCTTAGTTTTATCTACGTTGATCTTTAGACCGGAAATCATGTAAAACTCATTCAATATGTCCATACAAAGTCTTAGATTTCTTTCATTATACTGAAGAAATAAAGTGGTGTCATCAGCAAACTGAGACACCCGATGCTCCTTTCCCTTTACTTTATATCCATAAAGGTTTTTATTTTCCTTGATAGACACACCCAAGAGCTCCACGGCTAGGACAAAGAGATATGGGGATATAGGATCCCCTTGTCTGCATCCTCTTGTAAGCTTAATGTTATCCGAAGAGTGACCATTTTGAACAATTTTGGACATTGAATTTTTTTGTAAACTTTTGATAACCTGGATTGTATGTTCACTAAACTTAAATAATTTTAAAATTTTTGATATGAAGTCCCAAGAAAAAGAATCAAAAGCCTTTTCGAAATCAACAAGAATTAATAAACCAGTGGAGTTTTCGAATTTTGATTCGTTTAGAATGTCTAAAGTTAATCTAGTATTTTCTCCAATAAAGCGGTTTTGTACAAATCCAGTTTGACTGTAACCAATTAGAAATGGAAGATATGTTTAATTCTATTGGCCCAAATAGCTGAATAAAATTTATAGATGGAATTTAATAATGTAATGGGACGCCAATTTTTCAATTTATTGCTTAGTTTATCTCCTTTGGGAATGCATGTAATGATTCCCATTAGATGATTTTGACTTATGTTTTTTTCATAAAAAAATGAATTTATTAAGCTCAGGAGTAAGATTTTTATTCTTGACCAAAAAGCCTTGTAGAACTCATTGGTATATCCATCAGGGCCAGGGCTTTTGTTCGCCCCACTGTTAAAAACATGTTTTTTAAGTTCTTCCTCAGAGATATCGCCATCCAAAGCCAGTTTTTCTTTTTCACTCAATTTGTTAAATTTAGTTGGAAATTCTTATAAATTTGAGTCTTTTAGATTTTTTGTATCATTATGGTCGTACTAGGACTGGTAGAATCTTCGCATCTCCTCAAGAATGTCTTTAGGATTTGTGATATTGGTGCCATTATCAAGCTGCAATTCTTTGATGTTTTTTGAAATAAAATTGAGGTTTTCTAAATTAAGAAAATACTTGTTGGGTTTTTCATTCAAGTTGTAGTCTTTAATTTGTGATCTGATAAAGGATCCTTTTAATCTAATATCTCTTAGTTCTTCCAATTCCCCCTTATTTTGATTTAATTCTGTTTTCAACATTTTGTCTGAAATGTCCAAGGTAAAAACCTCATCCAAAATTTCTATTTCCTTAATAAATTTCAATTCGCTGTTCGATCTGTCTCTTCTTTTTTGCAGCATTGGAAATAAAGATACCCCTCAAATGTGACAATAGAACCTCCCAGAATATGTCAATAGAAATCATAAATTGGATTTCATTTATATTGAATATTTTTACAAACTCAGGGTTGTATGGAGTACATGCATGTATTTCAACCATTAAAAGAATACCATCCTCTATCTTCATAATTAGATCTGAATCATTTAGTAAATCTGAATTTAGTTTCCAGAAACCTTTTCCCTTTTCGGTTTTGTCTAAATGAAATTTAAGGCCAACTTTACAATGGTCTGATCTGTATCTAAAAGCAATATAAGTATCTGCAAAGATATCTAGCAATGTTGTTGTTATAATGAAAAAATCTAATCTTGCAGCTTTTAATGGACTCTTTCTGAACCATGAGAATTTTTCCTTATCAGGGTTGGCTTTCCTCCAAATGTCAATCAAGTTGTATTTTTTAATGTAATCTTTTAATGTTGTACTTGAATTTGGATTATTGCTGTGTATATAATTGAAAGTATCTAATTCCTGTTTGAGTACTAGATTCCAGTCTCCACACAACACCCAATTTCTGATCGTACATTTTTCTAATTAATTAAAAATGTCTTTTAAGAAGACAGGTCTGTCCTGATTATGACCATAAATATTTAACATTATAAAGCGAGCTATTGCTGGAAGTTCTAAGTCACATAAGATAAATCTTCCCCCCGGATCCTTATAAACCATATGAATTTTATATTCAAAATTATCGTTGATAATGGTTATCACACCTAATGACTGTCTCTTTTCCCCTGCAATCAAATATTTGCAGTTCCAGTACTTTTTCAAAGCTGGGAGGTCAGAAGGAGTTAAATGGGTTTCTTGGAGATGGATAATATTAATTTTCCTTGTTCGGAAATCATCTAAGATATCATTTCTCTTTTTTTGATCTCGCAGTCCTCGACAGTTCAAAGATTCAATTGTCAGGTGGCTCATATTTTAAATAAAGTTCATCATATATACTAGTCTGGATGGCAAGTATCAATATGGATGATAAAATAGGTGGAGCACAGAGCATCCCAGCACGGCTGATGTAGTTTGAACCATGTGTATGGAGAAGTATATAAACTATAATAATCAAATACATAAATAATATGTCGAAGTATAATACTTGTGAGGGTTTAGCCCCATGGAGCCATGATCCGTTCATTAGGCTCATAAATATATAATTTCACAAATAAGTAACAAAAGTACAAAGAATATAACTCAAAATAAAATAAATTCAAATCAGGTAATACCAAAACTTAAAATATCAAGTGTCTAAGCACAGACACGTATACAAAATAAAGTAGTCTACAAAATCAAACCTTACAGTATATTACCACAGAAAATAAAAATAGAAATGAAAAGTACCAAGAGTAAGTTAAGTCGAAATCAGGCAATCACCAAAAACACAACAGTACAGTGTTTCAAAACAAAGTGGATGTGTTATTTGTTTTGTATAAGTGTAATGAAACTTGTAATGTTTCACAGGTACCAATCAAAGGATTGAAATAAGTTGTTTACTTTGATTTTTCAAATTAAGTGGCAATAAGACTGAATAGACAACTATAAGTCCAAAGTTTGTTTTATAAAACCTTTACTAGGTAGTGGCAACAGTGAGTATTTTATGGTATGACACAAATTACACTTACTTTCCAGTGTAGTCAAAATACCCTGATCTAAGTACCAACTCAATACAATCAATCAATTTTCACAGTACACCTAGGGGTCTTGAGTTTTCTGTTTGTTTATCACCTCTCAAAACAGTTACCCTACACAAAGGAAAAATGGAACAAAACAAGAAACACTGTATTCTTTTTTACTTTAAAAAGAATTGCACCTAAGGGTTATGAGTTTTCTGTTTGTTTGTTGTCTCTCAAAACACACTTCAGTTGAGTATCACTCAGTTATCAATAATCACTTTTCGACTCTGGAGTGACCTCTGCCCCTGGCTCCTTCACCACCTGAGGCTCAGCGACCTTCCCCGGGCCCCCCTTTTTCCCCGTATTGTTTTTTTTTTCTTGGTTGATTTGGGCTGTGCGGACTGTGGACCAGGACTTTTACCCTCAGGCCAGCCCCTCCCAGAGTCCTTTGTCTCCTGGTCTGTACCTGCAGGACAGGAAAGTTGCCGCAATCGCCACAGTCTCCCCTGGAGCATCTCTGTCTAACTGGTAAACGGGACATAGCATCCGCATTAGCGTGCTTCGCACCCGTTCGATGCTCTATTTCATAGTCATATGTCTCCAGCCTGGCCAACCACCGGGCGTATATTCCCTCGGCATCCTTAAAGTTAGTCAGCCATCTCAGGGAGGCATGGTCAGTTCTCAACTTGAACTTCCTCCCCCAGATATAAGGTCTGAAGTGTTTGAGAGCATCTACAACCGCCAGCAACTCTTGTCTGGTAGTGCAGTAAGCTCTCAGAGCCTTGTTCAGTGACTTGCTCGCATACGAGATGGGGCGCTCGACACCATCCTGCATCTTCGACAGGACGGCCCCGATCCCCACGCCGCTAGCGTCTGTGTCTACCACAAACTGACCCTCCGGTAGCGGATAAGCCAACACGGGGACAGCACTAAGTCGCCCTTGTATCCCCTCAAATGCCTCCTGGCAAGCCGGTGTCCAGACAAAGGCCTTGCCCTTCTCCGTCAGCTGAGTCAGTGGCGCCTCCAGAGTGGCCAAGCCAGGGATAAACCTACGATAGTAGGAGGCAAACCCCAGTAACGACCTCAAGTCTTTCAGGCGTGACCAGATGCCCCAGAAAAGGCACCTCTGTCCGAAATATCTCACACTTTTTGGGCTTGAGTTTCAGGCAAGCCTCTCGGAGCCTCTCCAGTACTCTAACCAGTCCCTCCAGGCATACCAGGGGCTCGGGACCAAAAATGATGATATCTTCTAAGTAAATAAGACAATACTCCCACTGCAGCCCGTGCATCGTCAGGTCCATAAGTCGCTCAAACGTTGCAGGCGCGTTGCTGAGCCCAAATGGCAAAACGTTGAATTCAAAAAGAACTCGATGGGTAGAAAACGCTGTCTTGGCCTTGGACTCTTTGTCCATACCGACCTGCCAGTATCCACTGGCCAGGTCCAATAAATAGAACCACCTGGACCCCCAAAGTGCCTCCAGACAGTCCTGGATGCGTGGCAATGGATAAGCGTCCTTCTTGGTTACCCGATTCACCAGTCAAAAATCCACGCAAAAATGCACGGCGCGCCCTGGCTTGTACGCCAATACGATAGGCGACGCCCATGGACTGCGCGAGCATCTTATCGACTTCGGCACTGATCGTGTCTTGCTGGGTCCAAGCCGACCTTCTCATTTGTTTGAACGGGGGGGGGGGGGGGGGGGGGGGGGGGGGTGATACCCAGTGTCTATCTTGTGTTTTACTTGTTGAACCCTAACTTACCATCGGGCCCCACAAAAACATACTGGAAGGACACGATGACCCGCTCCAAGGCCCTTATCTCATCAGGCCTCAGGACCTCCCTCCCTCTCATGAGTAACGGCTCCAAGTGGTCAGGAAAGACCACATCTCCCTCGTCCTCAGGGATCTTCCTCTCCATAGGCTGTTCCCCTACATTCACGTCGGGCGTCATCAGAGCCATCGGCGTCCCCGGCCTTAATACGACTGTCTCAGGCCCCATGTTCGCCACTCGCACAGGAATTCGCCCTTTCTTTGGGTCGACCACCGCTCTAGCCACCATGAGTCCTGTTTCCCTCAGAAAATCCCCAAGGCCCTCAACTAGCCCAATGGTCTCCGACTTTGACCAGCGATTTCCTTTCGGGGTGCCAGTCACCAACATCTCACACCCCGGTGGAACAGATATGGACTCTGCCACCTGGATGCGACAGCAGCGATGCCTCCTATCCTGATACATAGGTACCGAGGTCTCCAGTTTCTCAATGATAACTGACTCCGGACCAACCCTGATTGTGAACCCCAACTCGGCCATCACATCCGTCCCCAGGATGAAGGCGTTCCCTGGCGTGTAGCCGATCAAGACCGCCACTCGGAAGGATGTCCAAGCCACCTCAACCGACATTGTGCATTCACCATATACTTTCAATCGCTCCCCATTCGCGGCCCACATGTTTCAATTCCGGTCTTGGCTCCATTCTACACCATACAGTGCGGTCCATCAGCGTGTGAGTGCAGCCAGTGTCCAACAATAGATCGATCTCTATACCTCCCACAACTCCTGCTATGTACAGACTGCCACCGGACACATGGGCCTCGCCCGTTTCGTCCTCCTGTTCTTTGTTGGTTTCTTCTACCCTGCCTCTTCCGGTGGGACACCTATCTGCAGGCCTGTCCAAGCTGTCGCATTGTCACAAATATTTGCGCCAGCAGGCTCAGATTTTGCGCCAGGCAAATCAGTTGCGACAGGATGCGACAGGCAAGTTTTCAACTCCAACTGCCCTGCCACCATGCAGATAATCTGCATAGTGCCCCGTTTTACGGCATTTGAAACATTCTACCTCAGACAAGGGTCTTCTCCTCGGGCTACTTGCTGATTTGTTGTCGGTCAGCCTTGCCTGATCGTTCATCCTTTTCTTGGCATTTAGACACCACTGCTGGACGTGTCCGGTTCCCCCGCAATGCGAGCATTCGATGCTGTTACCGTACGTTTGCGATTTTGTCAGCGTTGGAGTCGCAGCGGGGGTCCGCTCCACAGCAACGCCCTCCTTACTTGAGCCTTCCCTCTTCTTTGATGTAACCTTCTTTTCAACTTCGCCCGTGCTTCCCCGTCTAGCCCCTTCCTGAAGAATCACTTCCTCAACTTTCGACACCCACCCCTGGCCTAGCGACTCTGTACTTCCGGCAATGGACGCAGTCCTACTACGGACCTCACTGGATTTTACCCCTCCCAGGAAGGCCTCATACTCTTCTGCCCAGCTGACAGCCTGACTTAACGTCCGCGGGTGTCTGAAGGAGACGTGCTCCTTAATTTCCTTTTTTCCCAACCCATTGACGAAGCGAAAAACTAACTGACGCTCTCTCTCTCCCTCATCCATGTTCGGGTATGCTTTCAATGCGAGTCTGATTAGTTCATGACTGAAGTCCACTACACTTTCTGAGGGCTTCCTCACTCGCTGCTCGAACGTAAGGCGATGAGCTATCTCCCTTTCTGGCGGGTCGAATGCTTGTTGCAGCACTCCCACCAAGGACGAGTAATTTCGCTTCGTTGCTTCGCTCTTGCTGTTCGCTATTTGTTGTGCCCGACCCGAGAGACTCATTATCAACTGCGCTGCCTTCTCGTCCTCTTGACACCCATTCCACTCTGCTACTGCCTCAAAACCAAACAGGTAGTCGCTCCAACTCCCCCGCCCGTCGTAAAACTGGGGCTTTCTTTCCTTACGACCTCTACCTGAAGACGTCTCTGTTGGGTCAGCCCTCAAAATGGACTCCCCACTTACTGGTCCTGACGGTGAGAAATTCGCGCCTGTAGAAGCCCCCCCAGACGACCACTCTGTCACTCCCTGATCTCGCCCGCCGCTACCTTCTCCCTCCATGATCGGGGTTGAGGTAAACTTTGGCCCGCTTCTCCCAGTTTTGCCTGTTTCTCTTGGCCCAGTCCACCCCGGCGACACCCCCGTCGAAGGCACGGCCGCGCCCATTCGAACTCCCTCGCTCGACGACCAGGCATCTGCAGGAATTCCCTCCACCTTCCCTTTTAACTCCCTTACTGTGTCTGTTAGGTCTGCCACCATTTGCCTCTCCTCAGATTCGCGATCTGGTCCAACTTTTGACAAAATGTCTTGCGCCACCATGGGCACTACCCTCGCTAAAGCCCGCTCGAAGCGATCATCCACTGTCGCCGGCACCTCCTGGATCTGACTTGCCACACTGGCCAATTTCTCTTGAATCTTTTCTATCTGTCTGTCAAACCTGCTGTCCTCTCGACGCTGGTCCCTAGCAACCACATCTCCCTGATCTATGCCGACCAGCGGCTGCCAGTCCTGCACAGACCTGGGTTCTTTCCTGCCTAACTCAGACCTAGGTCCCTCGAGCGGATGAGGGAACTGAAACCCAAAACCTTCAGCTAGGTGTGTACCGCGGCTTCCCTCTGTGTCTCGGGCTCTGCCCATTTGATAGGTCCTGCCATAGGCCCTTGCAACAGTCTGAAAGAAAATGAAAATAAAGATTTACTGTGGTGTTTACGTTGTACTGTTGTCACGCCCCCCCCCCCCCCCCCCCCCCCCATACTGATTAAAGAGCGAAGCGAAAGGTATAAAGCAACCTGAGATGGCAGATTTTTCACCTCGCTGAAAACACAAGAAAATGTATGAACTAACTACTTACTTCGGTCTCAAATTGTAAATTATCCACTCCTTTCACAAACACACAAATTTGGGGCGCTCACACCGACTAAAATGTGGATTTTGGCGGCTCTAAAGTCCAGAGGTGGTTTAAGACACCTCCATGGTAATACCTTTTGGCCGCCAGGAACTGTCAACATATACGGGCATTCTCATTGGTTGATGTACTCAGTTGGCATAATGCGCCTGATACCAAACTTTGAAACGAGCGCCAGACTGTAACTGCCACTCTGAGTCACTCACAGCATTAGGTGTTGCTATCAGCTTATTTGTGTTCTAACAAACATGACAGTCAGATTAATGAGCTGGTAAGTGTAGGTAACTTGTGTGAGATATCCCTTAATTAGGGATATAACTGAAGTATGAATTTTATGCATCTCAAAATATTTGTGTAATAAGTTCTTTGATGGATATTTTTAATCAGATATTTTAATCAGGTCTAGTTCATCAATCCAATGGGTTTCTTAAGTTTGGAAAGAAAAGAGTATGCTAGATAAGATAAATATATAAATTTAGATATAGATACATAAAGACTTAGATGAAGAAAAGAATGGATATGTAGCAAGAGACCAATTACTATTTGCGCTACAGTGAAGGACTGGACATGCCATGGTGACTGATCAGGGTCTATTCATTGAGGCTAACCTGTTCAGGTTGACCGGCCGTGTGGTCTTAGGCGCCGCCACTGACTGCACGCTGTCTCTCACCACTGCCTGGGTTCGAATCCCGGCCTGGGCATGTGAGAAAGTTACCAGTGACCTGGGGTTAGGCGGTAGTTTTCGCTGGGTACTCCGGTTTCCTCCACTACATACAACTGGCTAGTCACGAATTAGCCACATTTGGCATAAATGTGACAAAAAGCAAAATTCTAAATCGAAATCTATTTTCAAATCCACTTGTTTTTATTTATCCAAGATGAAGATAAGTATGCATTTCTATAAACACACACACACACACACACACACAAGAAAACAAAAATGCAGGTTTACCCATAAGTATTCATTCAACATTTTGATATTACAACACTTTATTCATATGAAATTTAATTGAAATGGCGAAAGTTGGTATGAAATGATGATACAGATAACCTAGCTTGCATAAACGTGGACTACTTTCTGATTGTATAATTTGCTTATCATATGTGAACACTTCACCGGGCTAGCACTCTGTCCTTCCCTTAATCTGCAATTACATCTCACTGTTTATCATCGGTCCACTAAGAAAGAAGACATAAAGTACATCTAACCTGCACTGTTTACATGTAGAATCCTTCATAGCATAAATCGAAAACACTTGAGAAAGTTTGATAACAAGATACAATAAATAATTTGAAACAGTACAATATAATGATAAGTGTAAAAATGCAGAACTTAAGCTTCGACAAGCAAACATTTTCAAGAAAGTGAGATGAACCGATTAATCGGTGATAGTCGGTTGGCCTAGCTAGCTGACTGATGATCGGTTGGGAAATTTCAACTGACTCCCACCACTTATGTCTGCAATGCTTTATTTTTGTATTTCTTTCCCCTTCCTTTTCTTTTTCCAACATCACATGTTCTACATAACCAGATTGACCTTTTTCGACTCAGAAATGCTTCCTTACCATTAAGATTAACACAAGGGTAGTGAAACCACTTCGTACAGTTATCACACTCTATGCTATTTGTTTCAAATGTCTGAGGATCAGAGACACATTCATTATCACATATTCCACATGTGTACACTTCCTCCTCCTCTTCCTCAACTGCCCTAGTAGATTCTCTGGTTTCTTTCTCAACCTCTTTAACAGGTTCCTTTGATACTTTCTTCCACCCTTTCCCCTCTTTCTGTTTAAGGTTTGTCCTCAGTGCTGATGCCTTGTTCCTTTTGTTAGTTCTGTACTGTTTGATGAAGTCGCTGACCTCAATTTTCACAAAATATCTAGTGATACTATCAAACAAATCCATAATCATGCATTCATGCAGGTCTGATAGTATAGATGATTGAGCCTGTCCAAAGAGATCAAACCATTCCTGCAAAAGGTCACCATCATCTTGTACATTTCTTAAAACTTCATCAAAGAAATCTTCACTGTGATCCCCCAGTGTTCTCTCTGACACAAACTTTGAACTATTAAACATATTCAAGCTGAACTTATACATGGCATCTGTTACATTTAATAGTCCTCGGCGGATTCCTGGTCTTTCCTGAGTTTCCTGCAAACTAAGTACATCACAAGTGGAGTCAAAAATGTCAGCTTCCCCAATTTCTAGTTTTTCGAGAAGAGATTTCTTCACACATAGATGTTGGAGCATCTGGCTTTCTTTTGTTTGGCTGAGACGATTTCGAATTAAATTATTCAACCTATCTTTCGCATTATGTACGCAGCTTCCTGCAACATACCGAATCTTTGACCTAATGACATCAGGTAACTCTGAATTTGACTCTTCTCTCTCAGGAGCACTAACACTGTTACTAGCAGCATTAACACTTTCGCTGACAACATCATTAATGGCTTTATCAAGGGAAGCATAGACAAATTTGGTACATACAAAATTCTGAGCTTCTGTCATTTTCTCTGTGAAAATCAACTTTGTGGTCTTGATAAACTTGGGACCTGTTAGATAGTTGTTCAAATTAGAATATATTTCAGTCCATTTTGCATTTTGCTTGTTTTTGTGTTGGTCGGCAGTGCGTAGCGTATGCGTAGCGTACTAGCCAGACCTACACTATAAGATAGAAATGCCCATCGAAAGCGTATCTAATGGGGTGTCTTATGTCCGTTGGCTCTTAGGATCACGCTCGTTTTAATAGCCCTTATCTACTTTAAGTATGCATTTTCCTTTGATCTGCGAAAGAAGCCAACGTCGTCATTTCATGTATTACAAGCATATGAAATATGTTACCTGTTTTTGTTTTGTCTTTCCTAATAACTTTTTGTGTTGGTTTTATCACAGTCTCCTTAATAGTGTAGTTATAGACTAAGTATGTTCACTCCTTTTTCATCGCCGTTCGCGTATGACGCTATGTGTATCACATGTCTATCATGTGACCTCCCAGTCGCTGCGATACAGCGGCTGCGATCGCCGGTTGCGCTGATGCCGGTTGCGCTGTCAATTCTCGTTTAACAATCATAATAAATTGTTGTACATTCGCTCACTTACCGGTTGTTGCGTTGGTTATTTTATACTATCCTTCAGACCAAAGTATAGTTGGGAATATAGTTTATAGACCTTGATTGATTATTTGTTTGAGTCGCTGGTCTCGCTGCCTCAAAATGGCGGCGTAGTGAAGATCACGTGTGTATCATGTGACCTTGCAGCCACCAAGTACTAGAATCTTATTTTGCGGCGGCTTGTAACCAGATGATGCGTGGCTCAGTGGTAAGATACTGGGCTTTGCGTGCAGACAAAGTAGGCTCCTGCTAGCTGTTCCCACGGCTAGTTGTCAGTTGTGCCATATTTGGCATCGCATCTCGTTCCTCATTCGCTGGTCGCTATGTTTTCGCGGCGAATCATAGGACGAGATTGTGTCACGTGCTAGCCATTCCCACGGCTTGTTACAAATCTCATTCCCGTATTTACGCGCTCGCGATATCGCGGTCATGTGATAATTTCCCGCGGTTTTCTATTGAATGGTGCGGTGCACCATGGGTTACGTTAGCTTCGAGTCACGTAGTATCTGTCTGGTGCGGTGCACTATGGGTAACGTTAGCTTCGAGTCACGTGGCCAGTCTTAATCGATTTGTAGTATCTGTCCGTGCATTCACTCATTCACGCAAAATCGGGTCAGTGGCGTCGCCAATCATCATGTTCTGAGTTTTGTATAGTTCGTCATAGCATGTCAGTGTGGAGTGCGCCTATTTATTGTCGGTTTTGGAACTATCACTATGTTCTACACCTGTCACCGGCTATTGTGCATATGTAGAATTTCCTTCCATTCTGGGCGTCGCCACTCATCCTGATATGTCTAGGTTTTCTCGCGGTATTTGAATTAATGGTGCGGTGGCGATACTCATCATTAATTATATAAACCTCCGGTGGCGTCGCCACTAATCATGATGTGAGTTCATGTAGTGTATGAAATTGCATTTGTGTGTGGAGTGCGCCTATTTATCGTCAATTTTGCAGCTACATTACATCTGCAGACAGCTCTAGGGCTTTTATGTATATGGAGAGCACCCTCCCTTCTGGTCGGTGCTTCTCATCCTGATATGTCTTTCTTTTTTTGGTGTGTATCATACTACTTCTAAATAGTCTATTCATATGCCATGTGTGTAATTCATTGTTTTTAATGGTGTACATATTATTGTGTTCATCTATGCAGGGTCTTAGCCAGTTTTTCCCTTATAAATTTCCATGTCATTTTGTATCTTGCTTATCCTTTATAAATTTATTTACCAGCTCCAATTAAGAGCCCTTTTTGTCCAAACTCGAGTATATTGGTAAATTTCCTGTCCAAGAGTCAGCAGGACAGGTCTTGGCTAAGGCCCTGCATCTCTATATCACTTTTTCTATATCTATTGTCATATTTGTTGTTAGATGTAGTGTAGTCTTAGACTGTAGTTCCTTTTCTTTCAGGGTTTGTGTACCTATAATGCATGTTCATGGCAGTCATCCGGGTTCAAGACACAAATTAAGCCAAGTGTCCCTTCCACAGGTAATTTTATATCCCTTTTTTTAATTTAGAGTTCACATCAGCAATCATTACAACTGGGGCATAGTGTTTCTTGGGAATGTATACATTCATTTGTAAATATATATCCTTTTTATCCTGTTTTATATACGGTTGTTCTATCTTTAATTATGTTTTCAGTGCCAATATCTTTATAACTTGGGTCTAGTTTTAGTTGGAAACCATTTTATTTGTTATTTATTGTCAATTTTGCAGCTACATTACATCTGCAGACAGCTCGTCGGCTTTTATGTATATGGAGAGCACCCTCCCTTCTGGTCGGTGCCTCTCATCCTGATATAACTTTTTTTTGTGTGTGTATCATACTACTTCTAAATAGTCTATTCATATGCCATGTGTTAGCATAACTGTAGGTAGGTTAACAGGAGCATGCATGATCAGCATGGGCCTCAGAGGCAGCATTTAAATAAGCCAGTAAGTGTGTCAGGTAATGAAGGCGATGTAGGGAATCTGTTGCCCAATTAGGTATGGTCATCCTGAGCTATCAACACACACTGTAGTTTACACTGGGGTGGGGTACCTTTAGGTTACCATTACTTGAACTCTGCACTGCCCGTCCCTGTTATTCCACAATATAATCCAAATATGTAATTCGTAATGCAATGAAAAATATTCTCCTCGTAATGATGTTTCGTACCCCATGTAATGCACGTCAGCAGGGTTTCCTTGGACGATCACCGCCGGGGGGGGGGGGGGGGGGGGGGGGATGGGGGGGATGTCGGACCAAAGTCACTAGGGCTTTAGTCAAGGGGTTCCCAACCCTTAGGCAGTAAAATTTTACTGTTGCCTATCTGGAATGACCGTTGGTAATACTGGTAAAGAGGCACGTTGTACTTGTGTCATGGTTGTCAGTAATGTCATGGTTGTCAGTAATGGAGCTCTTTGCCATGCAAGCTGTCATCAAATCTACCTCACCAGCTATACTGTACAGGTAGCGTTGCTGCGGTTGCCGGCCAGATGGTATATCCATATGTAATGGAACGGGCGGGTTGGCCCCTTGAGCAGGCTATTGTCGCTGCTTCCTAAGTGCATTTTTTATCTTGCACCATAGGCCTAGTCTGGCCATTTCCCTGGACGTCTTGGACGCGGCGAACCAGGGCAAATCACCCTCTTTCTTAGATGTTGCCATTTTGATGTTAGTTTACAAGTTCCCCAAAACTTCTCCTGATGCAAGTATGAGACAGTATGAGATGTGCACGCTCAGAAAGCTGTGTCTCAACTGAATAATCAAGTGACTTTCCCATGGTTGTACCCATATGCTATTAAAGGTGCGGAAATCATCATGTACCTATCATAACGATTTATGGTCTGATATGTTGCGGTTAAAAGGTGCCTCAGCATCCCATTGTGAATGTCTTTTGATGTCAATGGGCAGTTCTTGCCCTGGCCATTAGCACCCTTTCTTCTGTAATTGGCAAGATGCCAAGTAATATTGACCCCTGTGAGACGGTCGGGGCATTGGGAATTTACAATATTTGATATTTGTATACAGATATATGTTTTTAATCACTAAAATGTATTTAAGTTATAACAACTTTTTTTATAAAAATTGGAGAGAGTGAGGCGAGTGCGAGAGAAGGAGTGAGGGTGAATGGGTGTGTGTGGGAGGGGTAAAGTGGTGAGGGATGGTGGGTAAATGAGAGGGAAGGGGAGAAGAGGAAGTAAGAGTGTTTTGAAATATCCATGGGGATTTGTTTCCCAAGAGACAGCGCCCTTGGACTACCGTATTACCCCGCATACATGTAAGTGTCCCTTGAAATTTCCCCAACAATTTATCATTCGGCTCTTGTAATCCCACCATCTCTTCTTTCACCTACCCTATCCATGGCTGTTATCTGATTACCCCTCTTCCCGCTAACCCAGTATCATTACTTAGGTTACAAAATAACTACCCATTATTTTGTTCCTTCACATATAAATTATGTATGTATGTAGGTATGTTTGTTTGGCAATTAGCCAACACTGTTTCCTTCTCCATTATCACATTTTCCTTCAGAATTATCATCATCTGCCTTCGGTTTTCTGTTTCCTGTAAGTGTTCCCTCACAAGTCACCACCCTTTTTCCATTTCCATAATGTCAATCCCACCGTCATTCCGCTCTCACCTTCCCGTTCACCCTGTAATCTCCCGGTAAGTTAACCACACCCCTTTTTCATGTTGCTTCCAAAATATGAATATAAATTGAAATCTCACGGTGCTTTTGCAATAGCATAACCCCTTATAAGGCGCATTACCTAGGATACTTAAGCATAGGAAATATAGCTACTCCATTTTTATGGTAATACCCTTTTCAATTTTTATACAACAGAGCAATATGTTAGGGCCAAGTGGCAACAACCTAGATTAGCCGTTGTTCCAAGCTATTCAAAACAATTGAAGGAGTATATTAACAGGACATACCGTGGGATGTTATGACCGGTCATCAGGAGCTCTGCACTCATCAGATCCGAAAGTGAGTGGCAATTTGCCCCTTGCTCCCCCCCCTTTTTAGTCTATCCTGCACATGGGCAGAATCCTCTAGTAATTTGAGTAAAAACGAGGCTGATATTTCGGCGGCTATCCGCATGTTGCATATAATAAGGGAAGAACGGATTATCAAGAAAATCTTTATTTGCAATTTCATGTACAAGAGTTGAAATTCAAGTTCGTTACTTCATTTAATTTATTGAACTTCCTCCTCTTTGCGGGGGGTGCAACCCACTGGGCTGTCTTCGTCATTGGGGGGCGGAGTTGCAGATGCCTCTTCAGCAGCTGCAGCGCTTGCCGTTCCAGGACCCTTGGCACTTGGGGGAGTTTCTGCCAATTGGTTGGCCAATTCCTCGTCATCCTGCACGATGTTAGAAGCTCCTGCCCATGGTATTGACAAAACGACTCTACAGGGGCGGATCCAGGATTTGAGAAAGGGGGGGTTCAATTAGTTCCGAAACGTGACACTGGTGGCGCGCTAGCACGTATCAATGAAGACACCACAAGGAGTCAACTGCAGCGAACTAAATAGAATAATTCATAAGAGAATATAACAAAATATATCATGGAGTTGGTGATAGCCGCATTATCCTATTTTATGGTCGCAAGAGATTGAATGCACCTCTTGCACCTTCAAACATTTAAAGGATATATTTTACCTTTTGGAGAGGTTTAACAATGTGAACATCCTGGGATGAGGGAAGAACTTTCGTCTGTTAGGTGTTAAGATGTGGTTATTTTATATATCTGTTGGTTTATAAGGTGTTGAGATGTGGTTAAGTATCTGTTGGCTAGTAGTTAGATATTTTTCGTCAAAGGTTTTGGAGGAAACAGGTTATCTATCCCCCTTCATCTAACAAACTTCAGGTTTTCCAAGCTACGCTTAGTCTGAAAACGACTGGACTGTATCCGCTGAACTAAGGAATCAAGTGACCTAGAAGTTTGAGAATCAACGAACCCCCCCTCCCTCACCTGACAAACTTCAGGTTTTCCAAGCTATTCTTAGTCTGCAAATGACTGGACTGTAATTAATTCTGTATCCGCTAGACTAAGGAATCAAGTGACCTAGAAGTTTGAGAATCAACGAACCCCCCCCCTTTAACCTAACAAACTTCAAGTTTTCCAAGGTATGCTTAGTCTGAAAACGACTGGACTGTATCCACTGGACTAAGGAATCAGGTGATCTAGACGTTTTAGAATCAACGAAGCGCCCCCCCCCCCCCTCACCTAACAAACTTCAGGTTTTCCAAGCTTTCTTGGTCTGCAAACGACTGGACTGTATCCGCTGGACTAAGGAATCAAGTGATCTAGACGTTTTAGAATCAACGAACCCCCCCCCCCCCCCCTCACCTAACAAACTTCAGGTTTTCCAAGCTTTTCTTGGTCTGCAAACGACTGAACAGTTCAACTGTAATTCAGTGTCCGCTAGACTAAGAAATCAAGTGATCTAGAAGTTGAGAATCAACGAACACCCCCTCCCCCTTCACCTAACAAACTTCAGGTTTTTCAAGCTATGCTTAGTCTGCAAACGACTGGACTGTATCCGCTGGACTAAGGAATCAAGTGATCTAGAAGTTTGAGAATCAACGAACCCCCCCCCCCCCCCCCCCCCCCCTCCTCACCTAACAAACTTCAGGTAATCCAAGCTATTTTTAGTCTGCAAACGACTGGAGTGTAATACTGTATCCGCCGATAACGGCAGATAATCCCGTCAGGCAGGATGTTCATCCACTCGCGCCCATCCCAGGCTGATACCAATCAGCCTATTGTCTATAGCTACTCAAGGTCTGGGGAACTTGAAACAAAAGGATTATGCAACTGGGGCAAGAGAAACAATTAGTTTTGATGTTGTCCACAGGTGGCGTGGTGGTGCAAAGTGACTCACCAGCCAGGGGGGGGGGGGGGGGGGCTGGTTCGTCGAACCCCCCCTGGATCCGCAACTGCTCTATTCATCACCTTGATTCGCACGTTCTTGCCTAGGAGAGGGGCCAATATCGGCAGGGTGATATCGTCCCCAACCCTGAACTCTGCCCCGCTGGCGATCATAATGCGCCTGTAAGGAAAAAAACATGGATTGTAATAGTATAATTGCTTACTGTAATGAATGCAAATTAATGCTTATGAAATGGCTGAAACACTGGCACATGTACACTCATGAGGGAGTTGGTTTATGGGCAATGTGATCCAGCCAACTACATTGGGATAGATATTATCAAAAATATCCACTTCAAAATGCTCTGAGAAAAGTATGCCTAGGTATTGGAAAGGATTACCACTCGGAGCTTGCTATTACAATTGGAAAATGGTTAGCAGAGACATGAACTAATTGAGAATGGTAGAGCACAGTCATGTTGCCAATACACAATAGTTACCTTGCTAATAAACACTGACATTTTTAGTTATATATCGCATGTACTGCATAATCTATATTCATATAAATATATATATATATATTTATATATATATATATATGTATATATATATATATATATATATATATATATATATATATATATATATATATATATATATATATGTATATACATATATTTATATATATATATTATATATATATATATATATGATATATATATATATGTATATACATATATATATATATATATATATATAGTTATATATATAGTTATATATATATATATATATATATATATATATATATATATATATATATATGTATATATTTGTATAAATATATGTATATTCACATATATATATGTATATATATATATATATATATATATATATATATATATATATATAATATATATATTATATATATATAAATATGTATATATTTGTATGTATGTAAAGTTATTACTTATATATATGCTCAGGATAGTTAAAGAACATGTTATGAATGCAAAGTGATGTCGGCATAATAGTGCGTTTGAAGGCAAGAAAAGAGTACTTACAGTGTTTCACAACTGGAAAGCCCGACCAACATGGTTTTCAGGGTAAACTCCCTCGCATCGGCAAGCTGCATAAATAAAAACAATTTGTCAGTTCTACCCATGCATCCAAATACGTATCAGCAGGGGGTGGTGAAATAAATCAGTGGTGCTTTTCCGTTCTGCCCCTATGCCTTGAAAGCCTCACATGGAACCACACTCTAATATCACCCCTATATAACACAATCTGCTTCGGAAAGCAAACCAAATTATCTACAGCATCCAATTATGGAACTCCCTTGCGAACATCTTGGGGCTATCATCATTATAAAAGAACAGTTCAATAGCTTTATCCCAACATGAACAGGAACAAACTGTACTTGCTCTTCCTTCTGCTTATAATTTTTCCAGTGAAGAAGCCGAAGCATTTGCTTTTTTACTTAAAAATTCGGATGCCAGC
>OZ012688.1:17275106-17327606 GCA_963942565.1 Maea johnstoni | reverse complement strand
CAAAAGCAGCTATGAGATGCTACTAGACCAGGCTAATCTACAGAGGTTACATCTTGGTAGACTGAGATCCCTAGCAAAGAGATTCTTAAAGCTGTCCATGGAGGGGCCCCTCCCTGTGTCAGCTCTCTTTACACAGAGGGAATCTGAATACAGCCTTGAAGGAACCACTCCCTAATATTACCTCCATATAACACCATCTCCTTTGGAAAGCAATCAAATAGATATACTAGACCTAAAGTATGGAACTCCCTTCCTAACAACTTAAGACAAACAACATCACTAATAGACTTCAAAAACCTAATCTCAACCTGGTCTGGAACTAACAGTACCTGCTCTCTCTGCTGCTGTAAGTAACTGGCAGTTGGCAAATCATAGGAAAACCCCTGAGTAAAACAACAAGATTTAAAGGAACAATAACAACAAAAATAATAATAATAATAATAACAGTACTAGTAGTAGTAGTGCATAAAGTAATGGCATCTACTGACAAGAACAGTAACAATAAGAAAGTGGATAAATAATGGTAATAATAATCAACATCCCCATAATAATGATACAAGTAGTAGTAGTAGTAGTAGAAGTAGTAGTAGTAGTTAGTGCTCGTCCGATTGTTCCACCATACCGAACAGCCTTCGTTTGAGGCCTCCGATTATACTAATCGAACACTGTTTGACATGTTCGATTTAATCGAAATTAAACAATGAAAATTAGAAAAATACTGGGTCTTGCTCTACTAAAGAAAAAGAAATGCTAAAATTATATGTGATTGGAAATTGCAATTGGAAGTAAAGAACCATCCAACTTCTAGCAGCAAATGGTTCCCTCAAGTGAAATATCATCATCATCTTTACAGCCTCACTCAATCTGAGTATTATGGCCGGCGCATGTTAAAAAAAGGTGTTACTTGTTATAACTTTTAAAAAAACTGACAGAACAGCTTAGGAAAGAGCAGTATAATAGGACAGCATGTTATGATGTGGGTTAGGTTTATTAGTATTGTTAAAAACAGTGCACTGCCACTAGCACTTGTATATATTCTCCTGGTCCAAGGCAATCTTGCATGGGCCTGCCTTGAACTGCTCAAGTGATGATGAATTAGCAACATGGTCTGGTAGCATGTTCCATGCTCGGATGGCTGTTGGGAAGAAGCTATATTTCAAATAGTCAGTTTGGGTGCCGAGTTGTCTATAGCCGCCCTTAGCCCTGCTTCTTGTGTTGTAGGGTCCTACTGTGAGCTGTGTTGATGGGATGCACACCAGGTTGTTGCTGATCTTGTAGCACATAGTCACCTGAGATTTTAGCCTTCGTTGGACCAGTTCCTCCCATGCCAGTTCTTCCAGCATGGCGGTGACACTCTGTTGGCCATAGAGTTGCATCAAAAACCTACCAGCTCTTCTTTGCACCATCTCCAGTTTGTGGATTTGGTAAAGTTGGTATGGCGACCAGACTGTACAGCAGTACTCCAGCTGTGGGCGTACTAGTGTCTGGTAGGCCATTGCTCTAGCTGGTCTGGATGCCTCCTTCAGGTTTCGTTTGACGAATACGAGTGTTCTATTAGCTTTAGCAGTGACCTTCTGTATGCTGGCACTTATCCTATATTGTGACTGCCAGTGACTGGGTAACCCTTAAAAATGAATGGCAGTATGCAAATCCTTGTTCCGGGCTGAAATGGTGAAAGTGCCTTTCCATATATTTTTAATTACACCCGTTCTGGCTCCTATCGATGCGGCCCTACCCTGAGCGGCTCATGACGATCCGGCTCTTGAGTTAACACAGATTGAATTTATTCATATGCCATACCTCGCCGATACCCCAAGATGCTATTTGTGCTTTTTATGTAAACATGATGCAGTCATGTTTGCAAGTTTTCAACGATGTATTCTAGCCTCTACGACCATCATCAATTTGCGATTGAGTTCAGAAAACAGGGTAAAATAGTAAAAACACCAGTTGAGATATTAGCAACCCGTTAAGAAGTGGTGGAATAGAGGGCGCTGGCGATGGCCAGGGTCTAATAGTTCAATGCGAACATACACGGACAGCGAATACAGCCGTGTGTATAACGACATACCCATAGAAAGATGTGTATGTACATATAGGACAACGTTATACGTACCATACGTACATACCCGTACTGTACATATAGTACATACACAGGGGTATGATATGTTGGCCACACGCATACTTCCGCCAGTATTGGCACTTGATCGTCTCTGGCGCTAAATGTAATCGCCAGACCTGTTAAAGAGACAACATCCAAGACATTTCAGGACAGGAAAGGATCTGCCTTTCAGGGGTCTCGAATCTGGCCTCTGTGTGACGTCACTCGGAGACAGACCAATGAGGGCTCTCGTATTGGTTTACATTACAGAGAAAGAGGGGCACCAACATGCGCAGAACACAATTTTAGGGCTATTTGCCCCAGCCAGGTAGTGGATCAACATAAGGTTGAACTAGAGGAAGAAGAGGAGAATAAATACTTGGGTATTCTCTTCTCTAGTACAGGAGGTTTTTTCAGAAGTCAGATGAATAAAATGGTCAAAAAGGCCAGGAGAATGCAGGGCATCATAAAAAATATAACCATAGGAACCCACTGTAGGATGTTCATTAACCGTAAGCTATGGGAAGTGTTGGCTCTCCCGGCAATCATATACGGCACGGAGGTATTTGAGTTAAATAAACAATGCTTGACTAAGCTCAGTAAAGCTGAGAGAGAAGTAGGGAGGTGGGCCCTAGGAGGTAACCGGGCAGTAGTGATCGAAGCAGTCTATGGTGACCTGGGATGGTTGACACTAAAGTGGCGCATCCAGGAAAGGAGGCTACGTTACCTAGGAAGGTTAAGACTTTTGGAAGCCGAACGGTGGGTGTACCAAGCCTGGCAAGAAAGCAAGGACAGGAATCTACCCTGGGCTGCAGAAATGAAGAGAGGATGTGAGGATCTAAATCTTAACATCAATAGCAAGCTTACCAAACAAGGATGGAATATATAGAGGTGCGAAAAAACATACAAGAGAAAGACAAGGCAGAATGGAGAGAAGCCATGGACATAAAGCCTACTCTAACAACCTACCGGCAAAAGAATGAGAAGAAGTGGGAGAAATGGCTTGGCAATGGAGAAGAGGGCCGTATGATGTTTAAAATTAGAGCTGGGACCATGGGTCTGGCAAATAGGACAGGTAGGACAAGTGAGGAGAAAAGATGCATGAGATAGTGAAAGTAAGGAGAATGAAACCAATGTTTTACTGCTGTGTCCAGCATACAACAAGATCAGAGAAGAAATGATAAAGCAGTTGGAATGCCTATGGGGCGCCGAGAAAGCCAAAGACTGGAATAGGAGAGAGACGATAGAAAAAATTGAGAGCCTAATAGGAAGGAATGAGGGAGGATGCGAACAGCTGGCCAAAATAGTTGGTGCAGCTGGGAAGAAAATATTGACATCAAGATAATGAAGACGGTAATAGGAATACGATGAAATGTGGTAGATGAAGACATATAAGCAACATGAGAAAGTGTGTAAATGGGAGTGCAAGTAGAGGTGTGCGCGAAAATATATGTATATATTGATCTGTACATACACAGATGTTACTTTATTGTTATTGTTCCACTGTTGATTTTCATGTTAACAACTAACACCATATCTGTATAGCTGGAAAGGGGTATCACCACTAACGCTATGTGTGAATGGAGTCACAGTACTGTGACGGAACGAATGCCTGGGTAAAAAAGGAGAGGAATGAGAGAAGGGTTTATTTAACCACTAAACAGGGGGAGGGGGGATGGGCGCCACCCCTAGATCAGGGGCCCTGTAGCTAGAGATCTGGGAAAGGGGACCACTCGGTAGCTCCCCTGTATTGGGGTGAGCCCGCGAGCCAAAGCGGTTGCCAATCCTTACCTACCTACCATGAAGAAAAGAATGGATGTATGATGAAAGACCAAGAGATGAGAGACCCTTCACCTTATGCGCTTTAGTGAAGGGCTGGACATGCCAGGGGTCTCTGATCTGAGGTCACGAGGGAACAAGGACCAGTCAGCGCTCTCGAATCATTTACATTACAGAGAAATATGCCAGCATGCATAGAGCACGTTTTTTGGGCTATTCGTTGAGGCTAGCCTATTCAGATTGACCAGCTGGTTTCACATTCACTTGTATTTATTCATCTAGTGAAGACCTGACTACCCAAATCTCTTCTCAGTGTGACGTCGCTAGGAGACAGAGACTAATGAGGTCTCTCGTATTGTTTACATTACAGAGAAAGTTGCGCACCAACATGCACAGAACGCAACTTTTGGTCTATTCACCGCAGCCAGGTTGTTCAGGGAGACCGGCGGTTGCATATCTGGTGGATCGACATTTGTCACATGTCACATGCAGTTTTAAAAAATCACTATTAAACTAAAATTCTACATTCGTCAAGTAATGTATTCTTCCAAATAAGAGCATGTGCAGGTAACAAGTTAGAATAATATTCTCTAAAAGGGGGTATCGTCAATCTTCTGATGAGCCTCAGCCGTTGCGTGGTCAATCTTGGCAACCCTTGGCATTCTTTTGCAATTTGTAAATCATATCTGATTGGTGCGCCAAGAACATATCTAGCTCAAAGTGTTCAAGCGTTCAACTATGACGCCACCTATCTTGTTAGTATGGCTGGGGACCCCCTTTATTTCTTTTCTTATTTGTTTGTATTTGCGTATTGTATTTGAGAATATTCTTATTGTCGGGGATGTTTGTAAAGACCTGGAAGTTCTGCTTCCATACTAGCACTTCTTACTTATAAAGTGCTACTTTGGCGCCACCTATCTGGTCAGTAAGGTTGGTGACCCCCCTTTTTCATTTTATATTTCGAAGAGAGCTACCCAAAGATGTATTTCGCCAAGTTTGAGAATATTCTTAGTGCAGGGTATTTTTGTAAGGACCTGGAGGTTTTGCTTCCAAGTTAGCACTTTTTACTCATAAAGTGCTTCTTTGGCGCCACCTATCTGGTCAGCAAGGCTGGTGACCCCCCTTTTTTCTTTTTTTCTATTTTGAAGAAGGCTACTCAATTGCAAATAAATTTAACTCCAAGTTTGAGAAAATTCTTAATGCGGGGTATTTTTGTAAAGACCTGGAAGTTTTGCTTCCAAGCTAGCACTTTTTTCCATAAAGTGCTTCTTTGGCGCCACCTATCTGGTCAGCAAGGCTGGTGACCCCCCTTTTTTCTTTTTTTATTTGGAAGAGGGCTACTCAAAGTGATATTTCCCCAAGTTTGAGAAAATTCTTAATGTTGGGTATTTTTGTAAAGACATGGAAGTTTTGCTTCCAAGTGAGCACTTTTTACTCATAAATCGCTACTTTGGCGCCACCTATCTGGTCAGCAAGGCTGGTGACCCCCCTTTTTCATTTTATATTTCGAAGAGAGCTACCCAAAGATGTATTTCGCCAAGTTTGAGAATATTCTTAGTGCAGGGTATTTTTGTAAGGACCTGGAGGTTTTGCTTCCAAGTTAGCACTTTTTACTCATAAAGTGCTTCTTTGGCGCCACCTATCTGGTCAGCAAGGCTGGTGACCCCCCTTTTTTCTTTTTTTCTATTTTGAAGAAGGCTACTCAATTGCAAATAAATTTAACTCCAAGTTTGAGAAAATTCTTAATGCGGGGTATTTTTGTAAAGACCTGGAAGTTTTGCTTCCAAGCTAGCACTTTTTTCCATAAAGTGCTTCTTTGGCGCCACCTATCTGGTCAGCAAGGCTGGTGACCCCCCTTTTTTCTTTTTTTATTTGGAAGAGGGCTACTCAAAGTGATATTTCCCCAAGTTTGAGAAAATTCTTAATGTTGGGTATTTTTGTAAAGACATGGAAGTTTTGCTTCCAAGTGAGCACTTTTTACTCATAAATCGCTACTTTGGCGCCACCTATCTGGTCAGCAAGGCTGGTGACCCCCCTTTTTCTTTTTTTCAATTGGAAGAAGGCCACCCAAAGAAATATTCATCCAAGTTTGAGAAAATTCTTAGTGTGGGGTAATTTTATAAAAACCTGGAGGTTTTGCTTCCAAGATAGCACTTTTTACTCAGAATAAGCTACTTTAGCGCCACCTATCTGGTCAGCTAGGCTGGTGACCCCCCTTTTTTCTTTTTTCATTTGGAAGAGAGCTACCCAAAGATGTGTTTTGCCAAGTTTGAGAAAATTCTTAGTGCGGGGTATTTTTGTAAAGACCTGCAAGTTGTGCTTCCTAACTAGCACGTTTTACTCACAGTGAGCTACTTTGGCGCCACCTATCTAGTCAGCATAGCTGCTGACCCCCTTCTTTCTTTTTTCATTTAGAAGAGGACTACTCATGGAAAGATTATGGCAAGTCCAAGCAAATTATTATGGTTGGAACATTTTTTCTTTGCTTGTACTTTTTTGCAAAACCTGCCCTAATGCAAGTGGAGTCCCCTAAGTGGCGCCCCTATGTCAAAAATGATAATATAAAGCCATTTTTCTATATGATATTTTAGTAGAGGATACCAGCAGGAACGTAATTCCTGATTTTCAGGAAATTCTGCAACTATTTTTGAATACGTTAGTATGCCTTTAAGCTGGAACAGACACTCAATGCTCTGCGGATCACTAACAATACTAAAATGGGACAGGGAAAGAATAGGGGAAGAAAAAGAAGAAATGCACACAAGCCAAATGTCTCTCCGCTACACAATGGCTCCTCCTACAGGGAGAATGAAGAAATTCACAGTGATAGCAGTAGCAACAGTGATGAGGAGGATGGAAGTGAGAATAAAAATGACTTGGTTTCATCTTCAAACAAGTTTTTTCTCAAACAATAATACAGCCATCATGATAAAGTTACCCAAAGTTCAATTACACCCATATAATTCAGCTATCAACTTATCGAAGCCTGGATTGTATTTTTCACAACAATTGTTGTCAATTCTGTTGGAGGCACAAAAGAGATTGAAATTGCAGGTGAATAATTGGGTTAGGTGATTGATTAGCACTGTGACCTCAGTTCTGAGGAAATAGATACAGGAATGTGTGGTATCATAATCCCCTCAGGACTCCCCATTCTAGAACAATGAGTGTGGTGTCACTCATAATCCCCTCAAGGATTATGGGAGTCAGGAAGAAATGTCTAAAGATAAGATTTGCTATGGGTAGGAACTAGGAAGGTCACTTCCTCTGAGCATTTCAAGCCGTGTAGTAGTGCATGGGGACAATTTACTCATATGGGATTCATTAGACAAAGGAATATGCTGTGTGAGACCTTAGGGAAAATTGCCATTTCTGCTGCAAAATATGTACGGATTACTCATTCTGGATTATGTAACTTGGATCACTGGAGTAGGAGATACAGCAATAGAGGTTTGTGAAATTATCTTTCTTTCAAGGCCCAGAATCTAAAAGCCACCTTGTCAGAAATCTATGTTTATTTTAGATAAATGAAGCTTAAAACACATATAGAGCATTACAAGCTTTTATTTGCTAAATCAATATACTAGTACTTGCAGTCAAAGAGTCTGCCAGCATAACACACTAGATAGCTGAAAATTGATTTTGATGGCACAGTTCTTTGAATTATTAAGAATTCTAGAGGTATAATGCATTACATTAGCATGCAAACAAGATGCCAGTATACTCGGTAGGCGGGGCTTATGCCCATATATGGAAGGCACTCCCAATCCAGTTGACAGGGTTGTTAGGCAGTTGCAGAAATGTACTCATTTATACTTATTTTTGAGGTAATTGAGAAGAAAAAATGTTGACAGCTGTGAAATACAATGGAAGGTTACTTTATCCTTCCACTTGGACAAAAATAAATACATATAAGTAGTAGCAAATTGTTGCACAGTAACATTAACTGTGCAAAACACAAAACTGCCATTTTCTCAGCTTAGTTTTCTATAGTTTTACTCTCACGGCTGACGTGAATTTAGGCACAAATTCTTATCAATTAGCTTCAAACTTTGCATATAGATTCTAAAACATGTTCTCTAGAGAAAGAGACGGGGATATTGCGATATCTTATCTGGTTAATTTTTTATAGTGAGTCAAAAATCAAGAAACGAAAAAAGTATTTTTTTTCCTAAATTGTTGTTAGATAAATGGCCATAAAAAAGTTAGGGGCAATATTTTGTAAAACCCCCGTCTCACACGTGAATACATTGTCACTAAATAGTCAGGCAGCGTATGTTGGAAAATAGGGGGTCCGTCGGAAACTCATGTTAATTGTTGGAGACGTAATGTTTCTAGAGCAATTTGGATGAGGACTTCAAAAAAATATGTCTCCAATTTTTTCGACAAAATGTTCAAGGTCAAACATCAAGGTCAAAGTAAAAAAAACTTAAAATGCCTTGTTTGGACCTGAAACAAGCTGCATTTGATAAGAAACTCGATTTTAAGGGTGGAATATAAATCAATAAGTGATTTTTATACACAAAGATTTAGTATTATTCACATTAAAGTTTAAATCTGAGGTCAATGAGTACATTTTAAATAAAGGTCAAAATTCAAATCAGTGAAAAATGTCTTGTATGGACAAAAAGTGAGCTGTATTTGATAAAAGTAGGTTAGAAACCAGATTTTATGAGAGACACTTTTTCAGTAAATTTCATTAAAGCAAACTTCATATTTTCCACCTCAAAGATTATATCTAAGGTCAATGAGTACATTCAAAGGTCAAAATGCAGGAAAATGCCTTACATTGACCGGATACAAGCTGCATTTGATTCAATTTGGTTAGAATGGAACTCACTTAATAATGATTGAATTTCGTACATAAAGCTAAAGTATTTTACTCAGTTAAGTTTAAATCTGAGGTCAATAAGTACATGTGAAGGTCAAGGTCAAATCATTGAAAATGGGTTTACATGATTATTCACAAATTTACCAAACTAATCTGACCAAACACGGATACAAAAGGTGATATGTTGCAGACTATCTAGTTTAAAATATGGCAGAGGTTAATTAGTTTGATGAAATATCTTTCTAGCGACCCGTTGGGTCACTAGAGTGAAGAATCTCAGCAGCCCCGACAATGGGGTAAACAATAGACAGTTCCTGCACTTGCAACACAGTCGTGCTCGCAATGAAGTATTTTTTCCCTCTGCTTACACGACACGTTTTACAATATTCCTTTACAGGCCCAACTG
Source organism: Maea johnstoni (assembly GCA_963942565.1). Lineage (NCBI taxonomy): Eukaryota > Metazoa > Annelida > Polychaeta > Spionida > Magelonidae > Maea > Maea johnstoni. The sequence continues at coordinate 17,318,489 of OZ012688.1, read as the reverse complement.
TTGGATAAACATTAGGAGTTTGTGTGTGAAAGATTACTGAAGATTTTTTGAAGCGGGTCACTATAAACTTTTCATAATTGGCTAGGTAATGTCGATAAGATAGGATAAAATACATGAGTGTGTGGGGAATGTAGCTACCCTGGAACAGTTGCTTGATAAATTAAACTATTTAGTTTTGCTAAAATGCCAATACAAAAAGAGATGAAATCGTTGTTTTAGTTCGCTATTTTTGGTGTGATATATAAGGCAGCCAACAATTGTATAGTTTTAATTAAGAGAAAGTTTATTTCCTTTGTAGACAGATGCAATATATATCTTAGGTCAACTTGGAATATATAAATTCCTTGTCTTGAGAGAAATCTTAGTGTTTAATGTATAATGAGAATGATGAACATTTGGCATAACAAACCGTTTGGGGAATATACAATAACACGCATCATGTCTAACCGCCAGCATTATATGATGCGGTAGAAACTTATACAATAAATACACATTTCCTAAACAACAATGGGCCTTTTGCGGCTGGCACCAATTGTATGGTATACAAACATATTTCAAACATAGTTCTTGCACTTTGGAAAGACAAATTTTACAAAATATGTGTTTTAATGACCGTCTCCTAAAAGAATACTTTGATTATTCACTCATGCCGTCACATAGAGTTAATATATCTTTTGTTGCCTACCAGTATCAACAAAAACAAATCAAGTAATGTAACCTTTATTTTCCAAAAGGAAAAAAAGTAATCAGGTATAATACATCGCATTTACGTCAAGTAATATACAGTGTAAGCCCTCTTAAGTGACCACCTGTGGGACCAGCCACAAATGACCATCTGATAGTGGTGGTTAACTAAGAGGGCTTATCTTATTTACTATAAAACAAATAGGAAACCGTTTGTTTGAGACTGCCTAAAGAGGAGTGATCATCTTGGAGGGGTGGTCAATTCGAGGGGATCCACTGTAAACTGCTTTATCTATAACCAAATGAATACATACGGTGAATACACTGATTGTGTTTTGTGAAAATATATCACAACCAAGTAGAATGTACAAAAACACGAAAATTGGTAAAATTAAAAACGCATCCTTAGTATTGAAATCAAATAAGAAAGACGCAATTACAAGAGAATATGCTCTCAAACAGTCAAGATATATGCCATATCTTATATATTTTAGAAGCATCTTAATTGAACCTTATAAAAGACTTAGAAGTACTAAATAGAAGCCTTTCACAATCTGAGGCTTGACAGAGAACTCTCTCCCCAGACTAAATTGAGGTAAGGAAATGCATGTAGGAAAAACCTAAAAGTGTACTGAATTATACAGATATACAATCTTTTTACCACGACCAAAAGAAATATTTGCACATGAACTTAGATATTTAACTGTATGTGACCTTCTCTGTTTGTGACCTGATAATTGCCATATGCTGTATATAGTACCAAAAATTCCAACGACAACGCAATATCTGATATTTGGAAATTGGAATATATATACATATATATATATATATATATATATATATATATATATATATATATATATATATATATATATATATATACATATGTTTGTATGTGTATATACATACAATAATGTGACCTTTACATTGTCTTGGATAACTGACACACGTTTATAACATGCGGAAATTCAAAATTCATTAATCGTAACCTTATCTGTTATATTTCATATAAGTGTTGATTCCTCTCATGTTGAGTACCTGGCAAAAACAACCACCTCCATTTAACACTAGTCACTGGCAAGACTGTCCTATGACCAGTCCAGATAAACCCATTCACACTCAGAGTTCCTCTAGAAAATATTGTCTGCTACTCTCATACGTTCGAAAATAATTTGGGATTAACGTGAAAGTTCATAAACTATTAGAAGGAGATTTGTTGTTTGGCTTTTGATTTAAATTTCTCCTTCAAATATCTCACAGATACTACTTTTGATTGAAAGATTGTTCCATGAGCGTCAGGTCCGTTTTGGCAGCTATGAGTGTGCATGGGTTAATCTTTTGATGCGCAAGAATGCAAAAATATGAAAATCATCAAACCTAAGTCACGTGGGTATTCACATGAAAGCTCTCATTGAGTACTATCAGGTGAGTACCCATGTGTCAGGGTTTCAGACATTTCCCGGCTTTTTGTTATCATTTCATGTTGACCAAGTAAGCCACCAGCAGCATAAGGGTTAAGTTGATACTCTCATCATCTTTCTTTTTCTATTGGTTTATTGTCAGCATTACTCCTATTGTACTGGACCTTACAGAATGCCATGATGACTATACCCACTAGATAAGAGCCAACCAAAGTCCAGCACATCCACAGCGTGCCTATGTTTGGCGCCATCTGCAGGAGGAGAAGAAAAGCCTGAAAGGGGTTGACTATCCAAATCAGCATGCCATTTGTGACTCCCTCACCAACAGGGTGCGCAACCTCACAGGCCAGTTCAAAGATGAGGGTGACAGAGGTTGTCATAACAATTGTCAGTGAAATCAATGGAATGCCTATGTTAAAAATGAGGGACCTTGAAAATAAGTTTAACAAACCCAATGTTATCCATAGACTTAACAGGAAACTTATCCCATACAGAACCATGATAGCTGGCTTCATATATCTGTAGACCTTGTCCAGGAGAGCGGCAACGATGAAGAGTGATATGATATATGCAACAGATCCCCACACAGAAACACTGTTTAGTTCAGTCTGTGTGTATCCCACACCACTAAAAATAATGACATTAAGAGAAAGCCACCCCCAGTACACTCCTGTAGTGAGTGCATAAGCAAAGCACACGAACCAGAAGTTTTTCATGTGAAGAAGTTTAAGGAACTCCACTTTAACATCCAGACTTTCCTCTGCACTAGGTTCACGTGGCGGGGTGGGTGGTTTTGCAGGAAAGTATATAAGCGTCAGCAATGAGAAAAACACAGCCATGCAAAATTGAGCATACAGAAGATGCATGATTTCCTTGCGTATTCTAAATGAGGTGGACGCTGTGTCGACCAAAGACGAATTACCGGTACTTAGATTATTCCCATTGGCCATCGTTAGTGCAGTCATGTTCATAGAAGATGGATCCTCTACCACCCACGGGATGAACATACTCGGTAGCGCAAAGCCGGTATTGAGGAAAAGCTGCGAGATTGCTGTTGAAGTGACGCGCTGCTTTGGGGAGAACCATGTGGCAGAAAGAAGTGTGGGACTTGCAAAGAGGAACGGACTGGAAAGGGCAATCAATGCTTGGCCTATCTGAGCCAGCCAGGTAACATAGGGTGGCTCGGCTGTTATACAACTAATACCCGCACCCACCGTCAAACATGCACAGCTAACAAGGCACGAAAAACGCAGCCCTTTTGTGGACATCATCCAACAAAAAGGGTAGGTCCCTAAGAAACACATCACCGGCGCCCAACTTGCCAGCATGGTCACGTGACCATCACCCCAGCCAAATGCAAACTGTGCTGATCTCGCCATGGTAGGCCAGGTATAGGAAGAGATACCTAACGTAAGCTGCAGACAGCTGTATAGGAAGAGAACGTACCATCGTGATTTGTAGGTTCTATAAACAGTCGTGGTTGTTGGACTATGCATTTGCGTTGAATTGTAATTGTCTATATCAATGAAACTGACTACTGGCTGTAATTCCAGGTCGATTTCTTCTTCCTCTCCGTCCACCAAACGATTCGTATCATTGGTTACACCAGCCATTGTTCACTATGATGATGTTCTTTTAAACACCTGTTACCAAAATATATATATGACTCTCTCTCTCTCTCTCTCTCTCTCTCTCTCTCTCTCTCTCTCTCTCTCTCTCTCTCTGTGATATAAATCCTATTGTTCTAGTTCCTGTGTCACTTTAAAGAGCACTTAAAAATGGTCGACTTTTGGCGCAGATGACGATAAATTTCCGATCAAGCTGGATCCTCGAGATTTTTCGCCTAGATATTCTAGAACAAGTTCCTTCTCAGGGCTCTGTGGAGTTTGAAGAATTCATGTACTTTGCATGATATCATATCCTTTCGCTCCTGTTTGATCGGTTTGTGCAAATCTGTAAAGACAAAAACAAAGGTTAAATGTAGAAGAACATATTTGTTTAAAGAATCCTTCGTTGTTCATCCATTTATACCCACGGTGGCCAAGATGATGATACCCGTTATGTAAAAATAGATTTTGAAAAGACATTTAAACGATTTAGAGAAATTCTAATCAGAACACATCCAAAAACTCTCCTTGAAATATTTTGTAAGATTATTCCCAGTTCCAGAGTTACTGTCAAAATTATCATAGGTCCAGGCGAAGATTCCCAGAAAAATACTCCTAAGGATGGGTTGATACCCATTGACTTTGTCACCTTGTTGATTATGGAATATGAAATTTGGTTAGTCGTCACTTTTTCTGCCATATCATGGCCAAGACCTTATTAGGCATTTGCAAGTGATGGAGGACAACGGACTGCTCGGCAGAAACCTAGACAAAAGTCACTGGCAGATTTCTCACATGCCCCAGACACGTTCCAAACCCAGGCAGTTATGTTAGCTGTGTGTAGACATTCTAAAAATATAGGGTTTGCTCTGGTGGCCGTGTTGTCTAAGGCGCCGCCACTCATTGCCCGCTGTCTCTCACCACTGCCTGAGTACGATTCCCGACCGGGGCATGTGAGCAAGTTGCCAGTGACTTGGATATGAATAGATCCGCCTGTGCGTTCATATGTATTTCAGATAATAGTTTTATATACTTTTCCTTATGATTGTCTTTGGTGTGTATAGGTACCGTGAATTATCACAAAGAACATTATATATGAATGATTTGCAACTTAGGAAGAGAATCACGTGTATTTTGTTACATTTTCCTGTAGGGAATTTGCATTTCCCATTCTTAAGAACGTTTTAAGCCTCGAAATGTAGACGTAGTTATACACACAGTTTCAGAAATCAACACTTAGCCAGCCTATAATTTTCATGAACATTTTTCTCATACATTTTTTTTTGGAAAACGACCAAATGTAATGTGTAAAATGTAAAAGAGGTACAGATGTGATATTGGATTATGACTTAACAACTTGAAATATATGTTCTTTTCTTTTCTTTTTCCTAAATCAGCTGTATAAACTGCATGGGGGCCGAGCCTCTCTTATTTAAACCGGAAGTAACGCTATCACACAGTTTTCAACATTTATTCATCCAATATTAGGATATTCCGTGCACTTATCTGTTAAGGCCCTTTGTTTGCATTTTAGTTCCAATACTGCCCACCAGGAGTTATGTTGATGCTTTGGCCTATACCTCGGAGTAAGCCATTTGAGATACAACCATGCCTTGGCACAGGCCTTGGCACATGATTAATGGTATGGGACTTCTCTAGATTAGCATTCCAGGCGTCCATCAGGATATGTTCTATTACCTCATCGGAAGTCAGCTGATTTGGGATGTGATATCAGGGGAATCTTGATGATATCCGAAGAGATGACAGGTAGGCTAGGCCTGCCTTGATGGTCCAGTGGCCTAAGGTATTGCCATTGAATTCTTGCTGTCTCTAATGACTGCCTGGCTGGGGCACGTGAGAAGGTTGTCAGAGACTTGGTGGTAGTTAATGGTTTTGCTGGGTAGTACTGTTTCCTCCATCACTTACAAATGGCTATTCAAGATTTAGCTTATTCGTGGTCGGAGAAGTGACAATAATGGAAAATCCAAATTCGAGATTTCACTGGTATGCAGTTAGGGCTATCTCATACAGAGTGCAACACAGTCCATTATCGGCTCATGTAGCATACCAATATGTCAGGCTTGCTAAGTAGGGAATGTTGGGTGTATTGTTTATCCATGTTGATATGGATTAATTTCGACAAACGCAATTAAGTGGAATACCTGATGAGTCTCGCATAGTAATTGGTACCTATATATACAGCCAGGGATAAGATAAGTGTTATGTGATGAGCATCACTTGCATAATTAACTAAATGAAGAAGACGTTTCCTTTTGTTTGACTTTATTGAATTTTGAGTATATGTTTTTTGTATGTTGTTTTATAATACGATCAGTTTCGTTGCACATGTATGTATTTAGTACACAGTATGGATTTTGTAAATTATATTTACAGCAAATAAACATACTACTACTACTACTACTACTACTACTACCTATCTACTGCTATTATCACTACTACTACTACTACTACTACTACTACTACTGCTGCTGCTTCTGCTGCTGCTACTACTACCACTACTACTTCTACTACTGCTACTACTTCTACGACGACGGACAACGACAACTCCATTTCCCAGGGATTCTCATTCCTACTCTGTTAACCCTTTCACATTTGAAGTGTACTTATATAGAGACAGGGATTAAATCTTGTTGTATTCAAACTCAACATGTTGTAATTCTAACTCGGATATGATGAACATATTTTGTGGTCTTGTTTACACCACTCTACCCCTCGGCGGGATTGCTATCAAAGGCAATCAGTGGTCGGAGGCGTTGGTGATAAATGAGTGACGTTTTCATTAATTGCAATAGAGACCAGATCTAGGCATATATTTCTAGTAACAATTCTACATAGAGCGTTGACGGGGATCTTTCATCTGGGAGCTGCCTTATGCAACCCCCCCCCCCCCCCAAATGGAATTTAATAAATTAGATGCGTTCCAATATTTGTCTTAGAATGGAAATATCCCGTAAAAAGCAATATTTAGAGAAATGTTTAAGTATTGAAAGTTGCTCAGTTGTTCCTGTTGAATTCATCATTATGTGAATAGATCTGTTTATAAAGCTTGTTCCCTATCTTTCCCATTCTAAAGCAACTTTTTATTTGGGCGTGTTCCGAGCCGATAGTATCCTAACCTAATCCTAAAAACCTAACCCTAATTAGACCAAAAACGAGAAAGATATTTGTAAAGACATTGTGAGGTTGATCTCACAAAGCACCCATGCTTCAGTGACCGTTATCATTTTTAGCTTTGGGGGTGATCTCACAACTCAGAAATACACGTACACGCACACATACATATTTTATTATATATATATATATATATATATATATATATATATATATATATATATATATATATATATATATATATTACATATTTTTCCTTGTTCAAGCAGAGATATCCATATGTTATGCATATGATTGATTGATTGATTTTCTTTAGGTATAAAAATGTACATGTACAATGCAAGGTAAAACAATATAAATACAGTGTATGTAAATATATCTCTGGTATAACAGTATTACACTTCCTCTGCATATGCTTTATAAACCAAATCACCCCATTTGGTGGTTTATGTGAAATTGTCAGGCCGTGCAGCACTCCTATGAGGCACAAATGAGTTAAATTCCTGCGAGGTAAGTCAAGGCAAAATACATAACTGGAACCATAATTAGGTATGATGGCATGATTAAAAACATCTCTCTCTCTCTCTCTCTCTCTCTCTCTCTCTCTCTCTCTCTCTCTCTCTCTCTCTCTCTCTCTCTCTCTCTCTATCTCTCTCTCTGCTAATACATGTTCCTCCCATTACTAGTTATAGACCTCCTAGTGTTGATATAAAAGAACAATACCATACCTTTAACGTTAGTATATTATATATCATATGTTCCACTAGTGGATAGCGAGTAGAACCGATATTCCGACGTAGTAACCAGTGTGTTGTGTAGCGACAGGAATGTCGATCCGTTCTCTACATCAAAGGTACCAGCAGTACTCGGCTGTGGTAGACTGTCGTTGAGTCGCTGTTGGCACCGATTGGATGTAAACTAATTTCTTGTGTTATTTGGTGCCAATTCTGCTACCATTACCAAACTGGTGACGTGACTCGGCCACCGTGTCGTGTTGTATTGGACGTACTCCCTTCAGTAACTAAAGGTTGACCCTTTACTAAGGCACTCTATTTAGTGCATGTGGTGTGGTAGTCTGGCATGGTTATGCAATGCCGTATAGAAGTCATAATCGGCTTAGGATTAAGTCGAACACACCTGTGGCATAACTGATGTACTGATGTACGATTGTATGCTACTGGACCAGTGTGTTCTATGGATAGCAGGTCAACTCCTATCCAAACCAAACTCAAACTGGAGCTGGCTGTTTACACGTGAATACATTGTCACTAAATAGTCAGGCAGCTTATATGTGGGATCCGCCGTGGCCTAGTGGTTACGATGCCTGGCTCCCAAGCGTGAGTTCGCAGGTTCGAGTCTCCGCTGGATCCCTAAACGGGTTGGCCTGGTCGCTCTATAAATGTGAGGTGTTGTGGAGGACTGTCTATGGTCTAATGGTTACGATGCCGACGTTAAACCCAATTCCTTCCTTCCTTCCTTCAGGCAGCTTATGTAGGAAAATAGGGGGTCCGTGGGAAACTCATGTTAGTTGTTGGAGACGTTATGTTTCTAGAACAATTTTGGATGAGGACTTCAAAAAAATGTCTCCAAATTTTTCAGGGTCAAATATCAAGGTCAAAGTAAAAAATCCTGAAACAAGCTGCATTTGATAAGAAACTCGATTTTTAGGGTGGAATACAATCAATAAGTGAATTTTATACACAATGATTTAGTATTTTTCACATTAAAGTTTAAATCTGAGGACATTAAGTACATTTTAAATAAAGGTCAAAGGTCAAATCAGTGAAAAATGCCTTGTATGGACAAAAAATGAGCTGCATTTGATTAAAGTTGATTAGAAACCAAATTTTATGATGAGACACACTTTTTCAGCAAATTTCATTAAAGCGAACTTCATATTTTCCTCCTCAAAGATTATATCTAAGGTCAATGAGTCCATTCAAAGGTCAAGATCAACAGTCAGATGCAGGAAAATGCCTTGCATGTACCGGATACAAGCTGCGTTTGATTCATATTTGGTTAGAAACCAGCTGTTTAGGATGAAATACACTTAATGATAAATGACTTTCATACATAAAGCTTCAGTATCTTACTCAGTAAAGTTTAAATCTGAGGTCAATAAGTACATTTTTAAGTAAAGGTCAAAGGTTGAATCAGTGAAAAATGTCTTGTATGGACAAAAAATGAGCTGCATTTGATAAAAGTAGGTTAGAAACCAGATTTTATGATGAGACACACTTTTTCAGTAAATTTCATTAAAGCAAATACAATACATGAGTGTGTGGGGAATGTAGCTACCCTGGAACAGTTGCTTGATAAATTAAACTATTTGGTTTTGCTAAAATGCCAATACAAAAAGAGATGAAATCGTTGTTTTAGTTTGCTATTTTTGGTGTGATATATAAGGCAGCCAACAATTGTATAGTTTTAAAAGAAAGTTTATTTCCTTTGTAGACAGATGCAATATATATCTTAGGTCAACTTGGAATATATAAATTCCTTGTCTTGAGTGAGAAATCTTAGTGTTTAATGTATAATGAGAATGATGAACATTTGGCATAATAAACCGTTTGGGGAATATACAATAACACGCATCATGTCTAACCGCCAGCATTATATGCTGCGGTAGAAACTTATACAATACATACACATTTCCTAAACAACAATGGGCCTTTTGCGGGTGGCACCAATTGTATGGTATACAAACATATTTCTGTACAAGTTCTTGCACTTTGGAAAGACAAATTTTACAAAGTATGTGTTCTAATGACCGTCTCCTAAAAGAATACTTTGATTATTCACTCATGCCGTCACATGTAGTTAATATATATTTTGTTGCCTACCAGTATCAACAAAAACAAATCAAGTAATGTAACCTTTATTTTCCAAAAGGAAAAAAAGTAATCGGGTATAATACATCGCATTTACGTCAAGTAATATACAGTGTAAGCCCTCTTAAGAGGCCACCTGTGGGACCAGCCACAAATGACCATCTGATAGTGGTGGTCAACTAAGAGGGATCTTATTTACTATAAAACGAATAGGAAAATGTTTGTTTGAGACTGGCAAAAGAGGAGTGATCATCTTGGAGGGGTGGTCAATTCGAGGGGATCCACTGTAAACTGCTTTATCTATAACCAAATGAATACATACGGTGAATACCCTGACTGTGTTTTGTGAAAATATATCACAACCAAGTAGAATGTACAAAAACACGAAAATTGGTAAAATTAAAAACGCATCCTTAGTATTGAAATCAAATAAGAAAGACGCAATTACAAGAGAATATGCTCTCAAACAGTCAAGATATATGCCATATCTTATATATTTTAAAAGCATCTTAATTGAACCTTATGGAAGACTTAGAAGTACTAAATAGAAGCCTTTCACAATCTGAGGCTTGACAGAGAACTCTCTCCCCAGACTAAATTGAGGTAAGGAAATGCATGTAGGAAAAACCTAAAAGTGTACTGAATTATACAGATATACAATCATTTTACCACGACCAAAAGAAATATTTACACATGAACTTAGATATTTAACTGTATGTGACCTTCTCTGTTTGTGACCTGATAATTGCCATATGCTGTATATAGTACCAAAAATTCCAACGACAACGCAATATCTGATATTTGGAAATTGGAATATATATATATATATATATATATATATATATATGCATGTATATACATATGTTTGTGTGTGTATATACATGCAATAATGTGACCTTTACATTGTCTTGGATAACTGATACACGTTTATAACATGCGGAAATTCAAAATTCATTAATCGTAACCTTTTCTGTTATATTGCATATAAGTGTTGATTCCTCTCATGTTGAGTACCTGGCAAAAACAACCACCTACATTTAACACTAGTCACTGGCAAGACTGTCCTATGACCAGTCCAGATAAACCCATTCACACTCAGAGTTCCTCTAGAAAATATTGTCTGCTACTCTCATGCGCTCGAAAATAATTTGGGATTAACGTGAAAGTTCATAAACTATTTGAAGGAGATGTGTAGTTTGGCTTCTGATTTAAATTTCTCCTTCAAATATCTCACAAATACTACTTTTGATTGAAAGATTGTTCCATAAGCGTCAGGTCTGATTTGGCCGCTATGAGTGTGAATGGGTTAATCCTTCTGATGCGCAAGAATGCAATAATTTATGAAAAGCATCCAACCTAAGTCATATTGGTATTCACAGGAAAGCTCTCATTGAGTACTATCAGGTGAGTACCCATGTGCCAGGGTTTGAGACATTACCCGGCTTTTTGTTATCATTTCATGTTGACCAACTTAGCCACCAGCAGCATAAGGGTTAAGTTGAGACTCCAGATATCATCATCTCTCTTTTTCTATTGGCTTATTGTCAGCATTACTCCTATTGTACTGGACCTTACAGAATGCCATGATGACTATACCGACAAGATAGGAGCCAACCAAAGTCCAGCACATCCACAGCGTGCCTATGTTTGGCGCCATCTGCAGGAGGAGAAGAAAAGTTTGAAAGGGGTTGACTATCCAAATCAGCATGCCATTTGTGACACCCTCACCAACAGGGTGCGCAACCTCACAGGCCAGTTCAAAGATGAGGGTGACAGAGGTTGTCATAACAATTGTCAGTGAAATCAATGGAATGCCTATGTTAAAGATGAGGGACCTGGAAAACAAATTCAACAAACCCAATGTTATCCATAGACTTAACAAGAAACTTATTCCATACAAAACCATGATAGCTGGCTTCATGTACCTGTAGACCTTGTCCAAGAGGGCGGCTACAATGAAGAGTGATATGATATATGCAACAGATCCCCACATGGAAACACTGTTTAGTTCAGTCTGTGTGTATCCCACACCACTAAAAATAATGACGTTAAGTGAAAGCCAACCCCAGTACACCCCTGTAGTGAGGGCATAAGCAAAGCACACAAACCAAAAGTTCTTCATGCGGAGAAGTTTAAGGAACTCCACTTTAACATCCAGATTTTCCTCTGCACTAGGTTCACGTGGCGGCGTGGGTGGTTTTGCAGGAAAGTAAATAAGCGTCAGCAATGAGAAAAACGCAGCCATGCCAAATTGAGCATACAGAAGATGCATGATCTCCTTGCGGATTCTAAATGAGGTGGACGCTGTGTCGACCAAAGACGAATTACTGGTACTTAGATTATTCCCATTGGCCATCGTTAGTGCAGTCATGTTCATAGAAGATGGATCCTCTACCACCAACGGGATGAACATACTCGGCAGTGCAAAGCCAGTATTGAGGAAAAGCTGCGAGATTGCTGTTGACGTGACGCGCTGCTTCGGGGAAAACCATGTGGCGGAAAAAAGCGTGGCACTTGCAAAGAGGAACGGACTCGAAAGGGCAATCAATGCTTGGCCTATCTGAGCCAGCCAGGTAACATAGGGTGGCTCAGCCGTTATACAACTAATACCCGCACCCACCGTCAAACATGCACAGCTAACAAGGCACGAAAAACGCAGCCCTTTTGTGGACATCATCCAACAAAAAGGGTAGGTCCCTAAGAAACACATCACCGGTGCCCAACTTGCCAGCATGGTCACGTGACCATCACCCCAGCCAAATGCAAACTGTGCTGATCTCGCCATGGTAGGCCAGGTATAGGAAGAGATACCTAACGTAAGCTGCAGACAGCTGTATAGGAAGAGAACGTACCATCGTGATTTGTAGGTTCTATAAACAGTCGTGGTTGTTGGACTATGCATTTGCGTTGAATTGTAATTGTCTATATCAATGAAACTGACTACTGGCTGCAATTCCAGGTCGATTTCTTCTTCCTCATCGTCCACCAAACGATTCGTATCATTGGTAACACCAGCCATTGTTCACTATGATGATATATCCTTATAACACCCGTTACCAAAATACTTGATATATGACTTTTTCTGTGTCTCCCTGTGATATAAATCGTATAGTTCTATATCCTGTGTAACTTTAAAGGGCACTTAAAAATGGTCGACTTTTGGCACAGATGACGATAAATTTCCGATCAAGCTGGATCCTCGAGATTTTTCGCCTAGATATATTAGAACAAGTTCCTTCTCAGGGCTCTGTGGAGTTTGAAGAATTCATGTACTTTGCATGATGTCATATCCTTTGGCTCCTGTTTGACCGGTTTGTGTAAATCTGTAAAGACAAATACAAAGGTTAAATGTAGAACATGTTTGTTTAAAGAATCCTTCGGTGTTCATCAATTTACGGCCACCGTGGCCATGAGGATGATAGTCTTTATGTAAAAGTAGATTTTGAAAAGACATTTAAAGGATTTAGAGAAATATTAATCAGAACACACCCCAAAACTCTCCTTACATTTGTTTGTTAGGCTCTTCCCAGTTCCAGAGTTACCGGTACTGTCAAAATTGTCATATGTCCAGACGAAGATTTCTAGAAAAAACTCCTAAGGATGGATTAATAACTTAATATCCATTGACGGTGTCACCTTGTTGGTTAGGGAATATTACATTTTGGTTATCGTCACTTTTTTGCCATGTTATGGCCAAGACCTTATTAGGCATTTGTAAGTGGTAGAGGACAACAGATTGCTTGGCAGAAACCTAGACACAAGTCACAGGCAACTTTCGCACATGCCCTAGACACGATTCAAAGCCAGGTAGTCATGTTGGATATGTGTGTAGACATTCTAAATAGATAGGGCTTGCTCTGATGGCCGTGTGGTCTAAGCCTCTAAGGCACCGCCACTGATTGCACGCTGTCTCTCATCACTGCCTGGGTACGAATACCTACCTGGGCATGTGAGAAAGTTACCAGTGACTTGGGGTTAGGCGGTGGTTTTGGCCTGGTACTCCAGTTTCAAGATACCCCGTGCATATATCTGTTTAGGCCCTGGGTACGAATCCTGACCTAGACATGTGAGAAAGTTGCCAGTGACTTGGGGTTAGGCGGTGGTTTTGGCCTGGTACTCCGGTTTCAAGATACTCTGTGCATATATCTGTTTAGGCCCTGGGTACGAATCCCGACCTGGGCATGTGAGAAAGTTGCCAGTGACTTGGGGTTAGGTGGTGGTTTTCGCCGGGTACTCCGGTTTCCTCCAATACTTACAAATTGGTTAGTCACGAATTAGCCACAATTGGCATAAATGTGACGAAAAATGAAATTCCAAAAAAATCTAAATAGATAAAGGAAGCATTGCTAGGTTTCAGCTAACGATAGAGATGTGAGCATCCTCTCAAATATAAGTCTAGTAAAGAACTGTTATAATCGGTGACCAGATGAAGAAAACGATAAACTGTTGATGCAAGAAATTGGACAATTCCGTCAAACTCGTAGATATTCGTTTCAGTGTTTGATTTTGGACTGCATAAAGGAAAGAAATAACATTGGAGAAAAAAGTGGAGACGCTGATAAACATGGACAAATTCACTAACTGCAGGACCAGAACCTGGTGAGCATAATGTTACAAAGAAGTGTGCAGGATTTGAGGTCGGGTTTTGGACACTGTTTAAGCATGAAAACGACTTCAGGGGGGATTATGATATTTACTATAAATAGATTCGCCTGTGCGTTCATATGTATTTCTGATAATAGTTTTTCATACTTTTCCTTGATTGTCTTTGGTGTGTAGGTACCGTGAATTGTCACAAAGGACATAATATGTGAATGATTTGCAACTTAAGACGGGTATTACATGTATTTTTTACATTTTCCTGTAAAGAATTTGCATTTGCCATCCTTAAGAACGTTTAAGCCTTGAAATGTAGACATAGTTGTACACAGTTTCAGCAATCAACACTTAGCCAGCCTATAATTTTCATGAACATAGTGAAATTTCGTACATTTTTCTCGAAAATGACCACATGCAATGTGTAAAATGTAACAGAGGTACTTACTTATGTGAAATTGGATTAACATTTCGATATATATGTTATTTTCTTTCACGATTTGGGTATTATTTACGATCTTTTTTCCTAAATCATGTGTGTATAAACTGCATAGGGAGCCTTTCTTATTTAGACCAGAAGTTACGCTATCACTCAACTTTCAACATTTATTCATCCAATATCAAGAGATTCCGTGCAACTATCTGTTTACGGGGTAGGCCATTGCATTGCACTTTTAGTTCCCATCCTGGCCACCAGGGGCTAAGTTAATGCTTTGGCCTATACCTCGGAGTAGGCCATTTTAGATACAACAATGCCTTGGCACATAATTGATGGTAGGGGACTTCTCTAAATTAGCATACCAGGCGCCATCAGGAGATGTTCTATTGTAAGGTATCTCATCATAAGTCAGCTGATTTGGGATGTGGTATCAGGGAATCTTGATGATATCCGAAGAGCTGACGGGTATGCTAGACCTGCCCTGATGGCCGAGTGGCCTAAGGTTTTGCCATTGTTTTCTTGCTGTCTCTTAAGTGAGTGCCTGGGTTCGTGTCCTGGCATGGGCACGTGAGAAAGTTGTCAGAGACTTGGGGTAGTTGATGGTTTTGCTGGGGAGTACTGTTTCCTCCATCACTTACAAATGGCTAGTCAGGATTAAGCTTATTCGTGGCAGGAGAAGTGACGATAATGGAAAATCAAAATTCGAAATTTCAATGGTATGCAGTTAGGGCTATCTCAAAAAGCATCACACTCCATTTTCAGCTTCTTTATCATACCAATATGTCAGGCTTGCTTGAAGTAGGGAAGGTTGAGTTTATTGTTTATTCATGCTGATATGGATTTATTTCG
The DNA here is from genome assembly GCA_963942565.1 of Maea johnstoni. Taxonomy (NCBI): domain Eukaryota; kingdom Metazoa; phylum Annelida; class Polychaeta; order Spionida; family Magelonidae; genus Maea; species Maea johnstoni. Next base: position 17,302,930 of record OZ012688.1, on the reverse strand, counting down.
ACAAACGCAATTAAGTGGAATCCTTGGTGTGTATAGTAATTAGTACTGCATAGTAATTAGTACCTGTACACAGGTAGGAATAAGATAAGTGGTATGTGATGAGCATCACTTGCATAATTGACTGAATGAAGAAGACATTTCCTTTTGTTTGACTTTATTGAATTTTTGAGTATGTTGTTTGTATGAGTTGTTTTTATAATAGGTTCAGTTTCGGTGCATATGTATGTATTTAGTGGATACAAGACCATAAACCGAATACCTTTAGTACAGTGTGAATTTTTATGAATTATATTTACAGCAAATAAACACACTGCTACTACAACCTACCTACCACTGCTACTACTACAATTACTGCTGCTGCTACTACTATTGCTACTACTATTACTACTATTACTACTACTACTGCTGCTGCTACTACTACTACTGCTGCTGCTGCTGCTGCTGCTGCTGCTACTGCTACTGCTACTACTACTACTACTACTACTACTACTACATTTCCCAGAGATTCTTATTCCTACTCTATTGTCTGTTAACCATTTCGCATCTGAAGTGTACTAATATAGAGGCATGAATAGCTATTGTATTCAAACTCAACATGTTTGTTATTCTAACTCAGATGAGATGAACATATTTTGTGGTATGTGTTTACGCTAATCTACCTCGGCGGGATTGCTATCATCAAAGGCAAACAGTGGTGGGAGGCGTTGGTGATAATGGAGTGACATTTTAATTAATTGCAATAGAGATAGGCATTTATTTCTAACAATTATGTGTAGACAATTGTCGGAAATCTTTCACTAGAACAGTACAAATGTTTTGATGGAATGGAAATATCCCGACAAAAAAGCAATATTTAGAGGAATGTTGAAGTACTGACAAGTGTGGTTTCTGTTGAATTCAACCTTCAAAAGAATACATCTATTTATATAACTATATGGTTCAAGCAGGAAAACACGCACAACTGTAATTCTGATTTGTGAGAATGTTCCCTATCTTTCCCATTCTAAAGCAACTTTTTATCTGGGCGCGTATTGAGGATAATATCCTAATCTAATCCTAAGCCTAACCCTTATTAGACCAAAAAACAAAAAAGGGATTTGTAAAAACATTGTGAGGTTGATCTCAAAAAGCACCCATGCTTCAGCGACCGCTATCATTTTAGCTTTGGGGGTGATCTCGCAACTCAGAAATACACGTACACGCAAACATACATATATATATATATATATATATATATATATATATATATATATATATATATATATATATATATATATATATATATATATATATATAATGTATATAAATGTATATATATATATATATATATATATATATATATATATATATATATATATAATGTATATAAATGTATATATATATATATATATATATATATATATATATATATATATATATATATATATGTGTGTGTGTGTGTGTATACATACATACATATATACATATATATATATATATATATTCATACATTGTTCCTTGTTCAACCAGTGACATCCATATGTCATGCATATATCTCTGGTATAACAGTATAACACTTCCTCTTCATATGCTCTTTAAAGCACATCTCCCCTTTTGGTGAGTTACGAACATCTCTCTCTCTCTCTCTCTCTCTCTCTCTCTCTCTCTCTCTCTCTCTCTCTCTCTCTCTCTCTCTCTCTCTCTCTCTCTCTGCTAGAGGCTAGAGCATGTTCCTCCCATTTCTAGTTATAGACCTCCTAGTGTTGAGATAAAAGAACAAGACCATACCTTTAACCTCAGTATATATCATATGTTCCACTTGTGGATGACGAATAGAGATATCCCGACGTAATACCCAGTGTGTTGTGTAGCAACAGGGATGTCGATCCGTTCTCTACATCTAAGGTACCAGCAGTACTGTGGTAGACTGTTGGTGAGTCGCTGTTGGCAACGATTGGATGTAAAATAATCTCTTGTGTTATTTGGTGCCAAGTTTACTACCCTTACCCAACTAGTGACGTTACCCGGAGACGTGTCGTGTTATATTGGACTCGGACGAACGCTGGTCAGTAAAGGTTGTCCCTTTACTAAGGCACTGCCAGGTACCTTGTACTGTATGTAGGTCACGGGACAGAGATCGATTGGTGATGCAGACTGGCTCAGTAGGTTCATTGGCTGTAAGTCCGGCTGGGATATAAATAGTTAACCCGCCGATTGCTTGGATGCTTGGATTGCACCGCTGTGCAGTCGAAGACTTCGTACTCAACACCGGAAGGAGGGCGGTCTGTCTGATTAGAACGGGTTTCATATTACTAGACAATCAGCCTAAGGGGAGTGAAATGTATTTCGTGTCGAGAGAGAGAGAATTGCATGTATAATAGAGGGCTTATCTCGGATAGCATCACAGAGAGTTTTATAAAAAAAAATCTAAGTCTGTGAAAGAGTAGTGTTACTAGGGGAATGGTGTGCCCGCCCCAATAGCCGAGTAGTCTAAGGCGTTGCCACTGACTGCTATCTGTCTCTCACCACTGTCCGGGTTAGAATCCCGGACAGGGTATTTGAGAAAGTTGCCGATGACTTGAGGTTAGGCGGTGGTTTTCGCTGAGTTCTCCGCCTCCCTCCACTCCTCTGACGGCCGTGTGGTCTAAGGCGCCGCCACTGACTGCACACTGTCTCTCACCACTGCCTGGGTTCGAGTCCTGGCCTGGCCATATGAGGAAGTTGCCAGTGACTTGGCGTTAGGCGGTGGTTTTCGCCGGGTACTATGGTTTCCTCAACCACATACAACTGGCTAGTCACGAATTTGGCATACATGTGACGATAAAGCAAAATTCCAAATCCAAATTCCAATTGGCTAGTCACGATTTAGCAGAAAAGGTTATGAAAACCGAAATACCACATTCCTTGCGCATGCGCAGCCAGGTAATTGGCCGGGCCATCGCCTGGCCACTTCCTGATGGTGCGTCCATTCGGTTTGCAGACCATCAACAACGAAAATGTTTCTGTGAGGTTTTAACATGAGATTTATAAATTAAAAAGGATAGCTATGTACAAGTATTTGCTCAGAATTTATACGGTGCCCTTAAAAATTACTATATGCGCTATGATAGTGAAAACCTGGCTATCCCAGGCGTCTCGAATCTGGCCTTAGTGTGACGTCTTAGGAGACCAAGTCCAATAAGGGCTCTCGTATGGTTTACATTAGAGAGAAACCTGCGCACCGACATGCACAGAACGCGACTTTTGGGCTATTCGTCGCAGCCAGCTTGTTCAGGTTGACCGGCTGGTTTCATATCCACTTGTTTTTATTCATCTAAGATAAAAGAGAAGAGGTTGGAGCAAAAGGAGGTTACTTACATCTTCTTATATGTAGTGTCTCGATGGTATTGATGGAATCTCCATGTGGAATAATGAAATTCTCTCCGAATTTGGCAGGGAAATTACAAAACACAGCCCGACCCACTCTCCGTATATACATCCATCTCTCTGTGACAGCTAAGCATGACGAGGGTTCTTTTTTGGCTTCCGACTTTGACAAAGATTGAAACCATATAATCGTGACCTTGGATCTTCACCGAAACCCTTCAATTGACGTTTTTGATGAAATGTTTGTTTTTTCGCATATGCGTGCAAGAGAAAGTTCTGAAAGATGACTTAAGAGAGCTGTGAATACTTGCTAGTGAAATATATTCATCCCCTAGTCAATCGAAACCCAGAAAGGGGTGAGGGGATCGTCGGGCACTGCGGGGTTAGTTTTGGGCTCGCAATCGATATATTGCTTCTGAGGATTAGAGCAAGAATTTATAGTCCACAAACGAAAGATTCGGAATTCTGGACGTGAATGCCGGTACAGTCACCTATAGAGCGTATAGCCTAGATATGTCTCTCTCTCTCTCTTCTCTCTCTCTCTCTCTCTCTCTCTCTCTCTCTCTCTCTCTCTCTCTCTATATATATATATATATATATATATATATATATATATATATATATATACATATATATATATATATACATATACATATATATATATATATATATATATATATATATATATATATATATATATATATATATATATATATATATATATATATATATATGTGTTATCAAGTACAAAGGTGTTCAAGGTTACCAGTCGCAATTTAAAGTTCACATTTATATCACCAGGTGAATAGAAGACTCAGTTCGAGTTAGTATTCACTAGGGATGGGATGGCCAAATACGTGCCATCTATTTGTCAGTACTGGAGCTACAATACACTGGTTGATCAACTTTGGCCGGAATGTCAACTTTTCATGGGCTATGGGCCTAGTCTATAACCTACATGCACATCAAAACATCTGCTCGTCCGATAATGCGTGGTTGTTTAGTATCAGTTGATACATTGCGCAAACATATTTCCCAGAGATAATCCGAACCGTTTACAATTCACCATCCTGATGTATATCAGGATATTAAACCCCGTTAAGATATCGGAGCAATAGTAGTTGTGATATGCTTCGTATCTCTTGATCTATATGCCACCCGAGATAAACTTTATGGCTTCAGGCAGCATCATGCTTTAGCGACTTCATATCAACCATTTCATATAGTCAAGATGTATTAGCCTTCACAGAGATACGCATAACATAGGGAGATAAGCAACTCTTGCTAATAGTGATGTCAGAAAATACACAGACTGTGGCGACAGTACTTTGAGTTCTGGTTATGTATGGTATTAGAAAATAAGATCCAAATTTCAGATCCAGAAAAAATATTTGGTGCTGCCTATAAAAACTTCATAATTGATAAAGTTCTTTTTTGACTAAAATGAAAATACAAAAAAACAGACACAAAGGTGAGGTGACTTATATACCAGAATTTAGAAGGAGGAACTATCGGTGCAGTTACAATATGCACATTATTATGCAAAAATTGCGGACAATATTTCAATACTTGAACAAAAATGGTCAGATCTTATTTACACTTCAGGGTAATACTGAAAATCATATTTGATGTTGAGGAAATGTGAGGTATAGCATATATTTATAAAATCTCAAAAGATAAGTTCTTCTGATATACTCTATTATTTTACTTACCAACCATCGCTCTACAGAGAACCATTCATAATAAATGACAGGCTCGTTCTTAATCATTTTTTATCATATAAATATCTTCTCTCCTTTGTGAAAAAAACGTCATCTGTGAATTTTACCTTATCATAAAACAAAACATAAATGCTGAAAGTGACGGTTTTTATTTTATTGCATTATTTTTTCATTTTTGTCTAAAATGATTTCAACAAACTTATCAATTTACCAGAAAGAAAGGAATCCCCTAAAAATCGGCTTATTTTCTTTTTTACGATTTCCCTATGGATGGGTATACATAGCAACCCACTACATAAGGTGATAAATATTTGCAATATATACAGCTGTTGTTCTTACCATTAACTGGTTTATATCTCAAGTTTATTACGCGAACATCTGTGACATTTATGCTCCCCGTGACCTGCAGTACACACAGGTCTCAAACAACGTTAAATCATCAGGTCATCTGCAATCTTTTAACTATTGTATGGATGTAAAAATACAATTCCAACATACATGCATCGATTGGTCCAACTGCCGAAAATGGGCGTTACTCTTAACCCTTATGCTGGTGGTGGCTAATTTTGCAAATACAAAATAATGCGAAAAAAAAACTGAAAATGACTGAAACCCTGGCATATGGGTACTCATCTGAGAGTACTCAGCGAGAGCTATCCAATGAAAACCAGCATGACAGGTTTGAGATGGTTTTCAAATAGCTTTGCGTTCCAGTGCTTAGGGCGAATTAGCCTCAGCACTGGATGTTGGGGTTTAACTATTGAACTGCTGCGGAGGGGCATAGGGTTAGACCACAACAACAAAAAAACTCTCAAGATCTAACCTTTTTAATGCTGAGGCTACTTTCTACTTTGGTCCAAAGCACATGAATGAAAATATTTTTGAAAACATCAAAACCCTGTCATGTTGGTATTCATTGAATATTTTCGTATTTTGCCCTTTAAACCTTCCAATGAAAACATCGAAACCCTGACATGTTGGTATTCATTGGATAGCTCTCGCTGAGTGTACCCAAATGCCAGTGTTTCGGTCATTTTCAGGATTTTTGCATCATTTTGTATTTTGCCAAATTATCCAACAGCAGCTTTTACAACCCTCAAGCTTCGGCAAGGATGTGCACATATACCCCTTCTCATGAACAAACATTATAAATAAGCTTCACAACTATATCGCTATTCATCGTGTAAAAGTGCACATTCTTCGAAATGACGTTTTGGTCAGATGTGTAGTGGGAACTATCAAGACAGGCCCGTCTCTCTAATTAGTTGGAGCAGGTCACTGTTTCCTTTCTTGTCGTGTTCGTACAAAGTCTATTGCTAGTGAGATTTACTCTAATCCCTTGTAAAATCTGGCCTTACGTAGAGATTATGTAATGTCCATTCTTTTTGCTTCCTATGGGACGGAAAACACATTTGGACGGGGGTTTACTGGAAACTTGCATAACTGTGGTGGTAAAGGTTTCTCTTAAGGTGATGGGTACCATTGCAAGCCAGTTAAAAGCCCTGTCCCAAAACACACCTCAAAGCAGCATAATCCTATAACTAGGTGTATCTCCAGGTTCCTGAGTGTTATCAGGTAGAGAATATCATCGCCACCTGTCATTATTCAATCCATATTCTGTTTTATTTCAAAATTTACAACTTTTTTTTCAAATGACATATTCTCATTAATTACGCAGGTGATGGTTACTGCAGGTTCAGAGTTACTTTAGGGATATCATTGACTATGCCCAATAAAAAGTATTTTTTTGATTTTTTACTGCTGAAGATTTTTACAGACCATAACGTTGAAAATTTTAGTTAAAAATCTCCACACCAACTTCACTTGGTAACATCACGTGCTCATAGCTAGCACCTATTTATAGCATCGTGACCACAAGCCATTGTCTTGAGATCGTCGATGTGTATCTTTGTGCAACTTTCTTTTGTTTCGAGTGCTCAGGAGTGATCAGCGAGGTATGTCCACTACTATCAAAGGGGTTCCCATGCCTCCACACACGAGATTTCTCACTAGAATTTTCAATGTTATGGCCTGTAAAAATCTTCAGGAGTAAAAAATCAAAAAAATACTTTTTATTGGGCATAGTCAATGATATCCCTAAAGTAACTCTGAAGCTGCTGTAACCACCACCTGCGTAATTAATGAGAATATGTCATTTGAAAAATAAGTTGTAAATTTTGAAATAAAACAGAATATGGATTGAATAATGACAGGTGGCGATGATATTCTCTACCTGATAACACCCAGGAACCTGGAGATACACCTAGTTATAGGATTATGCTGCTTTGAGGTGTGTTTTGGGACAGGGCTTTTAACTGTCTTGCAATGGTACCCATCACCTTAACCCATTTACACTTAGAGTTTCTCTAGAAAGTGTCGTCTGCTACTCTCATATTTTTGAAAATATCTTTTGAATAAAGCAAAAAATCACAAAACATTTGAAGGAGAGTGCTTGTTTGACTTGTGATCAACATTTCCCCTTCAAATGTTTTCAAGAAAATGCGTTTTAAGTTAGATATTTCCAAAATCGTCAGGCCTCTTTTGGCTGCTCCGAGTGTTAATGGGTTAAATAGTGGTTCCGGGTGCCCTGGGGTACCACAATGTCAGGAATCTAGGCGAAGATCAAACAAAACCCCAACTGTTGAAATGATAGAAAAGGTCGCCTCGGGTTCAACAGTAAGACATGTAACATCAAGCGTTCAGCGCACCATCTTTGCTAAAACAGCTTGATTTCGCTATTTTCGTTTGCCGAACACTGAGCGTGGACACTGGTCCACTTTCGTGCACCGGTTGTCCGCAGGCACTTTGATCACTCCTCTCGACACACGCACACACACACACGATACTACCTGTTGACCTCTTACGTGCCAGGCTTTGATTTGTAGGGTGTAATGGTGCAACATCTCAGACCCGAAACTGAGTGCGGACACTGGTCCACTTCAGCGCACCCGTCGCCCGTGGGCATTTTGATCACCTCCACACACTCCGGTACCTGTGGAGATAATATCAAGTTTGGATTAGTTCTGTTTAGTAGTCCATCTAAGACCCTGTACCGATGGCGAACACTGGTTCTATTTATTGCACCGGTTGCCATCGGGCACTTAGGTCACCCCCCCCCCCCCCCTACTACTGAGATGTCGGTCATAAGGGTAAAACTACCATAAGGGGACAGCCATAGGGGTATAGATCTTGGACCATCAGTGTACAGATTTTGGACCATAAGGGTATAGATTTGAATCGTGTTTTTCTTGTAGTGAAATGGCTCTTTAAGTTTTTATGGAAACCTTATTGATCAATATACACCATAGATAAAAAAAATTACTTTCGTTGCATTCAGCATATGCGGAAGCCTATTAGGCCCACCGAAAAAGTACATCTTTATTTTTATCTTTTTCCTTAGAAATCCGAAAATCCCCCCCCCCCCCAAAAAAAAAATACCTCAAGATCCTCGTTCACAAACATATTCAAAAATAATTTAAAAGAATATCTTTTCAGTGGTCCTTATAGGCTTCCGTACGCATATGCTGTGCCACCTGTTTTTTTTATTAACATCACATTATAAATCGGTTACTGAATACAGGAAAGACTGCATTGTGTTACACTTGCCTTGTAGTGCCTGCTTTTTTGTGTGGGGGGAGGGGGGGGGAGTTATGGGTTCAGAGTTTTCCATACAGGAGCCCAGAAACCTCTAAAACGATGAAGTCTAGACGAAGTTTTATATATTAGTTAAGTTTCTATTAAAATATATATCTTACTCAAAAAAAAACACATTATTTATCTGTACCTTCATGGACCTTGGTCTGTACCCTTATGGCAGTACCCTTATGGCATGGTAGTTGAACCCATATGAACGAGTGCCTACTACACACACCCTGCTACCTGTGAACCCTATAAATACCAGGCCGGGGTTTGTTTAGTATTGCCTTGTGGTGTAACAACTGGGACAAAGCCAGTCTATTCCTAGAGCTCACCGCGGCTGGTTGCACACATTGTACCAGCCACAGCCAAAGACTCACGAAGTTCCCTGGCTGCGAACATCTACTACCTACCTACCTGCCTTTAGTGAAACTTTAGTTTGCACCCGTTCCAATAGCTAGGAGTGAACCCTAAATCACAACCCTCTAAAGGAGAGATTTAACGAGAGAGAGAGAGAGATACGTACTTCGTCCAGGATTTTAGTACATGGACCTGTTGTCGTCAGAGATATCAACAGGTTATTGATATCTCTGTTGTGGCAAAGCAGAGATCAATATACACACGAATCGGACTCATTCAGCCAAGAGTAAAGCGACTGTCATCATATGAGGATTAAGGAAGGGGATACACGCACGCACGTGGTGGAACCAGAGATATATACATGATTCCGATTCATTCATAGGAATTTATTGCAGAGGAATTATTCTAAGGAAAGGCAGACACGTTCTGGGAAGGAACCAGAGAGCTATACACGATCCCGATTCATTCTTCTACAAGTAAAGCTACTTTCGTGTGAGGATAACTAAGGAAAGGCATACATGCACTTGGCAGAACCATAGAGCTAGTATACATACGATTCCGACCCGTTCAACCATAAGTAATAAAGCTACTCTCGTATAAGGATTACTAAGGAAAGGCATACACACACTTGGTAGAACCAGAGAGCTATAATACGATTCCGACTCATCCATCCATAAGTAAATCTATCTCGTAAAAGGACTACTAAGGAAGGGCATACATGTACTTGGTAGAACCAGAGAGCTACATATACGGACATTCGTCTAAGGTCGAACAACTAGACTCTGGGACGGCGGATGACTTTTTTTATTTGTAGAAGGCATCTTGCACGGTAAGGGACCATACCGGTCAGACGGATTTAGCAACTGGACCGATGACTTTTTGTTGAAGCCGAGGCCGCTGGCGCAGTGACGGCTCCGATTAGACGGATTTAGCAACTGGACAAGTCCTTCCAAACGTCTCTTGTAGGGGTGTTCATATACCCTTATACTCATGATACAGCGTACAAGAGGTTACTAATACTATACTCTACCATAGGAATACGTTTTGAATAACTGCCAAATATCCACTGTGTGAGGATTACCCGGATACTAACCATGGACATTTACAGCAGCAGCCAACACATGTACAAATGTGGACTTGTCTGCCGAATTGGGATGTGCCGGTAAATAGTGATACGACATGTTTGCAGTATCATTATCATCATCATTGCAATATATGGATACAGTCCTTATTTCCTCGTTGTAAGTGAACAGATATAGACGGGTGCGCCCATTAGAGAAGTGTTGATCAATATAAATATACCGATATAATCACAGCCGAAAGGATTTAATATACACAATATGGAAGGTTACCATTTGCTAGAGAAGCCGGCCGATTCAAAGGGTGTCCCAGCAGAACTCGCCACTACAGCAAATAATAATGACAGCGTCAGTAAGGAAAAGGATGTCGAGACGGAGGTTGAAACGTACACTACGTACAAACGGCGCTGGTACATTCTTTTCATATTTTCCGCAGCGTCTTTTACCTATGGCGTCGCAGCCCAAACATGGGGACCCATGACATATTCAGCGGAGTTCGCATTTTATTGGACCCGCTCGGACCTGGCCATGTTGATCATGTGGAACTTTATCATGCAGTTTGTGGCGACACCTTTTTTCGCGTGGTTGTTGACCGCGCGAGGTGTGCGCGCCGGCGCCATCTTGGCTGCGATCCTGTTGACCGGTGGAACACTGGTGCGTAGCTTCACCTCCACGCCGCCCGGTGTAACAGTCCTCGTTCACATCGGACAGGCTCTCATCGGCACTTCCGGTGCCTTCTTCAAGACCACGCCCCCTCTGCTGTCGTCGCTATGGTTTCCGCCAGAACAACGAACCACGTCGACGGCCGTCTGTCAGGCATCCTACTCGCTCGGTCTCATGTCGTCGATTATAATGGTACCTTTATTCGTACACGATTATTCAAATCATCCCCGTAATCAAATCAACGATATCGACCAAAATACAACATTTGCACAGTTTGATAATATCACCACCAATACCTACCTACTCGTTCTCAAGCAACGTCAGGAAATCATGAAAATTGTGTATGGAGAATTCGGACTCGCACTTTTTTTCACAATTGCTATATTAGTGTATTTTCCCGGAAAGCCCCCTAAACCTCCAAGCGCTTCCGGTGGCGCCGACCGCATGGGTTTCAAGCAGGGGTTGCTGGAAATAGTTCGCAATGGCCAGTTTTGGATTATATGTCTAACATTCGCACTAACACAGGGCGTTATTGGTGGTTACGAATCGGTCGCTAACATCATATTGCGCCCGGTGGGCTACAGTCAGAATCACGTGGACATTCTGGCCTACTGCGCAGGCGTGTCCGCACTCGTCCTGATTTTCGTCGTCGCCCGGTTTGCCGACATTCTCTACAAACACATGAAGACTACAATTCTCGTTCTTTTCTCCGTGTCGGCTGTGTCGACTCTATTCGTATCATTTTCTCTGATGCGAGTCATCCCCGTGCATATATTAACACTAGACATCCCCGCAGTTTTAATCGTTTCTTGTGTCACCGCCACTATACCTATCTTCTACGAGATGGCTTGCGAGTATGCCTACCCTGTTAGTGAGAGTGTCAGCAATGGACTCATGACGTGGTGCGTGCATCCGTTCGCCATTTTATTCTTGGCTATTCTGACAAACCCTAATGTAGGCACTCTCTGGATGACTTGGACTCTTTTCTGTGGAATAGTACTTGGTGGCTTCGCTTTGTTCTTCTTCAAAGCAAGTTACAATAAACGTGAGACTGACGAAGCGGGTGCGAAATAGAGAATATCAATTTTGGAATTTCGTTAACTTTTCTGCCATATCGTAGCTAAATCGCCACTAGAAATTTATTATTTACGCTGAAGAAAACCAGAGTTCCCGGTAAAACCACCGGACAACCCCAAGTCACTGGAAACTTTCTTACGTGCCCTGGCTGGGATTCGACCCTGAGCAATGATAAGAGACCGCAAAACCACCACTCCACATCAAGTCACTGGAAACTATCTAACATGCCTCACAATACGGCGAATGAGATATATACATAGACATATGAAACAATCATGAGCATAATATTGGCCATGCCCTAATAGCCGGGTGGACTAACGCTATTGGCTGTCTGCTATCTCTCATCACAGCTCGGGATCGAATCCCGGTTGGGGCATGTACGAAAGTTACCAGTGACTTGTGTTATCCGGTAGTTTCTCTCATCACTTACAGTACGAAATTGATGATTTATTTGCAATATGGCAGAAAAGATGACGATAAACGAAATTGTAAAATGTCAATTCAGTGCATTGTACATATTAGGGTGCTGACATTTGCGCACAGAATGTATATAATTTTTATTGTGTTCATTTTATTTCGATGTATTGATTTGATTTTGTACAATGATAATACAGTCAATAAACAAACCATACGGCTAAAATTCAAATTGCTACATGGTATTGTACGATGGACCAAGTGTGAAAGGGAAAATAAATTAAAATTTATTTTCACTCCCGTTTATTAGGGAGAGAAAATAAATTTAAATTTAAATTTATTTTCTCTCCCCAATAAACGGGAGTAACAATTTATTTTATTTTATTTTCTCTCCCTTAATAAACGGAAGTAAAAATAAATTTAAATCTATTTTCTCTCCCTAATAAACGGGAGTGAAAATTAATTTAGTCTTATTTTCTCTCCCCAATAAACGGGAGTGGAAATGAATTTAAATTTATTTTCTCTCCCCAATAAACGGAGTGAAAATGAATTTAAATTTATTTTCTCTTTCACAATTGGTCCATCGTAGTATTGACATCGCTGCCAATCACCACTTGTGCACTTCGCCCAGGGGTTAAATTCGGTTTTATTTAAACGTGAATTCATTGAAAGCCTGAATGAATCGGTATGTGATAAACTCTAGCTCCATATTCTTACTTTTGGAAGTCATATCTCTTTTGATATAAACAACCCGGAGCTGATTCTAATTTGTATAGTACAGTGTATTACATGTAAAAGAGAAATAGACTTGGTAGCATCGTATAGCTAACAAAAACAACATGGATATAAAGGTGATGGCCTGTCCTGATGGCCGAGTTGTCTCTCGCCGTTAGCGTGGTTCGAATCCCTGCCGGGGCATATCAGACAGTTGCCAGTGACTTGAGGTTAGATGGTGGTTTTGGCCGGTCACTCCGGTTTTCCTACTGCTTACAACTGGCTAGTCACGACTTATCTACATTGGTTTTGTTTTTAAAGAGTTGAAATGGAAGTTGTGACCTGTTTAGTGAATTTCGATAATCGTCCCTTTTTTGCCAGTTGCAAATGGTTGATGAAACTCGAGTACCCGACGAAAAGCACTACCTAACTGCAAGTCACTGACAGCTTTCTCACACGATCGAATGGATCTGACGCCGAACAGTAGTAAGAGATAGCAAGCAGTCAGTGGCAAAGTCTTAGACCCATCAACAAATATCGAGACAACTATCAGGACATTTCCTTTGGATTGAAAGGAGTCTACCCCTTACTATTTTTTTCTGGCTGTAAAAGAGGAAGCTGCGATTATAGATAACCGCTTACTGATCGTAGCTTGTGGCTAAAGAGTACAATGCCAATATAGACTATCAATAGTCATATCTGGTTGTTACAGCTGTAAAAGGAAAATGTAAATGTAGACTACCCGTTACTGATTGTATTTGGTTGTTGACAAGAAAAAGGACTACACCTTACTAGTTGTAATTGTTTGTTGGAGAGGGAATTGTCTAGGCGTTTTGCAAATTAACGAACAGATTGTTTTGTATCTCCAACACTTTACAGCAATGAAAATTGTGAAAAGATATAAATATAAGTACATACTGGTTAATGCTAAATCGCATAGTTCTGTGTAATATAAACTTCGTTTTGTTGATTTTATAAAATAAATACATCATATTTCATTTAGGAACGTTGTTTGATTTGTTTGATGTCTATTATATATGCGATATATATATATATATATATATATATATATATATATATATATATATATATATCATATATACATACATACAAACATACATATATATATATATATATATATATATATATATATATATACATATATATACATATATATACATATATATATACATATATATATATATATATATATATATATATATATATAGATACACACACACACATAACGTCTCCCACCCCTTTGCAGTTATTCGGGCTAACCATTGCTCCATAGTAGACAGATAGATAGATCGATAGATATATATATATATATATATATATATATATATATATATATATATATATATATATATATATATATATAAAGGTAAAGGTAAAGGTATTCGGTTTATAGTCTTGTATCCAAACTGTTTTGCCCAAGAACGACCAAAGTGCCCGGAGTGGCCGGGAATCGAACCAGCGACCCTCTGATTACTAGTCCGACACCTAACCAACTGAGCTACTTTGTCTCCATATATATATATATATACATATATATATATATATATATATATATATATATATATATATGAATATATATATTTATATACATATATATATATACATATATATATATATATATATATACATATATATATATATATATATATATATATATATATATATATATATATATATATATACATATATATATATATATATATATATATATATATATATATATATATATATATATATATATATATATATATATATATATATATATATATATATATATATATATAGATAGATAGATAGATAGATACACACACACACATAACGTCTCCCACCTCTTTGCAGTTACTCGGGCTAACCATTGCTCCATAGTAGACAAGTGGTGGTGAATCCCAAGCGTACATTCAACGCGCCCTCTGGTAACGACACGAAGAACAAATTATCTTTGAATGTATTCTCTAGTCAAGTAACCTCCCCTGCTCCATTGTAGAATGGGGATCACGAGATTGGTCAGTCTGAAGTGTCAATTTATTGTTCAATAGGATTATATCCAAAATATAAGAATTACATAAACTGCAATTGAGGAATTCGGTCGTGTCATATCTTGTTCTTATTTTACTAACAGTCAAAAAGGAAAAAAGGTATTTCTCTTTAAAATGAAAAATCATTTTAAAGTCTACTTTATACCTTATTGACAATTCATTTATTGACAATTAATTTACTTACCTACTTGACATATTCAACTTACAAATCAACGAATCAATGTTTCTGTTTGTTGTTTTTTGGCATAGTCATACCTACTGAATTCTTAATTATTTTACGATATTTTCTGGCCAATTAGTTCCTCTTGTTTTTAGTTCTTCGGTTGCAGTTTAGGTAAAGCCTCTTGGAATGTATCGGAAAGAGATGTATAAAGTAATACCTATACCACATGCTCCAGAAAGAGAATGCACACACATACTAAGATATTAAACTGAAATGAATAGGTATCTATTTTTACGTATCTTTGTTGAAAAGTCTTTTTTCTTTATTGTACATCTCAAAACAGTCATGTCTCATCTCATGTTATATACAGAAAAGAATGAGAAAGAATACAGTACAGATAAAAGGGAAATGCGTCACTATTTGCAAAACTGAATGTAATACAGTAACTATACAATATGCATGTACCTTAACAACCGAACTATATATAACATGTTCATTTAAGGGGAAAAGCCCTAATTTAAATCTCCAGTTATGTAACTGCTGGGTGCCATCTACAAAGGGAGTGCTCACAGCGATCGTTTATTTGTAACCATATCTTTTTTCTGTCTCTGTGTACTTCTACAATGTTAATTTTGTCTCCATATATTTCTTCAGTGTATACGTATCTTATCGTTAAACCTGTCGTAGATAATATACACCATGACGTAGGCTGATAATATCCTTTTATATCATCTCTTTGATATTATCTCCCAAATAAAATCCACCCATTTTTTTCTAATTGCTGTAAATTTTCCTTTATAAGATAACATGTCTTTCATTTACAGATAATCTCCTTGAAATTACGTGAAACATGGCACAAATGTTTCCTTTAGAATTTTACTCGATAGAATGGATAACTTTACTGATGAAACATTATTTGTATGTGTAAGTTTATTGCCTGTCGAAATATATCGGACAAAATCATATCTTAATACAAAAGTGCATTTGCATTATAGTAAAGAAGCATGACAGAAAATATTACACGCCAAACAAACAGGATGAAGTTAGATATAACAATAACTTAAAGACGAAACATCTCAAAGTATAAGTACAAGCGTGTAAAGTAAGAAATCTTTAGACTTAAGGTTTCTACATAGCTCTAGGTCAAACGAATGAAATAATAGTGTATCAAAATAATCCGAAAAGATGAGGCCCTGCAACGTTTAAAAATTCACCTATTTCAAGAACAGACGGAGACGATATTCGATAACAATCTCAATGACTTAACGTCTCCACATAACTTTATGAGATGTTTACAAAGCAAAACCAGTTTTTCTTAGACTATGTGTGATGGTTCTCTATTATGTTCGAAAAGTGTTCGTTAAAAGTTTTCTAAAAAGTCTCTGAGATTATGCTAGATAGTTTGCGAGAAAGTTTGTTTTATGATTATTCGCGAGTTGTATTTATATAAAACTGCCATATCTTTGAGAGGACACTTTAAAAAGTAATAGGCTTGCATGCATAAACCAAAACGCAATTTCTTCGAATGTGCTTTATCGGTTTACTCGGGAGGGAAAGTTACCTAAAGCAAATGTTTACATGCATGTTTCTTAAAATATCTCCAGGCTGTGTCAGGTCAATCGGACACTAACTCTCCGCTCCACCGGCCACGGTCGGTCAAAGAGACTCGGACCTGCTAAACAGGATAATAAACAGGTTTTGACCGATCACATGCGTATTTATAAACACCACACTAGAGCAATGATTTGAGATTCACTGAGGGGCGAATCGGAAATTGCACTTAAACCTCCATACAGGTAAAGATGATATCCTACCCCTCAGAGGCATAGTCATCGCTGAGGAGCAAATGGGAAATTGCACTTAAACCTACATACAGGTGAAGATGATATCCTACCCCTCAGAGGCATAGTCATCGCTGAGGAGCAAATGGGAAATTGCACTTAATCCTACATACAGGTGGAGATGATATCCTACCCCTTAGAGGCATAGTCATCGCTGAGGAGCAAATGGGAAATTGCACTTAAACCTACATACGGGGGAAGATGATATCCTACCCCTCAGAGGCATAGTCATCGCTGAGGAGCAAATGGGAAATTGCGCTTAAATCTACATACAGGTAAAGATGATATCCTACCCCTCAGAGGCATAGTCATCGCTGAGGAGCAAATGGGAAATTGCGCTTAAACCTACATACATGTGAAGATGATATCCTACCCCTCAGAGGCATAGTCATCGCTGAGGAGCAAATCGGAAATTGCACTTAATCCTACATACAGGTAAAGATGATATCCTACCCCTCAGAGGCATAGTCATCGCTGAGGAGCAAATGGGAAATTGCACTTAAACCTACATACAGGTAAAGATGATATCCTACCCCTCAGAGGCATAGTCATCGCTGAGGAGCAAATGGGAAATTGCGCTTAAACCTACATACATGTGAAGATGATATCCTACCCCTCAGAGGCATAGTCATCGCTGAGGAGCAAATCGGAAATTGCACTTAATCCTACATACAGGTGAAGATGATATCCTACCCCTCAGAGGCATAGTCATCGCCGAGGAGCAAATGGGAAATTGCGCTTAAACCTACATACATGTGAAGATGATATCCTACCCCTCAGAGGCATAGTCATCGCTGAGGAGCAAATCGGAAATTGCACTTAATCCTACATACAGGTGAAGATGATATCCTACCCCTCAGAGGCATAGTCATCGCCGAGGAGCAAATGGGAAATTGCGCTTAAACCTACATACATGTGAAGATGATATCCTACCCCTCAGAGGCATAGTCATCGCTGAGGAGCAAATCGGAAATTGCACTTAATCCTACATACAGGTGAAGATGATATCCTACCCCTCAGAGGCATAGTCAATTCAATATGCATACATAATCTATTTTAACGAACGCAAGTGGTCATTTTGATGAGGGTTTTCAGTACAGTATTCATTTACTATCACCATCACCTCTGTTTATACATCGAACTATTATAGTATTCGACTTTACAGTGGTAGACTGTCGTTTTGGGGTATTAACTATATTCGTGGGGCAAGATATGTCGTTTATTCTACTTGCGCAAACTCACACTGGTACGCACGCATATTCCAAAAGAAAGAAAAAGAAGACAGATTCTGTTTATATTGTATAGTTTTTATTGCGTATGTTTTAATATAATTTACAACCAAAACAACACAATTCCATAAGTAATTATTCAAATCACACAGTGATGTTAGTTAAAGAGAAACACATACACTGTATATACAAATAAAATAGAAAGGAAGTTCATTGAATGTCTTTGATTTGACTTCCATTTTAAAGAAGAACTACCAGACTTATATCAAAAATTAAAAAAGCCATAACCACATAGCGAAGTAAGTTTAGGCAAAACAAATATTTACAAATGGAATATATACATCTACATACCTACACAGTCACACATATATACATACATACATACATACATACATGCATACAAACATACATACATACATACATGCATGCATACATACATACAGACACGCTGACACACATATATACAAACAAACCATACACACATACATACATACACACACTGACACAAACATACTAGTACATACACACATATAAACATACATACATACATGCATACATACATACATATCTATATAATGCATGCATTCATACATACATACATACAAGCGTACATTCACAATTGATTAAGAGGAAGAGGATGTAGACTTTAAGTTATGTAAATATATAAAAATGACCCTATATTCACAAATTAACCTCATAAGCCACCTCAACACGCTACATGTCCCCTGCCAATTCAATCTCATAATATATACTAGTAAAACAACATTGTCAAAATAGATAATGGTGAATCTACTTTTCCTATTCATCACAAGTGAATCCCCAGTGTTTTTTAACATTTGGAAGACATTTTTCAAAACCAGTTATGCTCACAATGACATTGCTACCCCACTATCTTATATACAAAATGAAGAAAAAATAATTCGCAGTTAAAAACTGACAGCGCTGCTCACATGCATTGCATATTCTACCCTGATTCATCTCTTACAGGACTGACGATAGGAATGAATCCAGCGGAGATGTTGAAATGGTGTCACCGAAGGGGAAGCGTCATGGCCAGCTGATATCTATCCTGGCCAGCCAACTCCCGTTGTTGGAATCTGTTGAGTGAATTATTCACCCCAGGATGTACACATCCATATACATACACTGGTATATACATGCACATGATACATACATATATATATATATATATATATATATATATATATATATATATATTATATATATATATATATATATATATATATATATATATATATATATATATATATATATATATATATATATATATACATGTATATATGTATATATATATATATTAGATAAATATATATATATATATATATATATATATATATATATATATATATATATATATATATATATATATATATATATATATATATATATGTATATATATATATATATATATATATATATATATATATATGTATATATATATATATATATATATATATATATATATATATATATATATATATATATATATATATATATATATATATATATATGTATATATATATATATATATTATGTTTACATACATGAAATATCCGTATCTGGTATATGGGAGATTCGACTACCAGACGAAGAAACCCACTTGTTGACCATCTCTTTCGGAGCCGGTTTGATCATAGACTATTTCGCATTGAGAATACCGGAAAGAGATGTACATCAATGTACATACAAACTCATACTAGGTGTTTTTTTAGGTGTATGTTTTAATATAATTTACAACCAAAACAACACAATTCCATAAGTAATTATTCAAATCACACAGTGATGTTAGTTAAAGAGAAACACATACACTGTATATACAAATAAAATAGAAAGGAAGTTCATTGAATGTCTTTGATTTGACTTCCATTTTAAAGAAGAACTACCAGACTTATATCAAAAATTAAAAAAGCCATAACCACATAGCGAAGTAAGTTTAGGCAAAACAAATATTTACAAATGGAATATTGGAAGGGCATTTAGTGTCTCTGATTTGACTTCTATGTTACCAGAAGTATACAAAAAGTAGGGCAAGTCATACATCTAGACTAGAGACCAAACGGCAGGGTATTAGCCAGCAGGGTGTCTGGGTGTCTTTTTGACTCCTTGGTTCATAAAAATACTTGATTTTAGATAAAAAGGCACCCTAGATTTTGGTATGAATTTTTTTATAAATACTAACTCCAAGTTAAATTTCCAAATAGTTTAACTTCAAAATAATAACAAAGAAATTTCTTGAAGAATTAAGCATATAACTACTGCATTTGTTAATGCACATAATCAGTGTAGTGATTTTTACTTTTTCAATCAGAGATTTTGGACACCCTAAATTCTGAAAATCCCAATTCGGACACCCTGTTATGAAAATCGTGTCTAAGTCCCTGACCACACCACTGTGGTTCTACTGCCGACTTCAATTCCTCAAATGCCAAGTGTATCGGTTTAAATTTCGGATTTCGATTGTCGTCACTATTTTCTACCAAATTTAGGCAAATTCGTGACTAACCAGTTGTAGGTGGTGGAGGAAACAGGAGTGCCCGGGGATAACCACCGCGTACCCCAAGTCATTATAAACATTCTCACTTGCACTGGCCGGGATTCAAACCCGATCACTGGTGAGGGACAGCAAGCAATGCGTTAGACCACTCGGCCAAGAGGGCGGACCTCGCCCGAGTTTAAACACACCTTGAGGGATTTAGGCTATTTCGGCATTATCCACCAATAATAACTGAATAGTCAACATGTTTACTTGATATAGTTAAACTAGACCTTTTCATTGAAGGTAGTCGCAGATTTTTATGCATTGGACAGTTTATGAAGAAGTGGATTTCATCCTCTACCTCATTATTATTAAATATATTACAACATTGGTCATGTCTGGGTATTCGACGTTAACATCCAGTTTCTACCTCTGAATCAAGGGTACCACACGTACATTTTAGATATTTCAGTTTATACCTGTCATTAATGGATTACAATGGTGCGAATAGAGAAGAGAAATATAAAGATAACGAATCTCACACATGATATTTTTTATATAGGTACAATAAATCAAATGTATAAATCAGATCTTCATCATGGAAATAATGCGAAAATAAGAAATAATGACACATTGTTATTGTTTGACTTTCTGTTGACTCGAAAAGAAATCCCGGCTGTGGCATGTGAGAAAGTTGCCACGGACTTGGGGTCAGGCGGTGGTTTTCGCCGGGTACTCTGGTTTCCTCAACCAGTTACAACTGACTAGTCACAACACAATAAGGCAGAAAACGTGACGAAAAACAAATTCCAAATCCAAACTCGAAAAGAAAATTATCCTGAGTGAGAAAGATTGACAGGTGCACAGTCCAGGGGAAATACTTCTCCACAGGGCACTATTATTTTACTCTGATTTTAACCAATAGAATAACACCATTTGTTCCATGTAATTAGCTGATAAATTGTCATATCAACCCTAGGGCTGACATGATAATTTATTGACCGGCAAGTCGGACCTCTCCAAATGGCAAATGCCCCAGCATTGACATGTGCTGATCAGACCTCCTCGGATCTAAATCACTAGCTGATAATGATTAGAACAGTATAATTCATGATAAGGATAGTGCTGTCGCCATAAGGGCCACTGAGCAAGCATGGATAGGTTTGAGAACTTGCCAAGTCAGAAAAAACAGGATGTGTTTTAGCTTTTGGTGGAAAAATGGCTACTGATGATTTCGTTCATGATTGTATGTTCATTAAATGGAATTGTTATTCCTAGAGCAATAATGAATATGTACCTACATATCAGCAGACTGGCTATCATGCATCCGCTATGCTACGGCCCTCACGCCAGTCTGTCAGTCTTCAGGTCTACAACAAATATCATATCGCCCTCTGCAGCAGTCACTAAGGCTTAAGTGTATTTATGAGGATTCTCGGGAGGTCGTATTATTGATCTCAGCCATCCTCCTGTTATATCGTACTCTACAGATCAGCAGTAGCACTATGCTGACCAGGTAACTGGCAAACAATGTCCAGGTAAACCATTCTGTTCCAATATGGGGTATCATCTGTATAACGACAAGGAAAGCTTGAAATGGGGAGGTCGCCCATACCAGCAGGCCAGTGGTTACGCCCTCACAGATCGGATACGCGATCTCATTGGCC
This sequence comes from Maea johnstoni, assembly GCA_963942565.1. Taxonomy (NCBI): domain Eukaryota; kingdom Metazoa; phylum Annelida; class Polychaeta; order Spionida; family Magelonidae; genus Maea; species Maea johnstoni. The sequence continues at coordinate 17,280,467 of OZ012688.1, read as the reverse complement.
AGTTCAAATATGAGCGTCACAGCTGACATCATACAGACAGCCAATAGGGTGGAGGGGAGGCCCAGGTTGAGAACGATAGAATGCGGAAAGACTTTCAACAAACTCAAAATGAGCCAGAAAACGAAAAACGCGGACCCCGCGTAAAAACCTATGATTACGGTTTTCATCCTGGTGCCAATAAGAGGCATAGCGAACGCGAAACCAAACTGCGAAAAGAGGAAAGCTACGCTACTCCATATGCTCACCGTGTTAAATTCGTATTGGGTGTAGTTTAAATCTACAAATATGATGTCATTTGAGTTCTGCCAGGACCAGTACGTACCGTATAACAAGCCATAAGAGACGGCAAAACACCAGATGATCCTACAGCAAAACAGCTTCTTCAATTCCCCGAAGAAATTGAAACTATCATCCAATGAAGGCTCGCGAACGGGAGTCGGGGGTTTGGCGGGAAAATACACTACAACCAGCAATGACAAGAAGGCAGTGACACCAAACTGGGCGTACATCGTGTCCAATATCTGGTTACCAATTATTGTGGCTTCATGACGGAATATAGCGGAGGCATTGGTTACATTCTGAGAGCTTGGCTCGTCTATGGTAAAAGGTATGATGATGTTTGGTAAGGTGGCGCCTATGAAAATTCCCACTTGTGATAGGGCGGTCGCGGTGAGGCGCTCCTCTAAAGGAAACCAGGTTGCGGATAGGTAGGTAGGGCTAGCAAAAATGGTCGGGGTCCCTAGACCTATCAGCGCTTGCCCTATTTGGACCAACCACGTGACGTAAGGCGTGGATGACGTAATGCAACGCAATCCTGTGCCAATTGTTAGTAGCGCACACGAAACAACCATCCCGACTCGTAAACCTTTCTTTGTGAACAACCAACAGCAGGCGAAAGTCGAAAGGAAATTCATAATGGGAGCCCAGTTGACCAGAACCGCCATGTTCCTCTTGCTCCATCCGAACGCCACCATTGCAGAAATTTCGCATCCGCTCCAAGTATTGTTGAGGACGCCCAATATCAAATTGAGCATGGTGTACAGAAACAACACGTACCATCGCCGCTTATAGGTTCTGTACACAGTGTCATCAGAACCGCCCGAATTGCATATCACATCATTGTCAATCTTGAGTAACTCATCCGGTGACATTAAGGGATCCGTGTCCAAATCGTTGTCGCCTCCGTGAAGTACACCGTCACCGTTTCTAACAGTGACGTCAGGAAGCAAATCGATGACGTTGTCGTTACTCTGAACCATGTTCCTCATTCTTCTTTGTTTTGCGTGACCATTCATACCGTTCAGTTTCAATCAATGACGATACCGAATTGCAAAATTTGAGACTATTGTCCGGTGAGCTATTTTGGTAAATTATTCCACATGCAATTTTATCCGACGATATGAGGAAATAAGTCACGTCCTTTCTTGGCCTTAAGTCGCTTTATTATCTGCAAATCCTGTCCTGAGCATTCATTCGTTTTGTGCTAATAGTCCCTAATAAAAGCATGAGCTGTCTCTTCACACGTTTCGTCTTGGTATATCTATTTCATAATCCTTAAAGGAGTGATAATACACACCATTTTATTGTGTGGATTCTTATTAGATGGAAGATCCTTTTTCCGGATGAACGGGTTGGTATTGTGAAGTGTGTGTTGTCGACTGCGCGTAGACCTCAGCCTATCTAGTATGGTACAGACTGCAAAAGAAGATGAGAAGGTCTTAAAAAGGCGAGCCAATATTAACGGCACTCATGTGTATACGCAGTACGTATATACAAAATATATGCGCATAGACACATACGTACATACGCCCATACATACCAACATGCCTATATACCTATATACGGACATGCATACAAACTTGTTAACACATATATGCAAATAGAAAAAACAAACAAACATACACCCATACAAACATACATAGTACATACATACAAACATACATACACACACACGCTGACACATATACATACGTACACACAAACATATATACATATACATACAAGCATGCTTACATGCATGTATACAGTACAAACATACATACATACATACATACACATACATTCACAATTGATCTGATTACGAGGAAAAGTGTGTAGACTTTAAAGTATGTGAAATTCTCAAACTAACCCTATATTCACAAATAGGCCACCTCAAAACGTCCGCCAATTCAATCTCATAACATATACATGTACTAGCAAAACAAAATTGTCAAAAAAGATAATGTTGAAACTACTCTTCCTACTCAAAACACAAGAACCCACAGTGGTTATCTACATTTGGATGACATTTCTATGAACACAAAGACACATTGCCAAAGTCCTTTTATTTTAAAGAGTTTTTTTGTTTATTTTCCTAGGAATCAGGTTATCAACTTGGAAAGTAATGTGATTGACAAGATCAAATCTTGACTTTTATCAAAAGAGCTAATAGCATTTGTCTCTCGGGTTTCGTCTCTATTTTTATCAGCTCCATTGGGGCGTAGCAATTAAGTAAATAGCAAACAATATGTCGACAGTTTGTTTGTATCATCCTGGAAACTAGGCAACAGGTAACAGCATAATATTTTCTTGAAATTAATCTTCTACAATGTTAAAGATCTGGATGGATCGAGCGGGGATGTTTAAATGGTGTCACCGAACAAAAAGCACTATGACCACTTAATGGCAATATTGAACAGCCATCTGAAGGAATGAGATGTGCAAATTCACACCATGGAATTACTCACACAAACATACATACATGCATAAAAGTGTATACATACTCACACATGCATAGATAGATACATACATATATCCATACGCACATACATGCTCACGTACATACACATATACGCATACATACATAAATAGACACATACCTAACTACATACCTACACACATACACAGTCACGCATACATACATACATACATACATACATACATACATATATCATGCTGCCCCACTGCTTTTAGATAAAAAAAATAGAATAAAAGTTAATTCGTAGTTAAAAACTAATGGCGCTGCTCATTGCATATATGCCACCCTGTTTGTCAGAATTAAGCCTGTTGACAGCATTAACTGACTTATCCAAAGGTTTTAGTACATTTATACAAAATATACATGCATATATACATACATGCATGCGTGTATACATGCAGGCATACATGCACGAACGCACGCGCATAAACACATACATACATACATACCGGCATACTTAGTACCTATATAAGCCTATTCAATACATGATACATATATGATACATACATGATACAAACAAACACACATGCATGCATACATACATACAAACATGCTGACACACATATATACAAACAAACCATACACACATACATATATATACACACTGACACAAACATACTAGTACATACACACACATATAAACCTACATACATACATACATACATATCTATATAATACATTTATTCATACATACATACATAGAAGCATACATACATACATTCACAATTGATTAAGAGGAAGCGGATGTAGACTTTAAGTTATGTAATTATATACAAATGACCCTATATTCACAAATTAACTCCATCAGCCACCTTAACACGCTGCATGTTTCCTGTCAATTCAATCTCATGATATATATTAGTAAAACAAAATTGTCAAAATAGGTAATGGTGAATCTACTTTTCCTATTCAACACAAGTGAATCCCCAGTGTTTTTTCACATTTGGAAGACATTTTTCAAAATCAGTTATGCTCACAATGACATTGCTACCCCACTATCTTAGATACAAAAATGAAAAAAAGTTAATTCGCAGTTAAAAACTGACAGCGCTGCTCATATGCATTGCATATTCTACCCTGTTTGTCAAAATGATTTCTCTAGACGGCGATAACTGAATTATCCAATAGTTTTAGTGAGCAGACATTAGGTCATGTCTACAACTTGAAAGGTTAAGTGACTGATATGATCAAATCTTGACGTTTGGATGTTTTCACAATAGCAAGAAGGGTAATAGCATTTGCCTCTCGGATTTCGTCTTTGTTTTTATCATTTTAATTGGGGTATAAATACAAAGAAATTAGCAAACAATATGTTGCCGGTTTGTTTGTGTCATCCTGGAAATTAGGATACAGGTGACAGTAGAACGTTGTCTTGGAATTCATCTCATACAGGCTTGAAGATAGGAATGAATCCAGCGGAGATGTTGAAATGGTCAGCTGATACCTATCTTGGCCAGCCAACTCCCGTTAAGGAATCTGTTGAGTGAATTATTCACCCCAGGATGTACACATCCACATATACACACGGGTACATACATGCACATGATATATATATATAGTATATATATATATTTATATATATATATATATATAATATATATAGTATATATATATATATATAATATATATATATATATATATATATATATATATATATATATATATATATTATATATATAAATATATATATATATATTATATATATATATATATATATATATATATATATACATACATATATATATATATAATATATATATATATATATATATATACATATATATACATATATATATATATATATATATATATATATATATATATATATATATATATATATATATATATATATATATATATATATATATATATATATATATATATATATATATATATATATATATATATATATATATATATATATATATAGTATATATATATATATGTTACATACATTAAATATCCGTATATGGTATATGGGAGATTCGACTACCAGACGAAGAAACCCACTTGTTGACCATCTCTTTCGGAGCCGGTTTGACCATAGATTATTTCGCATGGAGAATACCGGAAAGAGATGTACATCAATGTACATACAAACTCATACTAGGTCATGCCGCACTTGGGTGCTTCAAAGTCCATATCCTCGTTCATACGACAGGGGTCGTGTTGATACCCTTTCTTACAGTTAGTGCGTAGTTCGTAACCGATGATAGATGTTTGTATCTAGTGAAATACATATAGGTGTTAGCAATAACTAACAAAGAATAACGTCCCAAATGGCAGATGGGGAAGTACATGTATTTCCCATATTTATCATTAAATTAGCGTAGCAAAGTTTCTGAATCGTAAATAATCTAAACGACCTCATGCCGCCATCCTACATAGCATGACGAACCTTACCACACTTTTCCGGTCGCGAAGTTTGTTTAGACGAGCAACTTGTGGCTGCGGCCCCCTTCTTCATCAACATGGGTAGGTTAAGCAAGCCTCTTTTTCGGGTTTAGCAGATGCCCCTTTGTTTAGCAGCTGTTGGGCACCCTATTTAGGGCAATGGTCCCGCATCGGTCACCAATCGTACCAGTTCAGAACAAAGGGTTCCGGCGGCAAAGGGTGCTATTTAC
>OZ012688.1:17239250-17274906 GCA_963942565.1 Maea johnstoni | reverse complement strand
AGGTTAAACGAGGTCAATAAGTACATGTGAAGGTCAAGGTCAAATTATTGAAAATGGGTTTACATGATTATTCACAAATCTACCAAACTTATCTGACCAAACACGGATACAAAAGGTAGAACATGTTGCAGACTATCAAGTTTGAAATATGGCAGAGGTTAATTAGTTTGATGAAATATCTTTGAAGAATCTCAGCAGCCCCGCAATCGGGTAAGCAATAGACGGTTCCTGCACTCGCCACACAGTCGTGCTCGCAATGAAGTATTTTTCCCTCTGCTTACACGACACGTTTTACAATATTGCTTTACAGGCCCAACTGTTGGAGAGACAGGAGGTTGTGTGTGAAAGATTACTGAGGATTTTTTGACTCGGGTCACTATAAACTTTTCATAATTGGCTAGTTAATGTCGATAAGATACGATAAAATGTGTGTGGGGAATGTAGCTAACCTGGAAGAGTTGGTTGATAAACTAAACAATTTGGTTTTGCTAAAATGTTAATAGAAAAAGAGGTGAAAATCGTTGTTTCAGTTCGCTATGTTTGGTGTGATATATAAGGCAGCCAACCATTGTATAATTTTAAGAGAAAGTTTATTTCCTTTGTAGACAGAAGCAATATATCCTTTAAGGTCAACTTGGAATATATAAATTCCTTGTTTTGAGTGAGAAATTTTAGTGTTTGATGGATAATGAGAATGGTGAACATTTGGCATTACAAACCGTTTGGGGAATATACAATAACACACATCATGTCTAACCACCAGCATTATATGCTGCAGTAGAAACTTAATACATACACATTTCCTAAACAACTGTGGGTCTTTTGCGGCTGGCACCAATTGTATGGTATACAAACATATTTATGTACAAGTTCTTACAATTTGGTAATACAAAATTATAAAATATATGTGTTATAATGAGAGTCTTCTAAAAGAACACTGTATTCACTTGTGCTGTCACATGTAGTTAATACTGTATATCTTTTGGTGTCTAGCAATATCAACACAAATAAATCAAGTAATGTTACCTTCTTTTCCCAAATGGAAAAGTAGTAATGGGGTATAATATATATTGCATTTGCATCACGTAATATACAGTGGAAGCCCTCTAAAGTGAACACCTGTGGGTCCGGCCACACATGATCATCTGATAGGTCAACTAAGAGGGGTTCTCTTTACTATAAAACTAATAGGATAATGTTTGTTTGAGATTGGCAAAAGAGGAGTGATCAACCTGGAATGGTGGTCAGTTCGAGGGGTTCCACTGTAAACTACTTACTAGTAGTCTATAACCAAATGAATGCATGAGGTGGATACCCTGACTGCTTTTTTTCTGAAAATACATCACAACCAAGTAAAATGTACATATAAACGAAAATTGGTAAAATTAAAAACGCATCCTCAGTATTGAAATCAAATAAGAAAGACGCAATTACAAGAGAATATGCCATATCGTATGTATTTTAAAAGCATCTTAATTGAATCCTTATAAAAGACTTAGAAGTACCAAATAGAAGCCTTTCACAATCTGAGGCTTGACAGAGAACTCTCTACCCAGACTAAATTGAGGTAAGGAAATGCATGTAGGAAAAACCTAAAAGTGTACTGAATTATACAGATATACAATCTTTTTACCGCGACCAAAAGAAATATTTACGCATGAACTTAGATATTCAACTGCATATTACCTTCTCTGTTTGTGACCTGATAATTGCCATATGCTGTATATAGTACCAACAATTCCAACGACAACGCAATATCAGATATTTGGAAATTGGAATATATATATATATATATATATATATATATATATATATATATATATATATATATATATATAAATAGGTTACGTAATGGTTGTGGGTGTGATATGGTTTTTATCGCGAGTGGCTGTTTGATATCACGAACGAGTGAGCGGCAGCGAACGAGTGAGTGATATCATACAGCCACAAGCGATAAAACCATATCACACCCACAACCATTATGTAACCTGTTTATTACACGCTTATTTATACTCAAAGAAACAAACTAAGGAAGAAATTATGTAACCTGTTTATTACCCGTGGGTCGCGCGTGTATGAGCGCTCTGTCAAACATTGAAGAGCATCTGTAACAGCATATGTATGCGCTAATGACGTGACAGCAGTTTTGCCTGCTCATCCCCTCATCCTGAATCCTCAGCGGTAGGGAAGCTTGTCAAATTACGATGCATTACAACTTTAATCACGCTTTTTCTGGGCGAAGCGGGGCTTCCAACAGAGCTGCCGCCATCTTGAATAGGTCAGGCGTCTTGAAACAGGTCATGACGTCATGGGCCGGCCAATAAAGGACTGACGTCATGAGAAAGACACTCAACACAGGGCCTGACGTTCTTCAACAATAGACTAACAATAGGCCAACAATAAAAGGTGTGATATGGTTTGATATGGGTTTTTTTCACTTGATATGGCGTTTTTTCACTTGATATGGGGTTTTTTCACTCCGGAACATGTTATATCAATTTTACCACATGGCCACAACAATTGGAATATAGGGCAGGCATTTGATAAATATATATATATATATATATATATATATATATATATATATATATATATATATATATATATATATATATATATATATATATATATATAAATATATATATATATATATATATATACATATATATATATATATATATATATATATATATATATATATATATATATATATATATACACATATGTTTGCGTGTGTATATACACACAGTGTGACCTTTACATCGTCTTCGATAACCCCGGGGGGGGGGGGGGGGGTCGGGGCACCTTCATTAAGTATTTCGCGGAAGAAGGGGTCTTTTACGAAGTATGGGGGTGAAAATCCCCTTACAATCTACGAAATATACGAAGTTGTGATCGACACCGAGTGACTCCCGAAGTGACTGGGCTTCCGAGTTTGCTGCCGCCACTTGCTGCCGCTAAACAGGCAGAGGATTATAAAATCTAAAGTTAAAATACGTGTTCCCGTTCATCCAATGTCAGAGTTTTGATAATAGAAGGGGTGTTTATTTAGTGGGAAAAGTCAGCGTTTTATCAAAATAAGGGTGCATTTTTGGCCAGAAATCAGTGCTTTAGGGGTATTTTTTAATTTTGATAACGAACGTATGCGACCCCTAAATACCCAAGTACCCCCCCCCCCCCCCCCCCACGGGTGGATAACTGACACACGTTAATAACATGTGTAAATTCAAAATTCACTAATCGTAACCTTTTCTGTCATATTGCATCTAAGTGTTGATTCCCCTCATCGTGAAAGTTCATAAACTATTTGAAGGAGATTTGTTGTTTGGCTTCTGATTTAATTTTCTCCTTCAAATATCTCACAAATACTACTTTTGATTGAAAGATTGTTCCATAAGCGTCAGGTCTGTTTTTGCCGCTATGAGTGTGAATGGGTTAATCCTTCTGATGCGCAAGAATGCAAAAATTTGTGAAAACCTTCAAACCTAAGTCATATTGGTATTCACAGGAAAGCTCTCATTGAGTACTATCAGGTGAGTACCCATGTGCCAGGGTTTGAGACATTTCCTGGCTTTTTGTTATCATTTCATGTTGACCAAGTTAGCCACCAGCAGCATAAGGGTTAAGTTGAGACTCCATATATCATCATCTCTCTTTTTCTATTGGCTTATTTTCAGCATTACTCCTATTGTACTGGACCTTGCAGAATGCCATGATGACTATACCGACTAGATAGGAGCCAACCAAAGTCCAGCACATCCACAGCGTGCCTATGTTTGGCGCCATCTGCAGGAGGAGAAGAAAAGTTTGAAAGGGGTTGACTATCCAAATCAGCATGCCATTTGTGACACCCTCACCAACAGGGTGCGCAACCTCACAGGCCAGTTCAAAGATGAGGGTGACAGAGGTTGTCATAACAATTGTCAGTGAAATCAAAGGAATACCTATGTTAAAGATGAGTGACCTTGAAAACAAATTCAATAAACCCAATGTTATCCATAGACTTAACACGAAACTTATTCCATACAAAACCATGATGGCTGGCTTCATATATCTGTAGACCTTGTCCAGGAGAGCAGCGACGATGAAGAGTGATATGATATATGCAACAGATCCCCACATGGAAACACTGTTTAGTTCAGTCTGTGTGTATCCCACACCACTAAAAATAATGACGTTAAGTGAAAGCCAACCCCAGTACACCCCTGTAGTGAGGGCATAAGCAAAGCACACAAACCAAAAGTTCTTCATGCGGAGAAGTTTAAGGAACTCCACTTTAACATCCAGACTTTCCTCTGCACTCGGTTCACGTGGCGGGGTGGGTGGTTTTGCAGGAAAGTATATAAGCGTCAGCAATGAGAAAAACGCAGCCATGCCAAATTGAGCATATAGAAGATGCATGATCTCCTTGCGGATTCTAAATGAGGTGGACGCTGTGTCGACCAAAGACGAATTACTGGTACTTAGATTATTCCCATTGGCCATCGTTAGTGCAGTCATGTTCATGGAAGATGGATCCTCTACCACCCACGGGATGAACATACTCGGCAGTGCAAAGCCAGTATTGAGGAAAAGCTGTGAGATTGCTGTTGAAGTGACACGCTGCTTTGGGGAGAACCACGTGGCAGAAAAAAGCGTGGCACTTGCAAAGAGGAACGGACTAGAAAGGGCAATCAATGCTTGGCCTATCTGAGCCAGCCAGGTAACATAGGGTGGCTCAGCCGTTATACAACTAATACCCGCACCCACAGTCAAACAAGCACAGCTAACAAGGCACGAAAAACGCAGCCCTTTTGTGGACATCATCCAACAAAAAGGGTAGGTCCCCAAGAAACACATCACCGGCGCCCAACTTGCCAGCATGGTCACGTGACCATCACCCCAGCCAAATGCAAACTGTGCTGATCTCGCCATAGTAGGCCAGGTATAGGAAGAGATACCTAATGTAAGCTGAAGGCAACTGTAGAGGAAGAGAACGTACCATCTTGATTTGTAGGTTCTATACACAGTCGTGGTTGTTGGACTATGCATTTGTGTTGCATTGTAATTGTCTATATTTATGAAACTCACTACAGGCTGCAATTCCAGGTCAATTTCTTCTTCTTCCTCATCCACCAAACGATTTGTATCATTGGTAGCACCAGCCATTGTTCACTATGATAATGTCCTTTTAAACACCTTTTACCAAAGTACTTGATAAATATGACTCTCTCTCTCTCTCTCTCTCTCTCTCTCTCTCTCTCTCTCTCTCTCTCTCTCTCTCTGATATAAATCCTATTGTTCTAGATCCTGTGTCACTTTAAAGGGCACTTAAAGATGGTCGAACTTTGGCGCAGATGACGATAAATTTCCAATCAAGCTGGATCCTCGAAAATTTTTGCCTAGATATCGTAGAACAAGTTCCTTCTCAGGGCTCTGTGGCGTTTTAAGATTTCATGTACTTTGCATGATATCACATCCTTTCGCTCCTGTTTGATCGGTTTGTGCAAATCTGTAAAGACAAAAACAAAGGTTAAATGTAGAAGAACATATTTGTTTAAAGAATCCTTCGTTGTTCATCCATTTATACCCACCGCCAAGATGATGATACCCGTTGTGTAGAAATAGATTTTGAAAAGACATTTAAACGATTTAGAGAAATTTTAATCAGAACACATCCAAAAACTCTCCTTGAAATATTTTGTAAGATTATTCCCAGTTCCAGAGTTACTGTCAAAATTAGCATAGGTCCAGACGAAGATTACTAGAAAAAAGAACTCTTAAAGGGGCCCTAAAGGCTCACAAACATATCAGCTTATATGAAAGTTATACACTTCAAGAACAGGATGCTACCATTCTTTTTCTCTCAGTGATCCCGTGAGGGGAGATTTTTGCGTATTGTCATCCTCCTAGACAGCCTCTGCCAGCCACTGGGTGCGGCCATGTTTTTCAAGTGCTATCAGCTGCACGACACAATCGGGTGGCAGGGATCACATCCTGTCTCCAAGCTACCTCTGGGCAGTGTATCTAACAGCAGTGCTCCTGACAAGAGCTCTCCGCACAAGTTGCATAAAAACGTATATATCAAACAAGAAAATGGTGAAATCATGTGCAGCAATTGGCTGTAAAAAAGACACGGTAGTGGAGAAAGCTTTCATAGATTTCCTAGTAGGAAATTTAGACAAAAACAGTGGTTAGCATCCATGAAACTTTTAAACCCACCTGTCCTGAAGTATGCATATGTATGTTCAGACCACTTCTCTGACGAGGATTATGTCAGGAATCACACACTGCAGTCAGGATTACTTCAGAGTACAGTTAACAAGGTTCTGAAGAGGGATGCTTTTTTAGAAGGTTTGGGTACTTGTGAAATAGGTGTGCATAATCTCTCACACTTCTTCAAAAAAAGAAACAGTCACAATTGATACACCTTTTATCATGCTCCATGCGACTCCTATTGCATCTAGTCTTACTTTCTTCAAGGATATAATATCTGGTAACCAATTTTCATAAATCTCTTATTTCAAGCAGAAGTGATCTTGCAATTTATCAATTTCGGGATTTATTTACTTTATTGGTATACATTTACTAGTCTCAACATGATTTACCTTCATTCAGTTGCTCGACGAATATAAGCACAGGTGTATGCATTAAATGTTTAATATTAAGCCAGCATGAGAAGGGTAAATATCATTCCCTAACTTACAAAATTGAAACAGCTAAGGTTATAGTCAGTCATGACCCCATTTTCACTGGGAAGAAATACATTTCTAAATAGTACTGCAATATAGATGAAGGTTGAAATCAAAATATCTCAAATTGCAAATGACCCTTTCTTTTATTTATGATAGAATAAATGACATTTTCATTTACTCATTACCAACCTTCTCTTAATGACTTATGATTAATAATCATACTCTTCATTATTATGATCTGATGTACAGACTTTAGCAACCCTAACAGCTAACTTTCAGGGTGAATGGCAATTTTCATAGGTACCTCAACATGGTCTTTATTAATCCACTGAGAATAGACTGTGCAGGATTTTGTTAGTTGTGTTACAACTGAGGTTTTGTCTTATGTCTAGGTCCCTAGGGTAATAACAAAAGTAAGTAAAGGAAAGGGACACACAGGGTAATTGACCTTGTCCAATTGGCATTACACATCTAGACCCCATGGGACACAAGATAGTAAACACAGGAAGTGACTAGCAGTACTGGGAACAGCACTCATCTTCATTTCCTTTAGTAATTGTGTACATATTCATGAAGATTATAGAAAAGAAATGTCAAGAATACCTTTGGAAGGGGCCTGATAATTTAAAGAAGGAAAGAAGTCTGACAGGTGCACCACAACATGCTATTTAAGCGCCAGCCCTCTGTTTCCACATCTTGACCATCAAATTCATCAACACCTTGAACTATGTCCATATAATCCACCTGATCACCTTCAGCCACTCTTGGTTCAAAGTCGTAGGGATTTGCATACATAAACATCTTGAATGTGCTTCAGAGCAGTGAAATATCTACCTCCTAGACAGAGCTACTGGCTTTATCTAATACACCCACTAAGCTGCTTGCCACCCATTTACATAGACTACAGCAGCATGAGTTGACTCAGATCCAAGATGGCGGCTGCCCTGCCTCAGTGAAGGTGCTATTCACTAATTGCAATTTGAGATTTCTCTTTGTGTGGAGCTCTAGGGCTTCTCTGTTTATGACAGATGTTGAGCTATGTTCATGAACTTTCATATAAACCTATGATGTGTTTTTCCCCAAGTTCCCCTTTAAGGATGGGTTTATACCCATTGACTTTGTCACCTTGTTGATTATGGAATATGAAATTTGGTTTGTCGTCACTTTTTCTGCCATATCGTGGCCAAGACCTTATTAGCCATTTATAAGTAGTGGAGGACAATGTACTGCTCGGCAGAAACCACCGCCTAAACACAAGTCACAGGCAACTTTCTCACATGCCCCCCAGACACGATTCAAACCCAGGTAGTTATGTTAGTTGCGTGTGTAGATATTCTGAACAGATAGGGCTTGCTCTGATGGCCGTATGGTCTAAGGCGCCGCCACTGATTACACACTGTCTATCGCCACTGCCTGGGTACGAATCCCGACCTGGGCATGTGAGAAAGTTGCCAGTGACTTGGGGTTGGGCGGTGGTTTTGGCAGGGTACTCCGGTTTCCTGCATTACTTACAACTGGTTAGTCAAGGATTGGCCAGAATTGGCATAAATATGACGAGAAACGAAATTCCAAAGAAAATCTAAATAGATAAAGGAAGCATTGCTAGGTTTCAGCTAACGATATAGATGTGAGCATCCTCTCAAATATGTCTAGTAAAGAACTGTTATAATCGGTGACCAGATGAAGAAAACGATAAACTGTTGATGCAAGAAATTGGACAATTCCGTCAAACTCGTAAATATTCGTTTCAGTGTTTGATTTTGGACTGCATAAAGGAAAGAAATAACATTGGAGAAAAAAGTGGAGACGCTAATAAACATGAACAAATTCACTAACTGCAGGACCAGAACTTGGTGAGCATAATGTTACAAAGAAGTGTGCAGGATTTGAGGTCGGGTTTCGGACACTGTTTAAGCATGAAAACGACTTCAAGGGGGATTATGATATTTACTATAAATAGATTCGCCTGTGCGTTCATATGTATTTCTGATAATAGTTTTTCATACTTTTCCTTGATTGTCTTTGGTGTGTAGGTACCGTGAATTATCACAAAGGACATTATATATGAATGATTTGCAACTTAAGACGGGTATTACATGTATTTTTTACATTTTCCTGTAAAGAATTTGCATTTGCCATCCTTTAGAACGTTTAAGCCTTGAAATGTAGACATAGTTATACACAGTTTCAGCAATCAACACTTAGCCAGCCTATAATTTTCATGAACATAGTGAAATTTCGTACATTTTTCTCGAAAATGACCACATGCAATGTGTAAAATGTAACAGAGGTACTTACTTATGTGAAATTGGATTAACATTTCGATATATTTGTTCTTTTCTTTCACGATTTGGGTATCATTTACGATCTTTTTTCCTAAATCATGTGTGTATAAACTGCATAGGGAGCCTTTTTTATTTAGACCAGAAGTTACGCTATCACTCAACTTTCAACATTTATTCATCCAATATCAAGAGATTCCGTGCAACTATCTGTTTACCGGGTAGGCCATTCCATTGCACTTTTAGTTCCAATCCTGGCCACCAGGGGTTTAGGTAATGCTTTGGCCTATACCTCGGAGTAGGCCATTTGAGATACAACAACGCCTTGGCACATAATTAATGGTGGGGTACTTCTCTAAATTAGCATACCAGGCGCCATCCGGAGATGTTCTATTGTAAGGTCTCTCATCAGAAGTCAACTGATTTGGAATGTGGTATCAGGGAATCTTGATGATATCCGAAGAGCTGACAGGTATGCTAGGCCTGGCCTGATGGCCGAGTGGCCTAAGGTATTGCCATTGAATTCTTGCTGTCTCTAATGACTGCCAGGCAGGGGCACGTGAGAAGGTTGTCAGGGACTTGGTGGTAGTTGATGGTTTTGCTGGGTAGTACTGTTTCCTCCATCACTTACAAATGGCTAGTCAGGATTTAGCTTGAAAAGTGACGATATTGGAAAATCCAAATTCGAAATTTCACTGGTATGAAGTTAGGACTTTCTTATTTAAAGTGCAACACACTCCATTATTAGCTCCTTAGCATACCAATATGTCAGGCTTGCATGAAGTAGGGAAGGTTGAGTTTATTGTTTATTCATGCCGATATGGATTAATTTTGACAAACGTAATTAAGTGGAATACTTGGTGTGTCTCGCATAATAATTAGTACCTGTATATGGCTAGGAATAAAATAAGTGTTATGTGATGAGCATCACTTGCATAATTAACTGAATGAAGAAGACATTTCCCTTTGTTTGAGTCTTTATTGATTGTTTTAAATATATGTTGTTTGTATGAGTTTGCTACAATACGTTTCGTTGAACATGTTTGTATTAAGTACACAGTATGGATTTAGTAAATTATATTTACTGCAAATAAACATACTACTACTACTACTACTACTACTACTACTACTACTACTACTACTACTACTACTACTACTACTACTACAGCCTACCTACCACTACGGGTGCGACTGATGCTACTATTACTGCTACTGTTACTACTACTACTACTACTACTACTACTACTACTACTACTACTACTACTACTACTACTACTACTACTACTACATTTCCCAGAGATTCTCATTCCTTCTCTATTGTCTGTTAACCCTGAAGTGTACTAATATAGAGACATGAATAACTATTGTATTCAAACTCAACATTTTTGTTGGCTGCCTGTTTGTTATTCTAACATATTTTATGGTATTTGTTTACACCACTCTAACCCGGCGGGATTGCTATCAAAAGCAAACCGTGGTGGGAGGTGTTGGTGATACTGTAGTGACATTTTCATTAATTGCAATAGAGACGAATAGCAGATAAGCATATATTTCTAACAATTCTATGTAGAGAATTGTCGGGGATCTTTCAGCTGGGAGCTGCCTTATGCAACCCCAAAATGGAATTAAATGTAATAGATACGTTCCAATACACTGTCTATCAGTCTTCAAGTTTAATTTTCCACTAGAACAGTACAAATGTTTTGATAGAATGAACATGGACCAATGAACATATCCTGACAAAAAAAGCAATTTATAGAGAATGAAGTACTGAAAGATGTTGTTTCTGTTGGATTCAACCTTAAAGAATACATCAGTTTATATAGCTACATGGTGTAAGCAGGAAAACTCACACACAACTGTAATTCTGATTTGTGAGATCGTTCCCTATTTTTCCCATTCTAGAACAACGCTTTTTTATTTGGGGGTGTTTAGAGCCGATAATATCCTAATCTAATCATAAGCTTAACCCTAATTAGACCAAAAACAAGAGAGATATTCGTAAAAACATAGTGAGCTTGATCTCACAAATAATAATAATTATAATAATAATTGATATTTGATATAGCGCCCTTTCCACCTATAATGTTCAAAAGCGCTTTAGAGTCATTGGACAGTTGTCATGGTCCATATAGTCAATTAAACTCCTTTCGAAATAGCAATGTTTTCAGCTGTTTCTTGAAGTTTTGCACACTATCAGCAGCCTTGATGTTATCAGGGAGCTCATTCCAAAGGTGTGGTGCATAGGCACAGAATGCTCTGTCACCAAACCTTTTCAGATTAGTGAGTGGTATCTGTAATAAGTTCTTAGTGTTTGATCTTAGAGTCCTTGTATTGGCTTGTTTGACTAACAGTTCCCTCAAATATACTAATAGAGGGGCACATCCTTGCATGCATTTGAAAATCAATAGCAGAATCTTGAACTCAATCCTTTTCCTGATGGGCAGCCAGTGAAGATCTTTTAGAACTGGTGCAATGTGATCATAAGCACCCATGCTTCAGTGACCGTTATCATTTTAGTGTGTGTGGTGTTTTTCTTTTTGGGGGGGGGGGGGTGATCTCACAACTCAGAAATACACGTACACGCACACATACAAATTTTATTATATATATATATATATATATATATATATATATATATATATATATATATATATATATATATATATATATATATATATATGTATGTATACATGTATACATACACCCACCCCCCCCCCCCCCCCCCACCCATTTGGTGGGTTATGTGAAGTTGCCAGGCCATGCTAGCACTCTTACGAGGCGCGAATGAGTTAAATTCCTGCAAGGTCTGTCAAGGCAAGATACATAACTGGAACCATAATTAGGTATGATAGCATGATTAAGAACATCTCTCTCTCTCTCTCTCTCTCTCTCTCTCTCTCTCTCTCTCTCTCTCTGCTAAAACATGTTCCCCCCATTACTAGTTATAGACCTCCTAGTGTTGAGATAAAAGAACAAGACCATACCTTTAACCTTAGTATATATTATATGTTCCACTTGTGGATGGCGAATAGAGATATTCCGACGTAATATCCAGTGTGTTGTGTAGCAACAGGGATGTCGATCCGTTCTCTACATCTAAGGTACCAGCAGTACTGTGGTAGACTGTCGTTGAGTCGCTGTGGGCAACGATTGGATGTAAACTAACCCCTTGTGTTATTTGGTGCCAATTCTGCTACCATTACCAAACTGGTGACGTTACCCGGAGACGTGTCGTGTTATATTGGACTCGGACGAACGCTGGTCAGTAAAGGTTGACCCTTTACTAAGGCACTGCCAGGTACCTTGTACTGTATGTAGGTCACGGGACGGAGATCGATTGGTGATGCAGACTGGCTCAGTAGGTTCGTTGGCTATAAGTCCGGCTGGGATATAAATAGTTAACCCGCCGATTGCTTAGATGCTTGGATTGCACCGCTGTGCAGTCGGAGACTTCGTACTCAACGCCGGAAGGAGGGCGGTCTGTCTGATTAGAACGGGTTTCATATTACTATACAATCAGCCTGAGGGAAGTGAAAAAGTAGTTCGTATCGAGAGAGAACTGCATGTATAGTAGGGGCTACTTATCTCGGATAGCATCACACAGAAGTTCATAAAAAATGCCAGTCTGTGAAACTGAAAGATTAGTTTTAGAGGAACAGTGTGCCTGCCCCAATGGCCGAGTAATCTAAGGCGTTGCCACTGACTGCTATCTGTCTCTCACCACTGTCCGGGTTTGAATCTCGGTCGGGGTATTTGAGAAAGTTGCCGGTGACTTTAGGTTAGGCGGTGGTTTTCGCTGAGTTCTCCGCCTTCCTTCACTGCTCTGATGGCCGTGTGGTCTAAGGCGCCGCCACTGACGGCACGCTGTCTCTCACCACTGCCTGGGTTCGAATCCCGGTCTGGGCATGTGAGGAAGTTGCCAGTGACTTGGGGTTAGGCGGTGATTTTCGCCGGGTACTCCGGTTTCCTCCACCACATACAACTGGCTAGTCACGAATTAGCCACATTTGGCATACATGTGACGATAAAGCAAAATTCCAAATCCGAATTCCAATTGGCTAGTCACGATTAAGCAGAAAAGGTGAAGAAAACAGAAATACCCCATTCCTTGCCCATGCGCTGCCAGGCCATTGGCCGGGCGATCACGTGGCCACTTCCTGATGGTGCGTCCATTCGGTTTGCAGACAATCAAAAACGAAAACGACTTCTGTGAGGTTTTAACATGAGAGAAAGTGTAACTTACAAAGGATGGCTATTTATAAGTATTTGCTTAGAATTTAGACGGTGCCCTTTAAAATTACTATATGCGCTATGATAGTGAAAACCTGGCTATCCCAGGCGTCTCGAATCTGGCCTTAGTGTGACGTATTAGGAGACCAAGTCCAATGAGGGCTCTCGTATCGTTTACATTAGAGAGAAACCTGAGCACCGACATCCACAGAACGCGACTTTTGGGTTATTCGTCGCAGCCAGCTTGTTCAGGTTGACCGGCTGGTTTCATATCCACTTATTTTTATTCATCTATATTATAAGAGAGGAGGCCCAATCCTTTGAAACGCATGTTCTCCGTTGCCGCGCCTGTTTGCCCAATTCTGAGTTGGCAGTTTGGTGGACGAGTGTATCTAGATGGTTCTTAACGTAAATTAATTTCAGAAAGATTAGCAAAAAGGTGCTTTTGATGCTGATTTCTCATCATCACTTGAGGGCCTGGTTTAGTATGACCACCCGGCGTTAGATGGTACTGCCGATATCAAACCTCTGCTTCCACAGTGGGGTTGCACTGCATGGACTTTGTTGGTTGTACGGTTGCTGAAGTACGCACACAGTAGTAGAGTGGTCTGCCGGGATGTTCAAAAGAACCTCAAGGCATGTACCGAAAGGGTTTCGGCAGCATAGAGACCCTGGACAATGCCTGCATGGGCGTCTGAACACATCCCTTGGGGCTAATGCACAAACAAAGGTAGTGCGCTTAAACAGAGAGTATTGACACAACAGACAATTCAGCGAACTACGGTGGCACATGGATAACAATTTGAGCGTACGAAAAATCCTAATTTTCTGTAGTTCCAAAAAATAGTTTCCAGACAGCCAGCCAGTACATATGTTACATACTAATGGAACTGAATGTCTAAATACATAGAAGTACCCCATGCCCATACCGCACATTGAGCATGCATGGAGTGCGTACATGTATCTATTATGAAGTCAAAACAGTTTGCATCCTTTGGAATATTTCTTCCTTCAACAATTATTGAAATAGTTTTTCCTTAACAATCTTAACATAGCAGCGCGATTCTTTTTTTTTTTTTGGGGGGGGGATATCCACATAAAAGGATCATTTGAAAACAATTTATGGGTAGAATGAATATATATATATATATATATATATATATATATATATATATATATATATATATATATATATATATATATATATATATATATATATATTTATATATATATATATATATATGTGTGTATATATATATATATATATATATATATATATATATAAATATATATATATATATATATATATATATATATATATATATATATATATATATATATATATCTATATTATAAGAGAGGAGGCCCAATCCTTTGCAACGCATGATCTCCGTTTCCGCGCCTGTTTGCCTAATTCTGAGTTGGCAGTTTGGTGGACGAGTGTATCTAGATGGTTCTTAGCGTAAACTTATTTCAAAATATTTTACAAAAAGGTGCTTTTGATGCTGATTTCTCAACCTCGAGCGCGGCCGGGTTTGGTATGACCACCCGGCGATAGATGGTACTACCGATATCCAACTTCTGCTTCCACAGTGGGGTTACACAGCACAAACTGTGTTGGTTGTACGGTGGCAGAAGTGCGCTGACTGTAGTAGCGTCAAGCCTACCCGGGTGATTAAATCAAGAGCATGTACAGAACGGGTTGAGGCGCCATGGAGACCCTGGACATTGTCTGCATGGGCGCTTAGGGACAAATCCCATGGGGGAAAACACAAACAAGGGCAGAGTGCTTCGACGGAGATTCGTAGATCAAACCCACACAGTTCAGCATACTACGGTGGCGCATGAGTAACATGCATATTTGAGCTTAAGAAAAATCTGGACTTTTCTATTGTTCAAAAAATGTTTTTCAGACAACCAGTATATAGGCTATGCGGGCTCAAATAGTAACCATTTGAAAATGATCATTATGAAAAGAACTTGAAAATTGTGACGAAATGTAATGTCTATATAAACTACCTCAAGCCGTTACCTCACTTTTCGGAAAATGAAAGGTCAGTTTGAAAAAAGTTCTAAAATACAGCCACTAAAATGTTATAAACCCTTTTTATATAGCAACTTCGATAAACATTTTTATAAAAATTGATGGATCAAATACAAGTATCTATTCATATATACATATATATATATATATATATATATATATATATATATATATATATACATATATATATATATATATATATATATATATATATATATATATATATATATATATATATATATACATATATATATATATATATATATATATATATATATATATACATATATATATATACATATATATATATATATATATATATATATATATATATATATATATACATATATATATATATATATATATATATATATATATATATATATATATATATATATATATATGTATACATAGAGGGAGAGAGAGAGAGAGAGAAATGATATATTACGCCATACTGTAACTTTGAAAATAGTTTTGAGTAGAAATGATTAAGATTATATGTATCAGTGAAATCATAAATGTCCCATCTTTTATTACAGCCGGTTTAATAACCCATGATCTTATTTATGAAATGGTCTATCTATATGCCAAGTTTCTTGAATTATTGATACATAGGTTAGGGTTAGGTGGCCCTCAATGTGTGGTCTTACGGATATCCGAATGTGTCTACATGGTTTTTAACGTAAACAAATTTCAAAAAGTTAAACAAAAAGGTGCGTTTGATGATGATTTTTAGAACTGCATATCTCTCCGGGAGGTCCGATGAGTAGAACATGTGCACCTGATCAGGTTGAAATGAAGTTAATAGGCAAGCCACCCCAAAATAGCTGCAAACAATGAGGCCCTAACCACAAAACCCACTGGTGTGCCTGCGGTTTTATTTGCGAGGGGGTCGAGCCCGACGCAACGAGAACATAAGGCTTAAGTGGAACAAACAGGACAGGGTTTGAATGACGTCTAGGGCATACAGACGGCAGTTTAACTTCGACTGTTCTCTTCGCCATTGATAAGGAAGAGGAGAATCTTAGGAGAATGAGATAAAAACAGGATATTAGGGGATAGATGGATAACTTGGATCTCATTGAAGATGGTGAAATGATAAGGTGATATTGCCTCAATATATGGTGGGTTTACATGTAATTTAAAACAGTATTTTGTATTAACCATTGCACTTTCCCAGTTTAAAGAAAATGAAAGGTCAGTTTGATATAAACATTCTAAATTGCAGCTGTTAAAAAGTTAAAACAAACTTTTTATGTAGGTATTTCAATAAAAAAATAGCAAACTCGATAGATCGAAAACAAGTATCAATGTGAAATAGATGATAATTTGTAACCATCTCTCAGCCCTTCTGCTGTAAAGACGATGTGTGCCACTCCGGGTGGTGGCACCTGAGACTCAAAATAGCAAGCGCTCAGTGCATATACTGTAGAAGGACTAAGGAACGGGTGTTCAGGTGTGACGAGGGAGAGACAGATAGCGATACAGAGAACGAGAGAGAGAGACAGAGAACGAGAGAGAAGGGAGGGAGAGAGAGCTACAAAGAGAGAGCGGGGGAGGGAGAGAGATACAGAGAGAGAGATACAATGAGAGAGAGAGAGAGAGAGAGAGAGAGAGAGAGAGAGAGAGAGAGAGAGATACAACGAGAGAGAGCTACGAGCGAGAGAGGGGGGAGAGAGCGATACAATGAGAGAGAGATACAGCGAGAGAGATACGGGGGAAAGGAAGGAGATACAGAGAGAGAGAGATACAATGAGAGAGAGAGAGAGAGAGAGAGAGAGAGAGAGAGAGAGAGAGAGAGAGAGATACAATGAGAGCGAGAGGGGGGAGAGGGACATTTGGACAGACAGACAGACAGATAGATGTACTAATGATATATGTTACGCCATACTTTCACTTTGAAAATAGTTTTGAGTGGAAATGATTATAATTAGATATATCAGTAATATCATGAACATACACAGCACTATATTCTTTATTACAGCCGGTATGATAAACCTTGATCTTATTTGTCGATGGTATATCTGTTTCTTCTTGAATTATTGATACATAAGTTAGGTGACCCTTAATGTGTGGTGTCAGAGATATCTGGGTGCTCTGATATGTCTGTCGTTATAAGATATTTCATGGTTTCCGTCCGCAGGACGGGTACTTTTCTAGTCTAATATAAAATTAGAAGAGATTGGAGCAACAGGAGGTTACTTACATCTTCTTATGTAGTGTCGCAATGGTAATGATGGAATCTCCATGTGGAATAATGCAATTCTCTCCGGATTTGGCAGGGACATTACAAAACTCAGCCCGACCCACTCTCCGTATATACATCAATCTTTCTGCTATAGCTAAAGCACGACGAGGGTTCTTTTTTGGCTTCCTACTTTGACAAAGATTGAAACCATATAATCGTGAACTTGGATCTTAACCGAAACCATTCAATTGACGTTTTTGATGAAATGTTTGTTTTTTCGCATATGCGTGCAAGAGCTAGTTCTGAAAGATGAGTTGTAAATACTTGCTAGTGAAAGTATATCCATCGAAACCCAGAAAGGGTTGGGGGGATTGTCGGGCACTGCGGGGTTAGTTTGGGGCTCACAATCGAAATATTGCTTCTGAGGGTTGGAACAAGAATTTATAGTCCACAAACGAAAGATTCGGAATTCTGTACGTGAATGCCGGTACAGTCACTTATATAGCGTATAGCCTAGATCTCTCTCTCTCTCTCTCTCTCTCTCTCTCTCTCTCTCTCTCTCTCTCTCTCTCTCTCTCTCAGTCTATATATATATATATATATATATATATATATATATATATATATATATATATATATATATATATATATATATATATATATATATATATATGTTATCAAGTACAAAGGTGTTCAAGGTTGCCAGTCGCAATTTAAAGTTCACATTTATCTCACCAGGTGAATAGAAGACTCAGCTCCAGTTAGTATTCACTAGGGATGCGATGGCCAAATGGTGCCAGCTATTTGTCAGTACTGGAACTACAATACACTGGTTGATCAACGTAGGACGGAATGTCAACATTTCATGGGCTAGGGGCCTAGTCTATAACCTACATGTACATCAAAACATCTGTTCGTCCGATAATGCGTGGTTGTTTAGTATCAGTTGATACACTGCGCAAACATATTTCCCAGAGATAATCCGACTCTATCTATATGCCACCCGAGATAGACTGTATGGCTTCAGGTAGCATCATGCTTTAGCGACTTCATATCAACTATTTCATATAGTCAAGATGTATTAGCCTTCACAGAGATACGCGTAACATAGGGAGATAAGCAACTCTTGCTAATAGCGATGTCAGAAAATACACAGACTGTGGCGACAGTACGTTGAGTTCTGGTTTTGTATGGTATCAGAAGATAAGATCCAAAATTCAGATTCAGAAAAAAACTCATACTCGAACAAAAATGGTCAGATCTTATTTATTCACACTTCAGGGTAATACTGAAAATCATATTTGATGTTGACGAAATGTGGGGTATAGTATATATATTTAAAATCTCAAAAGATAAGTTCTTCTGATATACTTTATTATTTTACTTACCAACCGTCGCTCTACAGCGAGCCATTAATAAAAATGACAGGCTCGTTCTTTATCATTTTCCTTCATATAAATATCTTCTCTCCTTTGTGAAAAAATGTCATCTGTGAATTTTACCTTATCATAAAACAAAACATAAATGCTGAAAGTGACGGTTTTTATTTTATTGCATTATTTTTTTTCATTTTTGTCTAAAATGATTTCAAAAAACTTATCAATTTACCAGAAAGAATCGGCTTATTTTCTTTTTTACGATTTCCCTATGGATGGGTATATATAGCAACCTAATATAAAGGCAATATATAATTGCAATATATACAGCTGTTGTTCTTACCATTAACTGGTTTATATCTCAAGTTTATTACGCGAACATCTGGGACAATTATGCTCCCCATGACCTGCAGTACAAACAGGTCTCAAACAACGCCAAATCATCAGGGCATCTGCAATCTTTTAACTATTGTATTATGTATAAATACAATTCCAACATACATGTATCGATTGGTCCAACTGCCGAAAATGGGCGTTACTCTTAACCCTTATGCTGGGGGTGGCTAATTTTGCAAATACAAAATAATGCAAAGAAAAATGAGAGATGACTGAAACCCTGGCATATGGGTACTCATCTGAGAGTTCTCAGCGAGAACTATCCAATGATTACAAGCATGACAGGGTTAAATGGTTTTCAAACGTCTTTGCGTACCTGTGCTTAGGACGAAGTAGCCTCAGCACTGCCTGGATGCCGGGGTTTAACTATTGAACTGCTGTAGGGGCAAAGGGTTAGACCACAACAACGACAAAACTCGCAAGATTTAACCCTTTCAATACAGAGGCTACTTTCTACTTTCGTCCAAAGTACAGGAATGAAGCGATTTTTGAAAACATCAAAACCCTGTCATGTTGGTATTCAATGACTGGATAGCTCTCGCGGAGTATTCCCGGATGAGTACCCAAATGCCAGGGTTTAGGTCTTTTTTCGGGAATGACCGAATGTTGCCCTTTAACCCATCCAATACTGAGGTTACTTTCGCACAATGCACAGGAATGCATCGATTTTTGAAAACATCAAACCCCTGTTCATTGAATATTTTCGTATTTTGCCCTTTAACCCTTCCGATGAAAAACATCAAAACCCTGTCATGTTAGTATTCATTGGATAGCTATAGCTGAGTGTTCTCGGATAAGTACCCAAATGCCAGAATTTCGGTCATTTTCAGGATTTTTTCATCATTTTGTATTTTGCCAAATTATCCCACAGCAGCATAATGGTTAATAATCCACACGCTTTTACAACGCTCAAGCTTCAGCAAGGGAACGCACATATATCCCTTCTCATGAACAAACGTTATAAATAAGATTCACAACTACATCATTATTCCTCGTGTAAAAATGCACATTCTTCGAAATGACGTTTTGGTCAGATGTGTAGTGGGAACTATCAAGACAGGCCCGCCTCTCAAATTAGTTGGAGCAGGTCACTGTTTCCTTTCTTGTCGTGTTCGTACAAAGTCTATTGTTAGTGAGATTTACTCTAATCCCTTGTAAAATCTGGCCTTACGTAGAGATTATGTAATGTCCATTCTTTTTGCTTCCTATGGGACGGAAAACACATTTGGACGGGGGTTTACTGGAAACTTGCATAACTGTGGTGGTAAAGGTTTCTCTTAACCCATTTTCACTTAGAGTTTCTCTAGAAAGTGTCGTCTGCTACTCTCATTTTTTGGAAAATATCTTTTGAATAAAGCAAATAATCACAAAACATTTGAAGGAGAGTGCTTGTTTGACTTGTGATCAACATTTCCCCTTCAAATGTTTTCAAGAA
The DNA here is from genome assembly GCA_963942565.1 of Maea johnstoni. Classification (NCBI taxonomy): domain Eukaryota; kingdom Metazoa; phylum Annelida; class Polychaeta; order Spionida; family Magelonidae; genus Maea; species Maea johnstoni. The sequence continues at coordinate 17,254,278 of OZ012688.1, read as the reverse complement.
AATGCGTTTTTAAGTTAGATATTTCCAAAATCGTCAGGCCTCTTTTGGCTGCACCGAGTGTTAATGGGTTAAATAGTGGTTCCGGGTGCCCTGGGGTACCACAATGTCAGGAATCTAGGCGAAGATCAAACAAAACCCTAACTGTTGAAACGACAACAAAAGCTCGCCTCGGGTTCAACAGTAAGACATGTAACATCTAGCGTTCAGCGCACCATCATCGCTAAAACAGCTTGATTTTGCTATTTTCGTTTGCCGAACACTGAGCGTGGACACAGGTCCACTTTCGTGCACCGGTTGTCCGCACGCACTTTGATCACTCCTCTCGACAAACACGCACACGCACACACACACACACACACACACGATACTACCTGTTGACCTCTTACGTGCCAGGCTTGAATTTGTAGGGTGTAATGGTGCAACATCTCAGACCCGAAACTGAGTGCGGACACTGGTCCACTTCAGCGCACCGGTCGTGCGCGGGCATTTTGATCACCTCCACACACTCCGGTACCTGTGGAGATAATATCAAGTTTGGATTAGTTCTGTTTAGTGTTGTACCATCTAAGACCCTGTACCGATGGCGGACACTGGTTCTCTTTATCGCACCGGTTGCCATCGGGCACTTAGGTCACCCCCCCCCCCCCCCCCCCCTACTACTAAGATGCCGGTCATAAGGGTAAAACTACCATAAGGGGACAGCCATAGGGGTATAGATCTTGGACCATAAGGGTATAGATTTGAATCGTGTTTCTCTTGTAGTGAAATGGCTCTTTAAGTTTTTATGGAAACCTTATTAATCAATATACACCATAGATATATTTTTGACTTTGTTGCATCAAGCATATACGGAAGCCTATTAGGACCACCTAAAAATACATTTTTATTTTTATTTTTTCTCCTTAGAAATCCGAAAATCACGCCCCCCCCCAAAAAAAAATACCTCGAGATCCTCGTTCACAAACATATTCAAAAATAATTTAAAGGAATATTTTTTCAGTGGTCCTTATAGGCTTCCGTAAGCATATGCTGTGCCACCTGTTTTTTTTTTATTAACATCACAGTATAAATCGGTACAGGAAAGACTGCATTATGTTACACTTGCCTTTTAGCGCCTGATTTATTCATTTTCTTTTTTTGGGGGGGGGGGAGTTATGGGTTTAGAGTTTTCCATACAGGAGCCCAGAAACCTCTAAAACGATTAAGTCTAGACCAAGTTTTATTGATTAGTTAAGTTTCTATTAAAAAATATATTTCACTCAAAAAAAACATTATTTATCTGTACCTTCATGGACCTTGGTCTGTACCCTTATGGCTGTACCCTTATGGCATGGTAGTTGAACCCATATGAACGAGTGCCTACTACACACACCCTGCTACCTGTGAACCCTATAAATACCAGGCCGGGGTTTGTTTAGTATTGCCTTGTGTTGTAACAACTGGGACAAAGCCAGTCTATTCCTGGAGCTCACCGCGGCTGGCTGCACACATTGTACCAGCCACATCCCAAGAGAGAAGTTCCCCGGCTCTGAACATCAACTACGTGCCTTCCATGACCGAAGCGTTGCACCTGTTCCAATAGCTACTGGTGAGAACCCTAAAATCACAACACTGGAAAGGAGAGATTTGGCGAAAGAGAGATACGTACCTCGTCTAAATGTACATGGACGAATTATAGTAAAGCAGACAGTCATATACACGATTCCGAAGCATCCATCCAACTTGAAGAGTCAAGCATTGGCTACTCATAAGAGGACTATGAAGAGGCATACATGCACTTAGTATATTCCAATTCATTCATCTAGGAGTCAAGCTTAGGAAGGCATATGCACCCTTGGCAGGGATCAGAGAGCTAAATACATGATACCGATCCATTCATCCAAGAGTCAAGCTACTGTGATATGAGGAATTATTATAAGGAAATGCATACACGCACCTGAGAGCTTTATACACGATTCCGATTCATTCCTTCATAACTTAAGCTACTCTCGTATACGGATTACTAAGGAAATGCATATACGCACTTAAAAGGAACCACAGAGCTTTATATACGATTCCGACCCATTCATCCATAAGTAAAGCTATTCTCGTATAAGGATTACTAAGGAAATGCATATACGCACTCAAAAGGAACCACAGAGCTTTATATACGATTCCGACTCATTCATCCATAAGTAAAGCTATTCTCGTATAAGGAATACTAAGGAAAGGCATACATGTACTTGGAGAGCCAGAGAGCTTTATATACAGATATACGTCTAAGGTCGAACAACCAGACTCTGAGACGGCTGATGACTTTTGTATTTATAGAAGGGAGCTTGCATTGTAAGGGACAATACCGGTCAAACGGAATTAGCAACTGGACCGATGACTTTTTGTTGAGGGCCGCCGGCTCCGGTTAGACGGATTTAGCAACTGGACAGGTCCTGATAAGCGACTCTCGTCCACTTTCACCTTGAGTATTCTCCAGGTACCCACTCGGCTCCACAAACCAGTAGGAAGGGTGCCTTTGGAGGGGTGCTCATATTAGTACCCTTATATTCATTATCCAGCGATACACGAGGTTACTATCCTCTATAGGAATACAAGCTTTGAATAACTGCCAACTATTCACTGTATGAGGAGTATCAGGATACTAAACATGGACATTTACAGCAACACATGTACAACAGTGGACTTGTCCACCGAATTGGGATACGCCGGTAAATAGTGATACGACATGTTTGCAGTATCATTATCATCATCATTGCAATATATGGATACAGTCCTTATTTCTTCGTTGTAAGTGAACAGATATAGACGGGTGCGCCCATTAGAGAAGTGTTGATCAATACAAATATACCGATATAATCACAGCCGAAAGGATTTAATATACCAAATATGGAAGGTTACCATTTGCTAGAGAAGCCGGCCGATTCAAAGGGTGTCCCAGCAGAACTCGCGAATACAGTAAATAATAATGACAGCGTCAGTAAGGAAAAGGATGTCGAGACGGAGGTTGAAACGTACACTACGTACAAACGGCGCTGGTACATCCTCTTTATATTTTCCGCAGCGTCTTTTACCTATGGCGTCGCAGCCCAAACATGGGGACCCATGACATATTCAGCGGAGTTCGCATTTTATTGGACCCGCTCGGACCTGGCCATGTTGATCATGTGGAACTTTATCATGCAGTTTGTGGCGACACCTTTTTTCGCGTGGTTGTTGAACGCGCGAGGCGTGCGCGCCGGCGCCATCTTGGCTGCGATTCTGCTGACCGGTGGAACACTCGTGCGTAGCTTCAGCTCCACGCCGCCCGGTGTAACAGTCCTCGTTCACATCGGACAGGCTCTCATCGGCACTTCCGGTGCCTTCTTCAAGACCACGCCCCCTCTGCTGTCGTCGCTATGGTTTCCCCCAGAACAACGAACCACGTCGACGGCCGTCTGTCAGGCATCCTACTCGCTCGGTCTCATGTCGTCGATTATAATGGTACCTTTATTCGTACACGATTATTCAAATCATCCCCGTAATCAAGTCAACGATATCGACCAAAATACAACATTTGCACAGTTTAATAATATCACCACCAATACCTACCTACTCGTTCTCAGACAACGTCAAGAAATCATGAAAATTTTGTACGGAGAATTCGGACTCGCACTTTTTTTCACAATTGCTATATTAGTGTATTTTCCCGGAAAGCCCCCTAAACCTCCAAGCGCTTCCGGCGGCGCCGACCGCATGGGTTTCAAGCAGGGTTTGCTGGAAATAGTTCGCAATGGCCAGTTTTGGATTATATGTCTAACATTCGCACTAACACAGGGCGTTATTGGTGGTTACGAATCGGTCGCTAACATCATATTGCGCCCGGTGGGCTACAGTCAGAATCACGTGGACATCTTGGCCTACTGCGCAGGTGTGTCCGCCCTCGTTCTGATTTTCGTCGTCGCCAGATTTGCCGATATTCTCTACAAACACATGAAGACTACAATTCTCGTTCTTTTCTCCGTGTCGGCTGTGTCGACTTTATTCGTATCATTTTCTCTGATGCGAGTAATTCCCGTGCATATATTAACATTAGACATCCCCGCAGTTTTAATCGTGTCTTGTGTCACCGCCACTATACCTATCTTCTACGAGATGGCTTGCGAGTATGCCTACCCTGTTAGTGAGAGTGTCAGCAATGGACTCATGACGTGGTGCGTGCATCCGTTCGCCATTTTATTCTTGGCTATTCTGACGAACCCTAATGTAGGGACTCTCTGGATGACTTGGACTCTTTTCTGTGGAATTGTGCTCGGTGGCTTCGCTTTGTTCTTCTTCAAAGCAAGTTACAATAAACGTGAGACTGATGAAGCTGGTGCGAAATAGAGAAAATCGCATTTTGGAATTTCGTTAACTTTTCTGCCATATCGTAGCTAAATCGCCACTAGAAATTTGTTATTTGCGCTGAAGAAAACCAAAGTTCCCGATTAAACCACCGGACAGCCCCAAGTCACCGGAAACTTTCTTACGTGCCCTTGCTGGAATTCGACCCTGAGCAATGATAAGAGACCGCAAAACCACCACTCAACATCAAGTCACTGGAAGCTATCTCACATGCCTCACAATACGGCGAATGAGAGATATACATATACATAAGAAACAATCATGAGCATAATATTGGCCATGCCCTGATAGCCGCATGGACTAACGCTATTGGCTGTCTGCTATCTCTCATCACAGCTCGGGATCGAATCCCGGTCTGGGCATGTACGAAAGTTACCAGTGACTTGTGTTATCCGGTAGTTTCTCTCATCACTTATAGCACGAATTTGATGATTTATTTGCAATATGGCAGAAAAGATGACGATAAACGAAATTGCAAAATGCCGAGTCAGCGCATTGTACATATCAGGGTACTGACATCTGCGCACAGAATGTATATTATTTTTATTGTGTTCATTTTATTTCGATGTATTGATTTGATTTTGTACAATGATAATACAGTCAATAAACAAACCATACGGCTAAAATTCAAATTGCTACATGGTATTGTACGATGGACCAAGTGTGAAAGAGAAAATACATTTGAATTTATTTTCACTCCCGTTATGGCGTTTATTGGGAGAGAAAAAGAATTTGAATTTATTTTCTCTCCCCAATAAACGGGAGTGAAAAAAAATTTAAATTTATTTTCTCTCCCCAATAAACGGGAGTGAAAATAAATTTAGACTTATTTTCTCTCCCCAATAAACGGGAGTGGAAATGAATTTAAATTTATTTTCTCTTTCACACTTGGTCCATCGTAGTATTGACATCGCTGCCAATCACCACTTGTGCACTTCGCCCAGGGGTTAAATTCGGTTTTATTTAAACGTGAATTCATTGAAAGCCTGAATGAATCAGTATGTGATAAACTCTAGCTCCATATTCTTACTTTTGGAAAAAAAATCTCAGATTTTTTGTTGGGAATTCATATCTCTTTTGATATAAACAACCCGGAGCTGATTCTAATTTGTATAGTACAGGGTATTACATGTAAAAGAGAAATAGACATGGTAGCATCGTATAACAAACAAAAACAACATGGATATAAAGGTGAGGGCCTGTCCTGATGGCCGAGTTGTCTCTCGCCGGGGCATATCAGACAGTTGCCAGTGACTTGAGGTTAGATGGTGGTTTTGGCCGGTCACTCCGGTTTTCCTACTGCTTACAACTGGCTAGTCACGACTTATCTACATTGGTTTTGTTTTTAAAGCATTAAAATGGAAGTTGTGACCTGTTTAGTGAATTTCGATAATCGTCCCTTTTTTGCCAGTTGCAAATGGTTGAGGAAACTCGAGTACCCGACGAAAAGCACTACCTAACTGCAAGTCACTGTTAGCTTTCTCACACGCTCGAATGGATCTGACGCCGAACAGTAGTAAGAGATAGCGAGCAGTCAGTGGCAAAGTCTTAGAACCATCAACAAATATCGAGACAACTATCAGGACATATCTTTTGGACTGGAAGGAGTCTACCCCTTACTAGTTTTATCTGGCTGTAAAAGAGGAAGCTGCCAATATAGATAACCGCTTACTGATCGTAGCTTGTGGCTAAAGAGTACAATGCGAATATAGACTATCAATAGTCATATCTGGTTGTTACAGCTGTAAAAGGAAAATGTAAATGTAGACTACCCGTTACTGATTGTATTTGGTTGCTGACAAGAAAAAGGACTACACCTTACTAGTTGTAATTGTTTGTTGGAGAGGAAATTGTCTAGGCGTTTTGCAAATTAACAAACAGATTGTTTCGTATCTCCAACACTTTACAGCAATGAAAATTGTGAAAAGATATAAATATAAGTACATACTGGTTAATGCTAAATCGCATAGTTCTGTGTAATATAAGCTTCATTTTGTTGATTTTATAAAATAAATATATCATATTTCATTTAGGAACGTTGTTTGGTTTGTTTGATGTCTATTATATATGCGATATATATATACAGGTGAACTTGGATAAGACGGACTCAATGGGACCAGGAAAATTGGTCCGTCATATGCAAAATCCGTCATATACATATGACGAATACTTGATATGCATCGGACTGGGACCAAGCATATCGTCCGTCATATGCAAAAATCCGTCGTACAGTGGTCCGTCATATCCAAGTTCACCTGTATATATATATATATATATATATATATATATATATATATATATATATATATATATATATATATATATATATATATATATATATATATATATATATATATATATATATTCATTTATTGACAATTAATTCATTTACCTACTTTACATATTCAACTAACAGATCAACGAATCAATGTTTCTGTTTGTTGTTTTTTGGCATAGTCATACCTACTGAATTCTTAATTATTTTACGATATTTTCTGGCCAATTAGTTCCTCTTGTTTTTAGTTCTTCGGTTGCAGTTTAGGTAAAGCCTCTTGGAATGTATCGGAAAGAGATGTATAAAGTAATACCTATACCACATGCTCCAGAAAGAGAATGCACACACATACTAAGATATTAAACTGAAATGAATAGGTATCTATTTTTACGTATCTTTGTTGAAAAGTCTTTTTTCTTTATTGTACATCTCAAAACAGTCATGTCTCATCTCATGTTATATACAGAAAAGAATGAGAAAGAATACAGTACAGATAAAAGGGAAATGCGTCACTATTTGCAAAACTGAATGTAATACAGTAACTATACAATATGCATGTACCTTAACAACCGAACTATATATAACATGTTCATTTAAGGGGAAAAGCCCTAATTTAAATCTCTCCAGTTATGTAACTGCTGGGTGCCATCTACAAAGGAAGTGCTCACAGCAATCGTTTATTTGTAACCATATCTTTTTTCTGTCTCTGTGTACTTCTACAATGTTAATTTTGTCTCCATATATTTCTTCAGTGTATACGTATCTTATCGTTAAACCTGTCGTAGATAATATACACCATGACGTAGGCTGATAATATCCTTTTATATCATCTCTTTGATATTATCTCCCAAATAAAATCCACCCATTTTTTTCTAATTGCTGTAAATTTTCCTTTATAAGATAACATGTCTTTCATTTACAGATAATCTCCTTGAAATTACGTGAAACATGGCACAAATGTTTCCTTTAGAATTTTACTCGATAGAATGGATAACTTTACTGATGAAACATTATTTGTATGTGTAAGTTTATTGCCTGTCGAAATATATCGGACAAAATCATATCTAAATACAAAAGTGCATTTGCATTATAGTAAAGAAGCATGACAGAAAATATTACACGCCAAACAAACAGGATGAAGTTAGATATAACAATAACTTAAAGACGAAACATCTCAAAGTATAAGTACAAGCGTGTAAAGTAAGAAATCTTTAGACTTAAGGTTTCTACATAGCTCTAGGTCAAACGAATGAAATAATAGTGTATCAAAATAATCCGAAAAGATGAGGCCCTGCAACGTTTAAAAATTCACCTATTTCAAGAACAGACGGAGACGATATTCGATAACAATCTCAATGACTTAACGTCTCCACATAACTTTATGAGATGTTTACAAAGCAAAACCAGTTTTTCTTAGACTATGTGTGATGGTTCTCTATTATGTTCGAGAAGTGTTCGTTAGAAGTTTCCTAAAAAGTCTCTGAGATTTTGCGAGATGGTTTGCGAGATAGTTTGCTTTATGATTATTCGCGAGTTGTATTTATATAACACTACCATAGCTTCGGGACGACACTTTTAAGTAGTAGGCTTGCATGCATAAACCAAAACGCAATTTCTTCGAATATGCTTTATCGGTTTACTCGGGAGGGAAATTTATCTAACGCCAATGTTTACATACATGTTTCTTAAAATATCTCCAGGTTGTGACAGGTCAATCGGACACTAACTCTCCGCTCCACCGGTCACGGTCAAAAAAGACGAACAACTCTCTCTGCGCTGATAAAGAGACTCGGGCCTGCTCAACAGGATGGTTAACTGGTTTTGACCGATCGCATGCGTATTTATAAACACCACACTAGAGCAATGATTTGAGATTCGTAGAGCAATGATTGGAGATAATTATTGAGGTGCAAATCGGAAATTGCACTTAACCCATTTACACTCAGAGCGGCCAAAAGAGGCATGATGATTTTGGAAATAATCTGCTTACAAAAGCATTTTCTGGAAAACATCTGAAGGGGAAATGTTAATCAGAAACCAAACAACAATTCTCCATCAAATATTTTGTGAACTTTCGTTTTATTCCAAAGTTATTTTCAAAAGTATGAGAGTAGCAGACGTCACTTTCTAGAGAAACTCTGAGTGTTAATGGGTTATACCTACATACAGGTAAAGATGATATCCTACCCCTCAGAGGCATAGTCAATTCAATATGCATACATGATCTATGATAACGAACGCAAGTGGTCATTTTGATGAGGGTTTCCAGCACATTATTCATTACCTATCACCATCACCTCCGTTTAGACTTCTGACTATTGTAGTATTCGACTTTACAGTGGTAGACTGTCGTTTTGGGGTATTAACTATATATTCGTGGGGCAAGATATATCGTTTATTCTACATGCGCAAACTCACACTGGTACGCACGCATATTCCAAAAGATAGAAAACGAAGACAGATTCTGTTTATATTGTATAGTTTTTATTGCGTGAGTTTCATATAATTTACAACCAAAACAGCACAATTCCATAAGTAATTATTCAAATCACACAGTGATGTTAGTGATGTTATATACAAATAAAATAGAAAGGAAGTTCATTGAATGTCTTTGATTTGACTTCCATTTTAAAGAAGAACTACCAGACTTTATCAAAAATTAAAAAAGCCATAACCACATAGCGAAGTAAGTTTAGGCAAAACAAATATTTACAAATGGAATATAGGAAGGGCATTTAGTGTCTCTGATTTGACTTCTATCTTACCAGAAATATATAAAAAGTAGAGAAAGTCATACATCTAGACTAGAGACCACACGCCAGGGTATTTTTTTTATAAATATTAACTCCAAGTTAAATTTTTAAAAAGTTTAACTTCAAAATAATAACAGAAATTTCTTGAAGAATTAAGCATATAACTACTGCATTTGTTAATGCACATAATCAGTGTAGTGATTTTTACTTTTTCAATCAGAGATTTTGGACACCCTAAATTCTGGAAATCCCAATTCGGACACCCTGTTATGAAAAACGAGTTTAAACACACCTTGAGGGATTTGGGCTATTCCGGCATTATCCAACAATAATAACTGAACAGTCAACATGTTAACTTGGTATAGTTAAACTAGACCTTTTCATTGAAGGTAGTCGCAGATTTTTATGCATTGGACAGTTTATGAAGAAGTGGATTTCATCCTCTACCTCATTATTATTACATATATTACAACATTGGTCATGTCTGGGTATTCGACGTTAACATCCAGTTTCTACCTCTGAATCAAGGGTACCACACGTACATTTTAGATATTTCAGTTTATACCTGTCATGAATGGATTACAATGGTGCGAATAGAGAAGAGAAATATAAAGATAACGAATCTCACACATGATATTTTTTATATAGGTACAATAAATCAAATGTATAAATCAGATCTTCATCATGAAAATAATGCGAAAATAAGAAATAATGACACATTGTTATTGGTTGACTTTCTGTTGACTCGAAAAGAAATCCCGGCTGTGGCATGTGAGAAAGTTGCCACAGACTTGGGGTCAGGCGGTGGTTTTCGCCGGGTACTCTGGTTTCCTCAACCAGTTACAACTGACTAGTCACAACACAGTAAGGCAGAAAACGTGACGAAAAACAAATTCCTAATCCAAACTCGAAAAGAAAATTATCCTGAGTGAGAAAGATTGACAGGTGCACAGTCCAAGGGAAATACTTCTCCACAGGGCCCTATTATTTTACACTGATTTTAACCAATAGAATAACACCATTTGTTCCATGTAATTAGCTGATAAATTGTCATATCAACCCTAGGGCTGACATTATACAAATATGCCATGCCAGTGTGGGTATCCTGATGGAATGTCCCCCAGAGGGAGGATGGTTTCCAGAGGGCGGAGCCCGAGGGAAAACCATCTTTCAGAGGGGAGCCATTCCATCAGGATACCCACACTGGCATGGCATATTTGTTTTATTATACCGAACACACCCAATTTGGTAAGATATCAATGAAAACAACAATGACTGCTGGTAGATCCAGTGAAAACGGTGGATGTTTTGCCGGTGGACATTTTGCTGGTGGACATGATGGAATGGCCAACCTTTGTAAGCCAATCACGGCTTACGATTTTCACGTGAGGTATAATAAGATAGTTTATTGACCGGCAAGTCGGATCTCCTCAAAAGGCAAATGCCCCAGCATTGACATGTGCTGATCAGACCTCCTCGGATCTAAACCACTAGCTGATAATGATTGGAACAGTATAATTCATGATAAGGGTAGTGCTGTCGCCATAAGGGCCACTGAGCAAGTATGGATAGGTTTTAGCACTTGCCAAGTCAGTAAAAACAGGATGTGTTTTAGCTTTTGGTGGAAAAATGGCTACTGATGATTTCATTCATGATTGTTTGTTCATTAAATGGAATTGTTATTTCTAGAGCAATAATAAATATGTACCTACATATCAGCAGACTGGCTATCAGGCGTCCGCTATGCTACGGCCCTCACGCCAGTCTGTAAGCCTTCAGGCCTACAACAATTATCATATCGCCCTCTGCAGCAGTCACTATAAGGCTTAAGTGTATTTATGAGGATTCTCGGGAGGTCGTATTATTGATCTCAGCCATCCTCCTGTTATATCGTACTCTACAGATCAAGAGTAGCACTATGCTGACCAGGTAACTGGCAAACAATGTCCAGGTAAACCATTCTGTTCCAGTATGGGGTATCATCTGTATAACGACAAGGAAAGCTTGAAATGGGGAGGTCGCCCATACCAGCAGGCCAGTGGTTACGCCCTCACAGATCGGATACGCGATCTCATTGGCCAGTTCAAATATGAGCGTCACAGCTGACATCATACAGACAGCCAATAGGGTGGAGGGGAGGCCCAGGTTGAGAACGATAGAATGCGGAAAGACTTTCAACAAACTCAAAATGAGCCAGAAAACGAAAAACGCGGACCCCGCGTAAAAACCTATGATTACGGTTTTCATCCTGGTGCCAATAAGAGGCATAGCGAACGCGAAACCAAACTGCGAAAAGAGGAAGGCTACGCTACTCCATATGCTCACCGTGTTAAATTCGTATTGGGTGTAGTTTAAATCCACAAATATGATGTCATTTGAGTTCTGCCAGGACCAGTATGTACCGTATAACAAGCCATAAGAGACGGCAAAACACCAGATGATCCTACAGCAAAAGAGCTTCTTCAATTCCCCGAAGAAATTGAAACTATCATCCAATGAAGGCTCGCGAACGGGAGTCGGGGGTTTGGCGGGAAAATACACTACAACCAGCAATGACAAGAAGGCAGTGACACCAAACTGGACGTACATCGTGTCCAATATCTGGTTACCAATTATTTTGGCCTCATGACGGAATATAGCGGAGGCATTGGTAACATTCTGAGAGCTTGGCTCGTCTATGGTAAAAGGTATGATGATGTTTGGTAAGGTGGCGCCTATGAAAATTCCCATTTGTGATAGGGCGGTCGCGGTGAGGCGCTCCTCTAAAGGAAACCAGGTTGCGGATAGGTAGGTAGGGCTAGCAAAAATGACCGGGGTCCCTAGACCTATCAGCGCTTGCCCTATTTGGACCGACCACGTGACGTAAGGCGTGGATGACGTAATGCAACGCAATCCTGTGCCAATTGTTAGTAGCGCACACGAAACAACCATCCCGACACGTAAACCTTTTTTTGTGAACAACCAACAGCAGGCGAAGGTCGTAAAGAAATTCATAATGGGAGCCCAGTTGACCAGAACCGCCATGTTCCTCTTGCTCCATCCGAACGCCACCATTGCAGAAATTTCGCATCCGCTCCAAGTATTGTTGAGGACGCCCAATATCAAATTGAGCATGGTGTACAGAAACAACACGTACCATCGCCGCTTGTAGGTTCTGTACACAGTGTCATCAGAACCGCCCGAATTGCATATCACATCATTGTCAATCTTGAGTAACTCATCCGGTGACATTAAGGGATCCGTGTCCAAATCGTTGTCGCCTCCGTGAAGTACACCGTCACCGTTTCTAACAGTGACGTCAGGAAGCAAATCGATGACGTTGTCGTTACTCTGAACCACGTTCCTCATTCTTCTTTGTTTTGCGTGACCATTCATACCGCTCAGTTTCAATCAATAACGATACCGGATTGCAAAAGAAATATGAGACTATTGTCCAGTGAGCTATTTTGGTAAATTATTCCACATGCAATTTTATCCGACGATATGAGGAAATAAGTCACGTCCTTTCTTGGCCTTTAGTCGCTTTATTATTTGCAAATCCTGTCCTGAGCATTCATTCGTTGTGTGCTAACTGTCCCTACTAAAAAACTTGTGCAGTCTCTTCACACGTTTTGTCTTGGTGTATCTATTTCATAATCCTAAAAGGAGTGATAATACACACCATTTTATTGTGTGGATTCTTATTAGATGGAAGACCCTTTTCCGGGTGAACGGGTCGGTATTGTGAAGTGTGTGTTGTCGACTTCGCGTAGACCTCAGCCTATCTAGTATGGGACAGACTGCAAAAGAAGATGAGAATGTCTTAAAAAGGCGAACCGACATTAACGGCACTCATGTATATATACAGTACATACATACAAAATATATGCGCATAGACACATACGTACATACGCCAATACATACCGACATGCCTATATACCTATATACATACATGCAAACAAACTTGTTAACACATATATATAAATAGGAAAAACAAACAAACATACACCCATACAAACATACATACGTACATACATACAAACATATATACACACACACACACGCTGACACACATACACACACACAAACATATATACATATACAGTACATACAAGCATGCTTACATGCATGTATACAGTACAAACATACATACATACATACATACATTCACAATTGATCTGATTACGAGGAAAAGTGTGTAGACTTTAAAGTATGTGAAATTCTCAAACTAACCCTATATTCACAAATAGGCCACCTCAAAACGCCCGCCAATTCAATCTCATAACATATACATGTACTAGCAAAACAAAATTATCAAAAAAGATAATGTTGAAACTACTCTTCCTACTCAAAACACATGAACCCACAGTGGTTATCTACATTTGGATGACATTTCTATGAAAACAAAGACACATTGCCAAAGTCTTTTTATTTTAAAGATTTTTTTTGTTTATTTTCCTAGGAATCAGGTTATGCACTTGGAAAGTAATGTGATTGACAAGATCAAATATTGACTTTTATCAAAAGAGCTAATAGCATTTGTCTCTCGGGTTTCGTCTCTATTTTTATCATCTTCATTGGGGCGTAGCAATTAAGTAAATAGCAAACAATATGTTGACAGTTTGTTTGTATCATCCTGAAAACTAGGCAACAGGTAACAGCATAATATATTCTTGAAATTAATCTTCTACAATGTTAAAGATCTGGATGGATCAAGCGGAGATGTTTAGATGGTGCCACCGAACAAAAAGCACTATGACCACTAAGTGACGATCTTGAACAGCCAACTGAAGAAATGAGATGGGCAAATTCACCCCATGGAATTACGCACACAAACATACATACATGCATAAAAGTGTATTCATACACACACATGCATAGATAGATACATACATATATCCATACGCACATACATGCTCACGTACATACACATACACGCATACATACATAAATAGACACATACCTAACTACATACATACACACATACACAGTCACACATACATTTATACATACATACAATACATACATACATACATACATACATACATACATACATACATACATACATACATACATACATACATATAGCATGCTGCCCCACTGCTTTTAGATAAAAAAAATGGAATAAAAGTTAATTCGAGGTTAAAAACTAATGGCGCTGCTCATTGCATATATGCCACCCTGTTTGTTAGAATTAAGCCTGTTGACAGCAATAACTGACTTATCCAAAGGTTTTAGTACATTTATACAAAATAGACATGCATATATACATACATGCATGCGTGTATACATGCAGGCATACATGCACGAACGCACGCGCATAAACACATACATACATACATACATACATACATACATACATACATACATACCGGCGTACTTAGTACCTATTTAAGCCTATTCAATACATGATACATAAATGATACATACATGATACAAACAAACACACATGCATGCATACATACATACAAACACGCTGACACACATATATACAAACAAACCATACACACATACATACATATACACACTGACACAAACATACTAGTACATACACACACATATAAACCTACCTACCTACATACATACATACACATCTGTATAATACATGCATTCATACATTCACAATTGATTACGAGGAAGCGGATGT
>OZ012688.1:17121750-17234250 GCA_963942565.1 Maea johnstoni | reverse complement strand
GATAAATAAAAAAAAATCTTTGTCTAATGTGAGAGCATCCAAACACACACACACACACATAAATGTATGTATGTGTGTGTGTGCGTATGTGTGCGTATATAGATAGGTAGATAGAGAAATACGGAAAGACAGCTAGGCAGATGTGATTATATACTTCATTGATTCCATCATAACGTAGTTTATGAACCAATTCATGAACGCACACACACGCATGCATGCATGCCCGCGCACAGTCATTTATATACCACCCTCCCCCCTCCCATGCCCCACGCACATAAGATCTAACTAATACGTTCCCGCATACTCTAGGGGGAGGAAAATAACACTGTTTTACCGGTAGGGTAAATAAAACTTTATTTCTTCCAGACCACTCCAGAGGAAGGGTAAATAAAACACATACGCACGCACACACATACATATATACATACATACATACATATATGTCTATGTGTGTGTGTTTGGATGCTCTCACTTTAGATGAAGAACCTCATTTTATTTATATAAGGCTCTCACACATGAATAGATAGAAAGATTGCTTGCTAGATAGTAGATAGATATATAGATAGACAGAAATACAGACAGACAGGTTAGATAGATGATATATATTGATAGATACCTATTCACTAGAGTGGTCGGGTAAGTCGGGAACAAATAAAGTTTTTTTTATCCTGCCTATGGGTTAGTCGGGAACAAATAAAGTTCTATTTACCCTCCCCAAAAGAAGGTCTTGAAATTAAAGTTCTTTATTTGCTCTTTCACACTTGGTCCATCATATCGACACGAGTTTTACATAATTCCAGTTCCGCATTTTAGAAGCTGCCGTTCTAATAATAGATTAGACAAGTAGGTCACTCCACCATTCCTGCTGCTTTGCGAAAATTATCCTTTTTTCTTATAATTGGCAATTTCCTTTGAAAAATAACATTTGGTATTGATTTGATATTATTGATATTATACAATGTATAATATATCAACATAACATTGTAACAGAACTACTTGCGTACCGCTAGGAAAGGTTTGGAAATTTGATTTATTAAGTGTGCCACTGCGGCTTTTCTAAACATGCAATAGTATAAATGTGTAAAGACTTTTGGAAGTTTGAAAGTATGAAAATACGGCTGTCATCTCATATATTCAAACCCGTTTGGAAGTACGGAAGTTTGGATATATGGAAGTTTGAAAGTTTGAAAATACAGATATTTGAAAGTTTGAATATTTGAAAGTTTGAATTATTAAGCGTACCACGGACCGTATATTTGTATATATATATATATTTATATATATATATATATATATATATATATATATATATATATATATATGTATATATATATATATATATATATATATATATATATATATATACATATATATATATATCATATATACATACATACATTCATACATACAAACATACATATATATATATATATATATATATATATATATATATATATATATATATATGTGTGTGTGTGTGTGTGTACATATTTACATGTACATTCAAAATAATAAAGTAAATATATGCCTGGGTTACTTACGTATCAGCGTACCAGCGATTCTTTGAAGGATATATTACTGGTAAACACACACTATAAACGCCAGCACTTCCTAGCATGGTGGGCCTGCCCGTTTCCTATGACGAATTAAATGGTCCCTTTTCTGACGGTACGTATACGTGTAGTTACGGACTGACAAAGTGTCAGGTCTAATTAGACCTTTGATCACATAACATCAACCACAGTTTCACAAATCGTACATTTAACATGAATGGAGAGTTGTTAAAAAAGGCTGTCTGATGTGCGCAGTACAACGAAAATAGAATGACCCCCTTCCATGTGGAGAGTCTCGAGGAAACTGTCCCGTGACCGCCGCCATTATCCAGAATTGCCCCCTGACGCCAGACCAGTTTAATTCATTGTCTAAATGATGTTTAACCCTTTCGCAAGGATCTAAAAATGAGTTGTTCTTTTTTTTATTGAATTCTGGGAACATCATTCTCGCGTTGTCGGCACCCTTAATGCATTTCGTTTGGGATTATTCGAGGGCGAGTTTTGTTTTCGAACTAAGGTCACTCGCTTTTTCAATTGAATGAGTTGGTATTACAAAAGCTATTTTATTACAATTCGCAAATCAATGCCAACTTTCCTTCGCAGAACCGCCCCCCCCAAATATATATATATATATATATATATATATATATATATATATATATATATATATATATATATATATATATATATATATATATATATATACATAGCAAAACAAAATATACAATCTGAAATTTCATTTTACCATTTTTTCAATTTGCAGAAACTTTTATTTGCGAGATAACACTTGACAATAAGAATATAATTGGTCTCGCCCGATTAGCTTTCTAATAAGTCGTGAAAGGGTCATTGAATTTACCCAATGCTCGTGACATTGTAGGTTAATTAGTTTAACTATGGTTTACTAGATTCGATTCTGGCACTGGAAACAATCTTACATACGATGTGAAACTATAGGAAACAGCTAATAGTGAGCAAGCCAATTGTGGAACTAGACAAACTGTTGACATGAAGGCTTGTCTATCCACAGGATTGTTTCAACTATGGAGGTGTTTTGTGACTGCTCGCAACTTTTACGAGCGCCGAAACTCACATTTGGAGAGTAGGATAAGATTAGGACAAATACTATGGCGAGTTTACAATGTTGTTATCTGTCCGCCGTCATGCATTGCCTGCCAGGTTTGAGATTTTGGGAGATTTGATCGTGAGAACACGGAAGGTGCTCTGTGGCCAATCTCAAAGCTTGACACCTTGTGTTTTTATATAAGGGATTGTAGGGGGTGGGATAAGAACACCGACAAAACACGGTTTTAAATAGTTTTTCCTTCATTTTTTCATACTGTGACAAACACCTGTGGTCTATCCATGACTTTAACAGATTCCAAGAAATGAGTGAATTTGTGGATTACTATGTAGAGTATTTTGGTGTGTACAGTTACAATTTACAATGTTTTCGTTCATGCTGTCAAGATTCCTGTTTTGTCGATGCACGTATCTATGTGTATTTTGTTTAGTAGTTTGATGTAATCATTTTCATGCTCACAATGTGGTCAATAAATTCATTATAATTATTATTATTATTATTATTATCGTTATTGTTATAATTATTATTATTATCATTATAATCATTATTATTATCATATATATCATTATTTTCATAATCATCATCATCATACTTATTGTTATAATCCTTGTACGTAACTTCTTATTTTGGAATTCCAACTATCATCACTTTTTTGCAGTATTTAGGCCATATGTCGTGAATTGCTAGTTGTAGGTGGTAGAGAAAACTGCACCACTTGGCGAAAACCACGCCTATAACCCAAAGTCTCTGACAGCTAGCAGTGCGAGGCAACTCATGAGATCACTAGGCCTCAGGGCAGACCCCCTGGTTAATTCTCAAGTCAGATAATTTGATAAGCCTGTTGTTGAATTGAACTTTTAGTAACTTCATCAAAACTGTTTTTGAATTGAAATAAATACGTAATATAATTTAATACAGGTATAACCCGGAAATTATAATTCACTTTAAAGTATTCTGCCTACATTACTCTGCTGATTAATTGCCTTAAACAAATTAGCTGCTCTAAGTATAATGTTCCAGTTTTTTCGTGCCATGGCGATTTTTGATGAAAACACCTTTCTAGCGGTTCTGTTTCTTGGAGTGTCGAAACACATGTAGTAAGAATTATTATTTATTCATTAAACCTCCAGAGCTGGAGAAACACATATACAATTGAAGTAAAGAAACAATACATATAGTAAAATAAGATACAAGAATAGTCATATCATGCATCACAGACATGACAATGTTACAATGATGAAGCAAGACAATCTCAGTACATGGCTCCAGTTACTCTTAATAAAATGATCTAGTCAAAAGCTGGAGAAATTCACGCTCTAATGAGCCACGGGATCTAAGAAAGTTTTCACTTGACAGGAGAGCATATATAGAGTCTGTTATACCATTCTCAGGAAGCCGAGAGTCAATTATTATCTTATTGAATGCAGCTCTCACAGGGGAGATCCCAAGATCTATAATTCTTGCAATCAAAGTACCAGGAATTATACGGCCTGTAATAACATAGTCCTGCAGCATATACAGGACAATATCTCTTGCTGGTGTATCTGTTTGGCAGATTCTGTATAATAAAGAGAGATTATAGTGTGCGATTACATTGGCTAGTGTAGGTATATCCAATGCTGATAGTAGATTGGAATGATGGGACCTTTTACCCACACCTATGGCACTTTTGATACATTGGCCTTGAAAGGCCTCTAGTTTAGCCAGTTCTGATTTATTGATAGGTATACTGTCCATACCATGAAGGACTGTGGGAGAGCAAATTGTTTTCCATAGGTAAGCTTTTGTGAATGGGCTTAAAGAATTATCCATCATTCCAACATTCTTTAAGCTGAAATATGCCTGACGGCCTTTAGAAATTCTATGAACGATGTGGGCCGTATATACCCTTGGATTTGAAGAGTAGGTGACACCTAATATTTCGAGGGTGTCAACTGTAGACATAGGGGAGGGTCCCAGGGACCATGAAGGAAGACCTTTAAGGGATGATTTACCACTGATCATACATTGAGATTTTTTCAGACCAAAGTTAAATCGCCACTCCTGGGCATACTCAAAACATACATCAATCAGTTGCTGTAAGCCAGTAACAGTTGCACTCATAAGGGAGATATCATCAGCATATGCAAAGGAGTTGAGATGTAGATTTCCAATTCGAAGTCCAGCATGGTGGCCCTGTAGATTTTTTAGCAGATCATCAATAAAGATGTTAAATAATAGGGGTGACAATATACTTCCCTGCCGAGTGCCTCTTGTTACAACAAAAGGTGAACTACAGGAATTTTTCCACTTCACAATGGAACTGAGACTATTATACCATATATATAAAAATCTCCAGTGTACTAAAGGTAAGAATTGTAACAATTTATAGAAAAGCCCATCGTGCCAAATTCTATCGAAACATTTTTCTGCATCAAGTGAGCATACAAAAACAGGGCTACCACTGTTATAAAAGTACTGAGTAACATCACGCAACAAGTTACATGC
The DNA here is from genome assembly GCA_963942565.1 of Maea johnstoni. Classification (NCBI taxonomy): domain Eukaryota; kingdom Metazoa; phylum Annelida; class Polychaeta; order Spionida; family Magelonidae; genus Maea; species Maea johnstoni. Next base: position 17,229,126 of record OZ012688.1, on the reverse strand, counting down.
AAAGGATGTTCCTCTACCGCTACGAAAACCAAACTGAGTTTTAGATACAGTGTCAGCCGGCATCATAATCACCTCTAATACTTTAGACAATGTTGAGCTTAAAGTGATTGGTCTGTAATTATCAGGAGAGTTTGGGTTCAATGTAGGTTTTTTAAGAATTGGTACTATTACTCCGAGAGAGAAAGAGTTTGGAACAATGCCTAATGACAAAATGGTTGTAAACAAGTTTGTACATTTTTGTATAACAGTCTCACTCATACCAAATACCAAGTGCTCTGTTGTGACACCATCAAAACCTGGTGAGGAATTCCGACCTAATCTTAAAATGGCACTGCGTACAGATGCTGATGCTACAAATGCATCTAACTGTACTTTATTGACAGAACGCAGTATCCTGGTAGCCTTTTCTTTGATAAGCAATTGTACAGGGGATAAGTTGTTGTCATCTGACATAGTAGCTTTGTATTGTGTTGCGAACTGATTTGCTAGTAAAGTCGAGTTAGACTGCTTTCTTCTGCTTCTCTTGATTGTGTTCCAGAAATATGAGAGTTTACGGGATTGATGTAAGAATGTGTCCGATGCATTACTCATTATGATTTCGACGAAGTCAAATCGTAAAGCAATAGTTTTCTCAGAATCCAGGGCTCTGATTACTGATTACTCTGAGTACACTTTTAAACAAGGAAGAATACGAACGTGCTTTTGAAGATTTCAAACTTGAAATAAGAGCGGATGGTTTTCTTGGTAAAATGGCTTGAGGCAAAAGCTCAGGTCTCTAACGTGACAATGTCGGAAAGGGCCACCGGGTACTTAGTAAACTACGGCCATTCACCGGAGTTGGGAGTTCCTAGATAGACGCGTTTATAGAACATGTCTTTGCGCAAAACTGTTATAAATACACACAAATCATAATGTAACTAAGCAAGTATGTGGTCATTGCAAAGCTAGGGCACATTCTTTGGGTGCCCCTAGGTCACCAGCATGATCCTAATGTGAAGATTATCAATAAACGGTTCATAGGCCACAGCAGACAGTGGCAGTTAAATACCGGTATGTTTGGCAAGACCTCATAGCCGACCTATCACTTTGTGATTGAATTGTACTTAATTACGTTTCTGGTCTTCAGACCAATCATGTGTAATTTGAGATTTCGATAAATACAAATTCTTCTGCCATATGTAGGCTTAATCGTGAATGGCCAAATGTAAGTGGCGGAGGTCAAGGTAACTGGAGTACCCAGCAAAAACATCTACTGACCTCAAGTTGCTGGCAACTTTCTCACGTGTTCACACATTCTAAGTTTTGCTATTCAAGTTTCGGCGGCACAAGAACAAAAACAGGACATTTTTATCTTAGCGGTAAACACACCTTTTCATTTGTATGGATATTTTAAACATATACTTGCAGCTCCAATGGAAGAGTTGTTAGCAAAGGTCTCGACATCTCGCAACGCTACTTCGATCAAGGCTTGATGCATGTTTAGAAGTTGTCAGTGACTTGTACCTTAGTTGTTTATCCAGGGTACCTCGTGTTCCTCCATCACTAACTACCCTATCATGGTCACAATTTGATTTAAATATGGCAGAAAAATGACGATAAATGATATTCCATTCCGATCCACACCCGAACTGATTTTGAATAGGGGAAAGCAGAACCCTAAATAAGTGTTATTTACTGTATTATTTTTGCAAGATTAATAGTTACACCAGACTGGCCAATTCCAATCAATGGATATTGCTGTTGACAAATAACAAAAGACGATTGTTTTAAGATGTTATGGCACCGAATGGTTTTGGTGTACAGGCATTCCTTTATTTAGCGCATGGTTAGTGAGGGTTCGAAAAAACAAAAGTGAGGAGCATAAGTTTGAAAGCGCCATCTTAGATATCCTTAGTTTGGGATGTGTTGAAAACGCCTTCTGGGTGTGACTACTAGTATCTTCCAGGATTATTAATTTTGTCATGTTACCTACACCAGCAATAATGGGATAAACTTCCTTTTGAATGGGTTACACAATGTTTTCAAAGAAGGATTTTATTGTACTTCTTTTCAGTCACTATTTCAAGGGATGGAGTAAATGTCTTACCATTTATGAAAAATGATGAAATAATAATAATAATAATGATTTGAGAAGAGTTTTATTGTTTCACTTAGTATGAATATACATATAAACAATCAGACAAAGAGATATTCAGTCTAGATCACATTGCTACTGCTGAAAAACATGGTATGAATTTGTCTATCCATGTCCTGTGATCGCAATATGACCTTAGCTGTTGAAAGAAACATAAACCCAATCCCTTCCTTTCTTCCTTCTACAACCTGATGTATTTCCATCAAATATTGGCGACTGGAATACCGATTGTGGTGAAGAGATATACCAAGCTCTTGCAGTGTATATATAAATCTACTGCCATTATATATAATTAAGAGTGCATTACTGCAAATTGATTGATCATCACTCAATTGGCACAACTCATTGATACAATTATCAGTGTCGCGCCATGTTAACCCCGCTCATCTACAGAATCGCTAATGAGATAATTAAATGTAATGTGCTTGTAGTAATGCCCACTTAACCCTTCCAATGCTGAGGCTACTTTTGTCCAAAGCACAAGGACGCGAAGATTTTTGAGAATCATCTCAACCCTGTCATGTTGGTATTCATTGGATAGCTCTCGCTGAGTACTCTCAGATGAGTACCCATATGCCAGAGTTACAGTCATATTCAGCTTTCTTGCATCAATTCGTTTTAATAAAATTAGTCACCAGCAGCATAAGGGTTAATGCATGGGCAGTCTGGGCATAATACACAGCCACACACCAGATTGCAACCCAGTTACCTTGGCATGGTCGACCTCACAACTTGAAAAGATTATGGATATATTTCACATCAGATCCTATATATCAGTGCTAAGTTAAGCTGCTGCAAGCCCCCCGTTTGACACTGACTTGACCTGGTCTCCTGTTTCATCAATATCATTTCAATGTCAACAGATAACAAACACCTGGATATTCTAAGCGTGGGGTGTCTTTTCCTGTCAATATTCTCTATATAATACCCATTTATTGTGTTTTGAAGATTGACTTGTGAAACTGGATATCCAGCAGCCATGCCTACACTGCTTGTAGTGTGGAATCCTGATGCTTTCCGGTAGATGTTTCTGAAAACATCACTTTGTTATCAAAATACTTGCTACGTGAGACTCAATTTATGCTTCTAATGGGAATTGTTCAGAACACAGTGTAAGGGATTGGTTTTGGATCCAGTATTCATTCCTTGTTCAATGTTATGAAGTGAAGGACCTTTTTCAACTGTTGTCCAGAAACACCAGAAAACAGCATGTATCCTGGTCTGAAAAGAAACCATACAAAAATAAGAATAATCCGACTCATTAAGAAATGCATTTAAAATCATCATATTAACTAGGAACTTTGCTGTTCTTACAATCCGAAATTAAGGAAGATGCAACCATAGACCTTTGCACAGGTAATTATTCTGGTATCACACCCTTCAGTGTTGAATACCCTAAGCATGGTCCAATTTTCTTTTTACATATTTAGGATTTTCAACACTTCCTACATACCCACATAATCATAAGCTAAGCTGCTTATAGAAGGATTGGCCAATTGGAAATGAGAGTATGGTCAACCATACTTTTTGTCAATTAATCGCTATTTTACTTAGTATTTCTGAATAAGTTCAAAAGTGTCTACTCTTCTAATGCTCAAGAAGTTAACCAAAAACCTGAGATCTTTAGTCTTATGGCAAATTGCCCTGAAATATAACAAAGGGAGCAGGAGCGCAGAGGTACATTATTTCTCTTAATACTAATACTAATACTGAAATTATATTTATTAGTGGGTGAAAGATGGGATTCCATGAAAAAGAGCAGAAGTCAATTACCACATCAAAGGAAATAAGACAAAGGTCAATTTGGCTATGTTGTATGGCTGATACAAGTTCTTTAAAATATACCTTCATGCACATTGCTGTCCCAGCAAACAGACGATAGAATGCTGAGTAAAGCCCAAGAAGCATATAGGACTGGATGAGGCTATTAGAAAGTATATATAAATTTACTCATATCAGTTCATTCAACCATTTTACACATTTCGCTGGTAACTACCAAATAATCCTTATGCTGTCAAGTCAGCAGGGCACTCTGAAACTACGAATAATAGAAAATTATTCTGAGTGGTTTATTCTGCAAAACTTTTCTGGTGGGGTCACTTCGGTATAATGAGAGTCGGATGTGTGATTCCTATCATTAGAATATCAACCTTCAATATTGGCTTTTCGGAATAAAAAATCTTGGAAACACCCCGAATCACAAATTCCATTACTTTGCACCTTGGATAATTTCCTATTCTACAGTACCGTAATTCAAATTGGTCTTACCCTCAATTGTTGTTGGCTGCAAAGTGTATCAATAGTGATATCTTCATTACTTGAAGCTCAATCATGTGTCAATCGTGTCTCCAGTTGGCAAATGGAGACTCACGGTTCAGGCCACGCCATGGCAGTAGATCCCATAGCAGTTGATACCTCTTCAGCATACCTTTGATTCACGGAACATTCCATTAGCTCATTCACCCAGGAACATCTGCAAGTATTTATAAAGGTATACTTCATAAACAAAATACATATAGGCTAAAACTTGTATTTCTGAAAATAGAAATGACGATGTCCAGTGTCTTAGCCATCAGGATGTCTGGGTGTCATTTAGAAAGATATGCCACATCAGGAAACCCACCTTTCTTGTGATGAAATGCCAATTAAAAAAATGACTTTGAAATTGTCAGTTCAAAGTGGATGCTATAACATTACTTAAAGGTATGACTGAGCTTCTTCGTGAGAAAATGCATCCCTATGGATGTAAAATGAAGATGGTATGGCCTCCCTTAGAATATTGAACCCTCCAAAATTTCAGGATACCCCATTTTGGGCACCCAATTAAAAAAATCCTGGCTAAGACTATGGATGACACTGATTGTCTGGAAGAATAAAATCAGACCCTCTGCATATGTCATGATAATTAGTTAAGTTGTTTGCAAATTATTACTATAACCTTTTTCCAAAATCAACAATGAGAAACCTTAGACACTGTAGACAACCAAAACCCTTTTGGAAACCATCCCTTACAATATTGAAAGAAATACTTTTTTATTTCAATTTTGAATACTGCAATCTTTCAATATGTATAATTCAACTCTGTATCTCAATCTTTAAATATAGATAATTCTTTTCTTAGCGCGGTTAAAATCATGAACATTGATAAAGTTGTACCATAAAGACATATTACGTTTTCAATTTAATCTAAACATATTCCTCTATAATGCACGGTTTTATAGTGTCAAGTCAAAATAGCAACATTTCTTAAGAATCTTTGCAAAAGCGTTGAATGTATTTTGTTGCACCAAAATCTGTATGGTCTTTCTCCATGGCACAAATGCAACTAGTGTAAGATGTTGATAGGCGGTGTTTGGCAGTTTTATTTAGCTGAATGTGAGATGTAAAATACATTGAAAGTATATACTGAGGCGACAATCCTTAACACAGGAGTCATGATTTAGAAGCAGATGATTTAAAGCAAGGTAGGACTTAAACGTGCCCATTTCTTTTGAGTTGCGGTGCTACGAAACACGATGAGTGGATGTTTATGAATTTCTAGCATATGATCATGTTGGTAAGTTTGTAATATAGCAGGTATCGATAAAAATATTGAGGCCATTAACTTCAAACGTTTTAGATGTAGTGGCGTGAGAATGCATATAAACACATTGTGGGGCATAGCCGGGGCAAGTCAATGCTGATAATGGTGTATGAAATTCTTTCAGTTTATTCAATATAAAAACCTTTTATGGTCAGCAATTCTTCAAATAATTAGAAACCAGTATGTGATAGGAATTAAAAGTAACATACTGACATATTTGCAGTCATTAAGTGTTAGAGTATTCTTAAATGTTTATCCTCCAGTTAACCATCCAATGTTGACCGGCTACCGACTACCATGGGGTTGACACAACAGAGGTTTGTCGTGCAGTCTATTGCAATCATTTATTCCAAAGAAATCAACTTTGAAAATAAATAATCTTTAGATTTCACACTGTAATTAGCATGCCATTGTATCGTAAACTGGGGACGTTGCATGAAATGTGGGTGTCATTGTTGCTACCTAGTATAGCTCATCCTGAATATTTATGGTTAGATATTGAATTAATAGTGTTGTTTTCAGGCAAGCAATCATATCCAGTAGCAGAGAACAAGTGAGTCACCATTTTCAACCTCCATGTTTGCATAATATTCTGGCCTTGCTTTGCAAATCATTTAGATTAGTAGAGGCTCCACTTTTTAATTGTTATTTCTTACTCAACAGACTTAGGTGTTGTCAGAATCTGTATCTATACACCCACTGCGGAAATAGGGATCTCAGATATTTGGCATTTCTTGTTTTTCGTGAGGTTGTGCAAAATGGGTTACTGTATATCAAGGCCTCCAAGCAGTGAGAAAAGATCCTCTTTGCAGAAAAAGCTCCAAATCATGAATTTCATGGAATTGCCAGAAAGTATGTTTCTAAAAATGCAGGAGAAAGTTCTTAAAAAAAGTTTTTACATAGCAGGGAAAGCATTATAAATTGAACTTGCATTCCAAAAAATATAGCAATCCATGAAAAAGGACAAAATGCAAGCATTTACTAGGGTTTGCCTAGTGTAAGGCTTCTTAAACATTTGTATTTGATCCTTGTTTGAGATTTCATCATTCCTAATCATCCTCCAATGACAAACCTGTTACCCACAAGAATTTGTATTGGCAGTAGATATGTCACTCATTCAGCACTTATTTGGCACCTTTGTCAGAAACTGTAAAACATTTTTTACAGGCATCTAATTTTCGCACTCCCCATGATAGGGCCAAAATAATATCCTTCAAAAAGGTATCCTGTTTTCTATATGCTTTGTTTGAGTGCTTAAATGCACACATTTAAAGTAAGACAAATACCCTCCAACAGTGCTGTAAAGCGAAATTTTAAGCACTCCAAATTAAAACCGTACACAGCATGGAGCATCAGTGCAGTACACATCTAATCAGATTACCTATGCATTGGACTGACGCTCCATATCTGTCGAAGATGTCGAATAAAGTACAGAATAAGTGACATTTCTGTAAATATTTAGGGACAGACTCAAGGGCAGCTTGATGGCAGTTTTTCTTTGAATAATTAGTCCATATTTGGTTCTATTCAGATAAACCTCATTTCTGGATTTTTTGGCATTGATAATGTCATAAATCACCAAAATAAAGCAACACAAGACAAATGTTTGAAACTGCTTTTAATGCAATTAGAGCTTTTTTCTCCCTTTCCTTTTACTCTGCAGTACACAAACCTTTCATAGATCCTCTTCATTATTCTCAATAAAGAGGCTGCTGCGTTTGAGGATGTTACAAATTCAACTGAGTCAGTTTTCACATATTGGAGGCTTGTGTGAGTGATGGTTGAAGTTCAAGTACTGTATAACTTGCATTTTTTACATGTATTTCATTTTCGCTATTTTCGCGCTCCCCATGATAGCGCCAAAATAGCATCTTTCAGAAAAATAAACTGCTTTGTATATGCTTTGTTTGAGTGCTTGAATGAGCGAATTAAAAGTACCACAAATACAAGTGTAATGATAATTGCAGTGTTAGTAGTGTAAAAGGTTAGAATTTCAATAGAACTGTGCCTCAGCTTTCATCTTACTTTAAGAAGAGGTCGCAATATGGTCCAGATTAATAATAAAAATGGAATAAGGAGTATGCAATTTAGGAACATGAAAGGTTGGACACGAATACGCGTAAACACCATTTGTGTATCTTATTACCTTGCAAAGTGATTTTAAAATGAGAAAAAAACAAGGTGGGTTTTATTTGATTATTGCACTAGTATAGAATGGCTGGAAGGTGGACAACTTTTCTTCAAGCACCTCAAATGTGGTTATAAATAATTCATTTTAAAATGCTTTGTGCAGCAATGGAGGTGCATTGTTGTATACATTTTCATATGCAAACCGGTGTACAAAGGTCAAAGATTTTACATTGAGTCTTTTTGAAGAAAAATAAAAAAGGCGGTTAAATGAGAAATTATGATAGGAATGCTGAAAAGTAATGGGAAAGTAGGTTAGAAAATGATTACATTGAAGTTGGTTGATTTATGTGTACTGAAATGGTCACAAAACCACCTTACTGCGTCATGATGTGATTCTACCTACAGATCCACCACTTCAGCCCTGATAGCTGAGAGGACAAAGGCATTACTACTGACAGCTTGCAGTCTCTTACCTTTGCTCAAATCAAATCCTGGCTAAAGCATGTACGAAATTATCACTGACCTTGGGTTCCTGGGTAGTTGGTGACATTTTCTGCCATATTGTTGCTAAGCCTTTACGAGTGAGTTTAGTGCAGGAAACAGAATTACTGTTAGGGAACCACCGTCCAGCCCCAAGTCACTGGAAACTACCTCACACCAGGTAGAATACTAGTATGCGTTTTGAGGTATTTGTACCGACTTCTTGAGGTAGATGAGGAAGTTAAAATAACTTGATTTCCCAAGAGTAACTTCATCTTTAGCAACTGGCCAGTAATGGTTTGGCCCTAATGTGGCAGAAGAAATGCAAGAATAAACTTCAAATACAACATAAACCGTAGTCGTTTGATTAATAATGTTAACATTTTCCAATGTAGATTGACACACCCAAAAAACGCATTTTGAAGCTTATGGTGAAAGAATTCTACAGGCAACTATGACAAACAACTATTTATGGTGTCTGTGTTCTCCAGGTATGATTTTAATACTTTCTATAAAGAATCACTCTAGTTTGTCTTTTTCGAAACACATTTGCATATCTATTTCTGCACTTCAGAATTATTTATTTAAGAAATCTTAATCACTTTGGATTAAAACATTTTACCTTATTCAATTCAGTGAATACAATGGTAGTTTTGCAATGAAGATGATTAAATACATCCATTTTCTTTCAGTTCGGCGGATGCAAGGGAAGATTTTTACCAAGGGAGATAAAAGATTGAATGTTTGCTTTCCAGTTTACTAGAAAAGCAAACAAATACATACCATAGGTTGACAGTAACAATCCAGTCACGAATCCTGTTTTGGCTAACCGCAATGAATATGACATTTGGGTTGAAGGAACATTATAAAGAATGTCCTTAAAAACCACAGAGAATTAGTATGGATGGTACCATTTTCTATGACTACACTGCACCAGACTCTGTATAGCTATTGAAATATTAGGTCATACAGAGTTTGACTTTATCTTTAAGGCATAGTATAAGTCAAATATGTAGAATAGGTGAGGCGAAAGTTTCTAGTAAAGGGTGCTGTTATTAAACTAGAAGGTCATAACAATATGTCATTTTCATCAAATCAACTGTTGCCATAATTTCCTTCATTTGCAGATGAGATATTCGAATCATATTCAGAATACCAAGTCATTAAGAGCATCTCAAAACAAAACAGACTTTTTCGGTGGCAGGCAGATTGGTTCAAACACACAACTGCCCATTAGGATGTTTCAAAAGAGAAAGAGGCAGAAAGGTGTGGAGGGTAAGACAGATAGGGGAGCGCCCCACGGTAGCAAACATGTTTCCAGCTAGGAAATAATGATTAGCGCCTGCACTCGTCATACGAAAATTCGTTGGATTTGAATTTGAATTTAGTCACATTTATGCCAATTGCGGCTAATTCGTGACTAGCCAATTGTAATTAGTGGAGGAAACCGGAGTACCTGGCGAAAACCACCGCCTAACTCCAAGACACTGGCAACTTTCCCACATGCCAAGGCCGGGATTCGAAACCAGGCAGTGGTGAGAGACAGGGTGCAGTCGGTGGCGGCGCCTTAGACCACACGGCCGTCAGAGCAGGCCCTGAAAATTCGTTGGTGTGGGTTGATTTTCAAAACAAGTAAAATATAGTGACATAAGAAAATAACTAGCATTTGATTTTGAAGCAGTTGATTCAGACCAATATAGGTCTACTTTGAATGTACAGCAGAGTACCTAAAATCTGAAGAAAATGGACTGCTTATAGCACCCATTGTCCAAATGAGGAATGCATGTGTGTGACTGAGAGAGGAATTTCTAGGTTTTAACATACTGTAACGAGTCATAGCCTTGAAGCTTTTATGACAAATGTCTAGTTAAATGAATTTGAAATGGCCAAACATGAAGCGGCAGTACCAAGTGCAGCACAAAATGCCAAAAAGCAGCTTTGTTGAGGACACCTGAACAAAAATATGCACATGAGGGTAGAGGTCCGGTTAACCAGGGAAAGGACAAATGAAAAGAGAAAGCCAAATGATCACTAACTTTTATACCATTTACAATAAGGACTGTGTCATTTATGTAGCTAATAGGGTTACTTTCTAAAGTTGCTTTTCCTCTACCCTGCTTGGGAGTAAATTGGTTGGAAATCGGACAAGCACAAATGTTCATTGCGCATAGTAATAGCAGTTTACCACAATAACACCCTGGCTGAATACCAGGGCATAATAGAAGGGAACGAAAGAAGATCATTTAGTTATTCCGGTAGTGAGATCACTGTCATTCCGGCTAACTTGACATGAATAGATCAGAGCACTTCACACCACTTCCAACTTTAGAAATGGTAATGGTGATAGGGTAATTTGATACAAACAGAAAGTGCCTGAGTGTTGTGAAAATTCCATTCCACGTACGTAGAACCTCAAAAAAAGTTAAGAAAGCTGGTTTGAAAATACAGGCCAGGTATACACAGTCTAGCAAACAACTACAACCAGGAGGCGTGTTTGCTAAAACATACATGAACTAAATTAGATTGGCAGCAAAAGGTAGTGATAATTTGGATAAAGAATTAAGATTTGGATATAGAGGACTTTTAGAACAAATTTCTTGGCAAGATTCTAATGTGTATATTTTGATGGGGAAGTAGACTAAAACTTAAGTTATTTCAATTTCTATTTGCAGTAAATTCATACCATGTAGATAATGTAGAGCAGCAAAAATAGCAGTTTAATTTTGCTTTGTGGTGTGCAATTTAAAAATGCCAAGCTAATGGCGCTACTATTAGACATTAAACTCAGAGAGAAAGCACAAGTAGGGACGAAAGTTGGCTGCCTTAGCTTTTTCATCAAAACGTTTTAGTTAGCAGGATACCGCCAAAAAATTCTGGTCATTATGGGATAAGTGGACGAGTAGCATTCACCTCATTTCCCGCTTAGCGGTTGATTGCTGCAGTTGTATAAAGTGTGCATAAAATAAGGTTTCACATTCATTCATTACAAGCATTACTATTTGAGTAATATTCTCACTTTTCTCAAACCACATGTCTATTAATTTTGAATCCGCCAGCATGGGAAAAATGAAATGAGGTCATTATGATAAAAAGTCAGTGATTTCAACCTGAAAAGGAAACATGTTGTTAGAGGTCTAATTAACTTACCATCAACAGTTTCAGAAATATGCTTTGTGTCAGAAAGTTATTAAATAGTGATCAGTCCAGTAAAGGCAAATGCAGGATATTCAGGAGCTACTTATCAAATACCGTATATCTACTAGTACTGTATTTTTCTAAGATCAAATATAATTTGGTCTATCAGAAAAGATTGGCCATACTGATCTGGAACTGTGGTGACTTTTGCTTCTTATGAAACACTAAATCCTTGACTCTTTACCAGGGCAGTGTGTGTATTCAATGTGCCAGAAGCAAATAGTATATGGCGATTTAGAGTGTGCATACCCACAATACAAACTGAAAAGGGCGAAGTTTCTGTTACAAAATAGAGTTTTTTCATGAGAACTTTAGCAATAAATAATAAAAAATCGGATTTACTCATTAGCAATTTTGAATCTGGAATATCTTCGGATTCTATTAAGGTTTCTGCCCCTCCCATTACAGAATGGTTCTTTTACTCAATGAGTGATACTCATACTCTATCTCACACCTTACACTCAGTGCAAAATAGTGGGATGTGGGTTGAGAGAAAGGGAACCTGGTGGAAAAAGAGCCATCTAATGAGTAGTGGACGCACCAATTAGTATGTATTGTAAGGTTGATATATATCATAAAATTTCAGACATTTCAAATTTCATATCTTTTACTTCATAATATTAAATAAGGCTTTGGAAATGTTTCAAAAATATATTTCATATTTTCGATATCAACATATTCATTACTTGAGTTAAATGTATTTATTGTAGGAGTCATCGTTTAACATTGATACAGTCCACGTATGAGAGTGAGATGCAAGAAAAGGGTAATTATATGTGTTGCCCGTGATCAACCAATAAATAAGAAATGGTCAAATCATGTAAGTTATGGAGGGTATTATGGGGTGAGAATCTGATGCTCTCCATCAGAAGGCATTATGGGGTTTTAATGAAAGGTCACATGGTACAAATCCTCATTGCTGATTGGACAATCCAAAGCAAGCAATAATAAACATCATTAACGACTTTTAGACTCAATCACTCACACATTCTGAAACGTTCAAACAAACGCACGGCCTGGCAATAGCACCTAAAGGCTGTGAGGCTGGTGACTAATTCAGACTAACCTAGCACGCTTGTCTCCTCTTTCTAACAATTGTTATCCAATCCCCGTGATCTTGGTGTTACAATTAAATAATTTCATTAACATAGCTGCTCAAGCTGACCTGAAAAGGACCATCGTTTCTATTTCAAAATGTTTTACATAAAATGGCATTTTTTGATCAATAAATGGTACATTTGATCTGTAAATACAATGCATGTCTGCTAAATATCCTAGGCTACGGCATCTGGATGCAAAAGTTGGAGTTCCTGCAAGATAAAACTTTTCAGCACGCTATTTTGGTAGAAATTTTAATTACAAAAGTAGGTCAACAACTGTGAGAGACATCAATATATCAATATCTGTTGTTCTTAGGTAAAATTTCCCCCAAAGTCGTGTGCTGTAAGGCAGGGTCTTAGCCGATATTTGGAAACAGGGTGTCCAAATAGAGGTTTCATAGACTTTTGCGTGTCCAAAGTGTGGTACAAAATACATACTACTAATAAGATAGACCCTATACCTTGACAGATTTTGCTTTTTTAGGCCAGATACTGCTTTGTGTGTCATATAAAAGTGACACTACAGCTTCTACATCTTCTATCTTCTAAGAAAAGTCATCTTCAGCAAATTCTGACAGAAGCTTTTGGGTGTCCAAACTGTCAAAAAACAGTGTTCTGCGTGTCCAAATGACACACTGGACGCATTACGGCTAAGCCCCTGCTGTAAGGTACTATCCAATGTACCCTTTCATAATGAAGAAAATGTCATTTGAGGTAATGCACTGCAAATTAGAATCTCTGGTCCTATTCAGGTCAGCTCAAGCAGCTATGATAAAGATAACTTATAGTTTCAACACCAGGACCTCAGGGATTGGATAACCACTGTTAGAAAGGGAACATGATTGTTAAACTATGATATGGGTTATTTTGAGTGTGTCACCAGCATCACATCCTGAAATTGAAAATGTGCAAGATGACATTTACAACTGGATTTGTACGTAATTACATTTAAGATTAATATCAAACCAGTCATTTGCAAGGATGAATAGTTTATTGATACCCTTGATAAAGTCTAATCAAATGTTATATAGAGAAGGATCCTACAAGATAGTGAATTCACCGGATTGTTCTATAACATTTGCCAGAACAGTTTAATATGAAATAAACATGTAGTGTTAATAAATCTCAATCAGTATCTTTTTCAGTTGCTGGGTTGAATAATAAATATTTAATTTTAAAAATTACACATCCCTTAGCTCACATGTCAACATGGTGGTGAGCTCAAAATTGTTGTTCATGCTCTCATTATTTACCATTTCTATCTCAGACACAGACAATACACACAACCATATTCAATTACACACACACACCGGATGAAACAAGAAATAAATGAATGGTTGATTATTTGTGACATCACTTTATTGTTCAATCACCAGTGATAACATACATAAATAAATGAACCATCCTAAAGATGTAATGCTAAAAAACTACATATAAGCATGACAATGAAGTCATAACTGTATGACTTAACTCTGGAATGCCATTACATTATTAAAACAAAACAATTCTCCTTCTTATGAACTTCTTCTTGTTCCTCTCAATGTTATTCTCTCCTGCATATTCTGTTACTGTTAGAATATATAAACGAAAATGCCAAAAAATTATGAGTGTCATTCTTCAAAAAGGCATATTTCTTTTACCTGTACCCCTACAAAGCATTAGTTAAATGAGTGTCTTTCTTTTCACTGTCCTGATGCTGAGCTTATTTTCGTCCAATGCACAAAAATGTAAAGAATTATGAAAAACATCCGAACCAAGTCATGTGGGTATTTATGAGAAAGCTCTCTATAATATCAGATGAGTACTCATGTGTCAGGGTTTCAGTCATTTCCCAGTTTTTTGTCATCATTTGATGTTGACCAAGTTAGTCACCAGCAGCATAAGGGTTAAGGAGGTATACTTCTTTGATTGCACAAGATTAATGAAACCCTACAAAAAAATCAATGTTTTTTGTGTGTTTGTAGGTTATCCAGTTGCTGAACATTGGTTGCGGATGTATGGGTTTAAATACTGAAAATCATTTTTTTTAGTTTTGAAGGATTTTCTGAGCACCTGTGCAGCTCTTCCAATAAAGATATCACATTTAAAATCCCTCCTCCGTAAGTAATATAGATGGCAATACAAACAGTTCAAATTCCAATACTTTTCAGGAGCATGAAATCCAATGATAACATCTGAAAAGGAAGTCAATATACTCACTGAAACAAGCACATATTGTTAGGAATGATAGGAAAAGAAGAGGTCCAACATTTCTAAAGAGGTGGCATGACGTGGTTTTTATGTTAGTGCATCCTGAAATTCAAATTTTACATCCCTTGATACATGTTTGGTATGATTGAAAATATCAGTTCAACACTTCTTAAAAGGTAGATTGTGTGATTTTTTTGTTAATGCTATTGTGTTTAAACGTGTTAACGGTTTCTTTTGATTGATGTCCACAAAACATATGAAAATGTTAACATTTATGTTATCTTTTCTCATCTTATACACAACTGGATTGATAATGTAAAGCTGTCAAGAACCAACTTTCCATAAAATGTAGAAGGCGCCCAAATTATGACGCAGAAAGCAGAAAAACTTGAACAGATTTTAGAAAATATATCGGTTATGAGATGTATAAAAAATGTTTAGTTGTTGCGGGTCAATTTCTGTGCTTCTTAATTGATGTGCGCAGAGTGAAACTGTATGGGTGTTACTTTTAGCCTTAAACCATTTTTCATTAAGAACATACATAACGACCCTGGGGGTGCTCAAAGGTAAAGTGGTTTAATGAGCCAGGATTCTTTTCTGCCCATACATTGAGATGGATTCTTTAGGTTTCCAAGCACTTTTCAGCTTAACTGTGAGGCATAAATAAGCAGACAATCTAGTCATCATCTAATGGCAGAAAAAATGCTAAATAAATTATTATTATTATAAATATTATTATTATCATAATTATAAGTAGTTTAGCAAGGATCTTGATTTCCAGTAGTCCTTCCATAAATATATGCCATAGAGAAATTATTCAATTATTGTCAGATGCTTTCATGACTATCCCCAAGTACTACTGGGATTACTTTTGATTATGTTCTATTACAATGTTTTTAAAACTACTCATATTAAATGTGTTTGTTTTGGGGTTTTATCAATAAAAATGAATGTTTGGTGTAATAAGAAAACTTTGAAGTTGACATACTTTATTTACACCTCTACATCATTCTGCACCCAACTTTCCAAATAATGAAATACCCTGGAGGGAGGGTGTGATAAAATACACTGTAGTGCAGCAGGTAGTAAGCAGTATAGAGACAGGTAGCACACAGTAGGATTAGAATTCTTTATTGATGAAAAAACTGTCCAAGTACACATTGAACTCCCCTTGTTTCATCACATACATTATCTACACACAGACGCAGATAGGAACATACATGATCTATAAGTACCAAATGATTCTCCATTCTCACTTCCTTATGACAACAGAAATCTACCCTCCCGCCCCCCAACCCAATCTCACATCACATACAAATTAAAATACATTATAAAAACTGTAGTACATTACTGAACAGAATATCAACCGATACAATCCAGCGAGGTGCCTAAGAGTTTAATCCCATGTTTGGCAGAATTCAGGATCATGATAGTAGGAACTCATCCGATAGCAGCCTATGTGTTTAGTTTGCATATTGTCCCCTAGAGGGCCGTGCACCTTTGTGATCCTGCGATTGACTGTTCCCACAATACTGTTGGTGTATTTTTAGTACGGTCTTCCGTATGCCGGAAAGCGTGGTTGTCCATGTTGTGGGGGCATGCCGCCCTGTGGCCTGAGACCTTGGTTGGGCATCCGCGCTGCCGGGCCACCATAGCCTTGGTTTTGGGCAGCCTGCCCGTTGTTCCCGAAGCCCCCGGGACCTGGTGGTTTGTTGTGCTGTGGGGGGTATCCTCCGCCTCCTCGGTTGTTGGGTCGCCCGTTGCCGTAAGGTGATTGGTCCATACCGCCACCGCCTGGGGTCATCAACAGCGCCGCTCCGCCACCACCACCGCCTGGCTGTTGTGGGTAGGACTTCCCAGGTGGCGTACCTCCAGGAGCGATATTCTTCAGCAGATTTGGGCCACTCTGTATGAGGTTATCAAGTGCCATTTGGATGTTCGGGTTGTCCAGGTTGATGCTCGGAGATGCCTGCTGTGGAGCCTGCTGCATTCCGCCGTATGAGTCCTGCAGCGCGGCGAGCCCGCTCGGGCGTTTGCCCGGATGGCCGGGGGCGCCACCCATACCCGCAGGATTGGGACTACCCCTCTCGTTCCCGCCACCGCTCCCATTGAGGATGTTGAGAATTTTCGCCTGCAGCTCCGCCTGCTGCTCGATGATGGCCTTCTCGTCCCGCATCGAGGCCGGATTACCCATCATGCTCGTGGGCGTCTCTAGGAGACCCTGCGAGGGAGGGCCACCGGGCTGGGATTGAGACTGCGGTTTAGGGGCGGCTGCAAAAGATTCGAAATGGAGTTGAATATTTTAGGTGTACATAACAGAAAGCAATTCACTCTGCAGGTTTGTATACACAAAGTTATTATTATTTTTTTTGAAGAAAAGATTAATTCATGAAATTCCTACAAAAAGATTGCAGCACGTATAAATAAATCTGCCAGGAGGAAAAATAATGAAACCTTTCCACAAAAGATTTTTCAATTTTCACGAGTCAAAGATAAATTAAATGTCCAGTGCCTGGTCCTATACATTCTTTTACTGAACCAAATTTTAGCATTCATCTTTTTTTCGAAAAAAAAAGAAGCGAAAGCCAGCATTCGGCAAAAAGCTTCTCTTATCAAACTAGAATCATGTATCATTACTTTCGTACAAATAGCTGTTTCTACCAGGAATAGTTTATGAAATACTGTTTCTGTTTTTAGTCATTTCCCGACTATGCAAATCGGCAGGGGGAAACGGGCAACCTACCGGGTTTTGGCGAGGGTGCAGCGGGCTGGCTAAGAAGTCGGCTCCGCCTCTGGTTGAGGTACCCGATCACCTTATCTAGCTCGGCCAGCGTCAGTTGCCGATTATCGGCCAGCAGGTTCAGGAGGTAGACCGTCTCAGAGTCTGGAGGCAAGAAGACCGGCGCCGGCTCTGAGCGTGATGGTGCGCCCCCTGGTGGTGTTTTCTTGGAGCGCAGAGCCGCCAGGTACTCCTGTAAGTTTCGCGAAATCAAATTGAGGGCCTCCTCGAAAGGCATGTTCCTGTGCTCTGTGAGGAGAGGGGAGAAAAGCGAAAACCAAAAGGTAAAATTAGACGTGGACGGTGATCACCCATAAAATGTACAAAATCGACGATGTCACTGAAAAATGGAATATCATTAGGGAACAGCACAAATATCACTGGCCCATTGGGGACCTCCTCCTTGTAATAGACAGAAAATCAGGTTACGTCCCATTTTGTGGAACATTTTCAACTTAGATGGAAAATCAGAAAATGTCCCATTTAGAAAATGTCTTTATATTTGTCATAGACAAGTCCGAAAAATGTTGGATGACAAAAATGACCTTACTTAAGGTCACCACTTGTCAAAGTCTCCAGTGATAAAAATTATTTAGTTGTGTAATTGCAAATACTGTAGAATAGGTATATATCGCGTTACAAAAATTTCGCGAAAAGCCGATTTTTCGGTTTTTCGCGTGTACTTTATTTCGCGAGTGAGCGTGTTCTACAGCGCCATCTATTGAACTAAACAGTGATTAGAAAAATGCAAACATTCGGCGGCCATCTTGCAGCCATATCAGGCAGGAGTTTCAATAAAATTGGACTGGTTAATATGCGATTTATAATATGATACCTTTGTAACTTTTTCATAAGTTACCAATGTGTCATATTATAATGACTTTATGAAGTTTTTGCATGTATTTCACTTTGTTTCAGCCTCGTACCGGCTATGAATGAGAATCATGCTATGCCGGTATATACTCGTCAATATACACGTCTGGCCGTAAACAGTTAATTATCAACAATTCAATTCGAGTCAGGAACAATATCAGTATCTCTTTATCATATACATTATTCTGATAATTATTAACATACACATGTATGTATGTTGATAATTATCAAATGTTTCCATCGCAACACCTGGCCGAGTCTCCCTTTCTACCGAACAATGGTGGCAGCCATCTTGTTTTTATCGTAAGAAATCCTTAGCTTGGCCCAGATATCCTAGAAATTGGACATGTAAGAATGCGAATTATGTTATGATACATTGGTAACTTATTCATAAGTTACCAATGTATGATATTATGATAGCTTTGGGAAGTTATTGGACGTATTTTTCTTCATTTCTGCCTCGGACCGGCTACGAGTGAGAATCACGCTATGCCGGTATATACTCGTGAACTGCAGTGCAAATACACGTCTTGCCGTAAACAGTAAATCGGCAACAATTCAATTCGAGTCAGGAACAATATCATTATCTCTTTATCAAATACATTATTCTGATAATTATCAACATACACATGTATGTATGTTGATAATTATCAAATGTTTCCATCGCAACACCTGGCCGAGTCTCCCTTTCTACCGAACAATGGTGGCAGCCATCTTGTTTTTATCGTAAGAAATCCTTAGCTTGGCCCAGATATCCTAGAAATTGGACATGTAAGAATGCGAATTATGTTATGATACATTGGTAACTTATTCATAAGTTACCAATGTATGATATTATGATAGCTTTGGGAAGTTATTGGACGTATTTTTCTTCATTTCTGCCTCGGACCGGCTACGAGTGAGAATCACGCTATGCCGGTATATACTCGTGAACTGCAGTGCAAATACACGTCTTGCCGTAAACAGTAAATCGGCAACAATTCAATTCGAGTCAGGAACAATATCATTATCTCTTTATCAAATACATTATTCTGATAATTATCAACATACACATGTATGTATGTTGATAATTATCAAATGTTTCCATCGCAACACCTGGCCGAGTCTCCCTTTCTACCGAACAATGGTGGCAGCCATCTTGTTTTTATCGTAAGAAATCCTTAGCTTGGCCCAGATATCCTAGAAATTGGACATGTAAGAATGCGAATTATGTTATGATACATTGGTAACTTATTCATAAGTTACCAATGTATGATATTATGATAGCTTTGGGAAGTTATTGGACGTATTTTTCTTCATTTCTGCCTCGGACCGGCTACGAGTGAGAATCACGCTATGCCGGTATATACTCGTGAACTGCAGTGCAAATACACGTCTTGCCGTAAACAGTAAATCGGCAACAATTCAATTCGAGTCAGGAACAATATCATTATCTCTTTATCAAATACATTATTCTGATAATTATCAACATACACATGTATGTATGTTGATAATTATCAAATGTTTCCATCGCAACACCTGGCCGAGTCTCCCTTTCTACCGAACAATGGTGGCAGCCATCTTGTTTTTATCGTAAGAAATCCTTAGCTTGGCCCAGATATCCTAGAAATTGGACATGTAAGAATGCGAATTATGTTATGATACATTGGTAACTTATTCATAAGTTACCAATGTATCATATTATGATAGCTTTGGGAAGTTATTGGACGTATTTTTCTTCGTTTCAGCCTCGACCGTCTAGGAGTACCGACTATCTGAATGGCCGATCACAAAAACGGCCTATGACTCATTGGGCCCTCCTGAAATAAACCTTCATATTCCCCTAATTCAGTAATTGAACGTTATATTCTCTACATATCAAGTGTCATAAACATTCTTATTAAGTATTCTGTAATCCAATAAATAGGACCCTTTTAAGCGTCGGCCTTTTTGTGAACGGCGATTTTGGAATCGGCGATTTTGACGATCTACATTCAGGCAACGATCCTTACAATCATCAAAATCATAACAGTAGCTTTTCAAAATAATATCTAATTCATTAAAATTAATGGGTAGCTGGTAGCGAATCAGCACTATCACTGCACTATCAGCCATTAGAGATCACCAGGATCACCTACAATCGATCGACGCGCCGCACTATCAGAGCGGCCATTACAGAAGCACGCCGATCAACTCCAATCGATCGACGCGCCACCCCAATGCGGTGGTGAAATACAAAACTAACAACACAATATATCGCGTGTTATAAGTTCGCGAGGGCGATACTCTTTCGCGTATTCGCGAAATATACGCACTCGCGAACTTTACCTATTCTACAGTACCATCTTCTCTGATACAAAGGAATCCTTGTTAGGTTAAAATGTGTTTAAAAATGTTGCGAAATTCCATTACTGACTGATGACATATTTTGAAATGGAAACAAGGCACAGGGGTCCTTTCAAAACTGCCTAAGACCTTCTCTGAGATCTTCTCAGACTGGTTTCATATAACTCTAACATTAGAACATGGTTAACCCTTCCAATGCTGAGGGTACATTTGCCCAAAGCACAAGAACGCCAAAATCTTTGAAAACCATCCAAACCCTGTCATGTTGGTATTCATTGGAAAGCTCTCGCTGAGTACTTTTAGATGAGTACCCATTTGCCATGGTTTCAGTAATTTTTCAGGTTTTTTGCATCATTTTGTATTGGCCAAATTAGCCACCAGCAGCATAAGGGTTAATTCCATTTCTGTGATGAGGTTGTAAATTTATTTGTTGTTTAACCTTAGTAAAATGCTGTTTGGGAAAAAAGTATTCCTTTGGCATGTTATTCCTTGTACATTTTACTCAATAGATGATTTAAGCAAAATTGTACCATCACGCTTGTGTGATTTTGTGAATAATAGGAACTACTTCAATCTGTTAGATTGTCACTCAGAAATGTCACCTTTTCTCTATGACCCTCTTCAAAAAAAATACTCCTTTGAAAATCGTACATATTTGATTCCATGCACAGATCTTGTGAAAAATTCAAGCACTGATGTGTAACAACTGCTGTTAGTTTCATTTCATCAAAGATTCATTCAGTCCTTATTTATTTCAAAAAATGTTTTAAAGATTATTTTACACAAAAACAAACATTCCTTGATAATATCCTTGCTACATTTCTTTCACTGATATCACACATTCAGATCAGCGTGGAAATATTCAAAAATTGTTTGGAGACTCATTTTTGTGTTGAGTTTACATTATGGTTAGAAACTTGTAATGAAGGTGAAAAGGTTATCTCCAAGTCCACCTTATGGATAACTTGAAACGCCCATATACAAATTTTAAGACATACAATAAACATAGTAAAGAACAGTAGTGAACGCGAGTAGTGATAAGTACATGTATACACAAAACATTGCAATGAATGAAATATAACAAAAATCCTTTTGTGAGGATTTTCAACATCAAATAGAACAACAGAGGCATCAATATTGGGTTCGAGGAAAATTGATCCATAAATCCTTTACCACACTTTCCCTATTTCCTCTATTATTATGCATATTTTCATATTTCATTTTAAATTCTTGGGTGAATACATTTGTCGCTGTCAATGTAAGTTTTGTTTAGAAAATCATTGTTCATTTCCAGTCTTTAAAACAGCAAATTTAGGTGTATGTTGAAATCAGTCAGGTCTGTTAAAAGGTACTTTTGTACCTTGATTGTTTTTATTTGCGTCAATTCCCCTTCCTAAATTTGAGGGAATAAAATGGTGGGTTTAAAATGGTCGATCCTACTATTATCGCTGCTGAAAATGTCAGTTAGAGTAGTCCATTTGGTTTAAGTTTCAAGTCTGTTTTCACACTTTGGGCTTTTTGTGGTCAGTCAAGGTTTAATTCCTTTTGTTAAAATCATTCTTCATTTGAACACTGTTGAAAAAAAAAAGTTTTATAGGATTTATTGGGGTTTTTTTATAGGCAGGACCACTGGGTTAAAATGTTTAGATGCAGTTTTGCTTTTGCACTTTATTTCATGTTTTCATAGTGATACACTTGGGTCAGATTTGGTTTATATTTTGGTTTCAAATTCAACGTTTTCCCCATAAAGCATTTTTTCAGTCTATTTTCCCGCATTTCTTGCATGCTTTCTTCTTGATTTATCAGTATTTTCCTCCAATACATTTTAAATGATACATCCACATGTACAACGTACAAATTTGTGCAATTCAAGATGGCAGCACCCATTATCGCAAATAATACAAACGAAGGTCTATCAACTTAAAGATTGACCCCTCAAACCACAGCCGGTTCTATGCCCTTCCTTCCACACAATATGAAGCCTTGACAATACCATTTGATGATTGACATTTTCATTCAAAATACACAAGTTATCTCCATATAATAAAACTTGTTTTGTAACATTTCAGTAAATGTTAGGTTGATAGGAAAAAAGGCACACGTCCACAGGACAGAAAATAGTTTATGTTTCCAACTTTTCATATAGAATAAGCGCATAAAAACACACATATGATTCCAGGCAAGGGACAAGGTTATAGTTAATTTTTTTTTTCATCAAACACAGTGGATATGAAAATGAGTATTGCACTGTTTCAGAGCAAAGTCATACTCTTTTATAATAAATTCCTCTGCACATGCATTTGCCTTCTTATGAAAAAATATTTGCAGACACAATAGTCATTTCTCCTTCTTTGCATCGAGTATATGTAATTATTTTATAGAAAATTAAGAAATTAATTAAATTTAGTCAAAATTGAAATAAATCAAATTTATTACATTACATATTTTTAACTTATTTATACTTTTCTAACAGAGGGCGCGTTTATTGCAGTGGTTCTACGGGCCAAGAGTAATATTTCATATATTTTTTTCACATTTAATTTTTATACACGGTGCATTTGTTTTCTGCACATAAGCCATTGTAGTTATCATTTAGGCCTGTAAGGCAGAATTTTCTACTCTACAGGCATTGACAGGGCAGACAGGGCCTTTAACCCATTAACACGTTCCTGTAGGAATTGTCGTCTGGATCTCTGATTCTTTTGAAAATAACTTAGGAGCTAAGAATGATTTTACAAAATATTTGAAGGAGAGTTGTTGGTAATGTTCTGATAAATATTTCTCCTTCAAATATTTTCCTAAATATGCTTTTGCTTGAAAGATTTCACGTAAATTGTCAGACCTGGTGTTGGCCGTTGCGAGCATTAATGGGTTAACGGCCAACAGGAAATCAGGGCTTTGCTCTGAGGATGTTGTTATTCTTTAACCTATTCATGCCTTAAGGAGCCAAAATGGGCATGATCGCTTTGAAGATATCTTCTTAGAAAGGCACATCTTGGTAAAAATATGAAGGGGAAATGTTTGTCAGAACTCAATCCACAACTCTCCTTGAAATATCTATTAAATATATGCTTAATTACAAAGTTAACTTCATAAGTATCACAGGTACGGACAAAACCCTTCGAGTAGATCTTCATGCCTTTAGTCTAATCAAGACTGTAACTCGACCAGTATTGTCTGGACCTGTCACACTTTGGGAAGTAACCTTGAAATGTAGCAGAAATTTGCAAAATATCTGAGGGAGAGTTGTAGATAGAGTTTGAATGAACAATTCTATTTCAATTGTTTTTCTTAATATTGCATTTGTAAGAGAGATATCACCATAACTGTCAGGCTTTTTTGGCTGCTACATGTATGAATGGGTTTTTAAATCTTTCATTTCCCTCCAAAACGCTTTTATTCTCTTACAGACAAAATTTCCTCCCAGCTTTAGCCTTCCTTGTAAATCATGCTTTTATCATCCTTATCCCATTTACACTCTGAGCGGCCAAAACAGGCCTGACAATTTTGGAAATATCTTACTTATAAAGGCTTTTTCTGGAGAACTTGTAGAACAGAAATGTTGATGAGATGTCATTCAACAATTCTCCTACAAATATTTTGTGAAATTTTGCTTTATTCCCAAGTTATTTTCGAAAGTATATGAGTAGCAGACGATACTTTCTAGAGGAACTCTGAGTGTCAATGGTTTATACACAGTGCATTTTATTTATGTAAGCCCCTTCTGAAAACGCTGTACTGCATGAAAATGTGGGTTTAATTGTTGATTCGGTTTATTCTATTTAAGTGAAAAATGTAGGGAACTACTTTCGTTTCCGCTCTGCTTTTGTTTTTTAGTAAGGACAGTCACTGGATGGAAAAAAAATCTGCTATGCACTTAGTTTCATCATGTGCCACAAGGGGGCAGTTTCCTACCACACCAATAACTCAAGTCAATCCATAGCCTAGATTTCTAGGCTGTCATATGTATTTATCTGTCATGTTTTTTATGTTACCAGTCTAGTCAATCCAGTGATCAAGCAGAAACGTTGCACCTCCTAATCAATAAGTATTTTCCTTTCATTGTATGGGTATTTAACTTTTTGCATTTTGCATGATTATCTACCATACATGGTACTTCGTAACACTGCTTGGTCTACGAAGAAGGGAACGTCAACTTTTCAGGGACTAGGAGCCTAGTCTAGTCAATCAAAAGATCAAGCCGAGATGTTGTACCTCTTAAATATTAAGTCTTTTCCTTTCTTATAATACATCAGGTTCATGTTTTGCATTTTGAATGCCTTGAAAGTAACAACAGAGAAAGTAAAAACGATAGTCGTTCAACAACAAAAAAGCGCACAATCGGTAAATCGTCCTACCTTGTGGCTGTCCATGAAGGATGTTGACGGTGCAGGAGCGGTGGGCCTCGTTCTGAGAGTTGACGACGACGGCGTAGAGCATCCCGCGTCGCGAGCAGTCCTCCACGGCCGCGGCTACACTGATGCCCTCTGGTGGGATGTCCACTTGTGTGCTCACGCGGTCCTTCAGACGACGCTCGATCATCTCCGCATAACCCCTGAAGAAAATTTGGACACGTCATTTTATTTATGAATTTTTCTGCCACATTAAGACTTGAGCAATAATTTCATGCCATTATGAACTAGTTACTAGTAAGGTTTTGTTGTATCAGCAAAATTTACAGTGGGGTCGATATTTGGTGAAAAAGCGACTGGCAGTAGGTCCAGGGTGGTCAAATTTCCCAAAAGTTATTTTGTAAAATAATTTAAGTGGACCACCAAATTCCTAAGGTGGTCAACATTAGAGAGAATTTACGGTAGTCCATATTTTAATGTGGAGGAAACCCAGCATGGTGATAGACATCAAATAATCCAATACTCAGATTACCAACTAGTTCACCTAATAGAGGACTAACTGTCAAAGATTTGTTTGCTGCCGCTTTGATAATTACATAATAAATAAGAAGTTACATGGAACATTTGTCAAAGTTCCTCTTCAGTTCATTTTCTCAAAATTTGACTCGATCGCACTAGCATCAAAAAGAAGAGCTTGTGTAGATGCATTTGTGATCCGTTGGACAATGTCTTGACAAAAGACATTAACCCTTCCAATGCAAAAGGACGCAAAGATACTTGAATACTGTCTAAACCCTGTCACGTTGATATTCATTGGATTGCTCTCGCTGAGCACTCTAAGATGAGTAACCATATGCCAGGGATTTGGTCATTTTTCAGATTTTTTGCATCACTTTGTATTGGCCAAATTAGCCACCAGCAGCATACGGGTTAAGAGGGGTAAATACCTTAGCTGCTTTCCGACGCCGATAATCTCACACTCAGCGGCCCGGGGGGGTTCCTTGTGATCCCGCTCTCGCTCACGGAAAGACTCGCGACCATACGGTTCCGGCTCACGTCTGCAACACAAAACAATACATGAATATACCTAACAATGTATCAATATACCAAACAATATATGAACATAACTAACATTGTATCAATATACCAAACAATATATGAAAATAATAAGTACTGCATAACTGGTATTTTTTACAGGCATTTTATTTTCGCTATTTTCATGCTACCCATATAGCACTAAAATAACATCCTTCAAATAAATATCCTGGTTTAATATTTGGTTTAGTTTGAGTGCTCATTTGCGTGGAATTAAAGTAGCACAAATACCTTCTAGAGAGGTTGTAAAGTGAAACTCTTAGCACTGCAAATTAAAGCTGTATACAGTAACAATTTGGAATTTCATCATTTTTTCTGCCATATTGCGGCTGAGTCGTGACTAGCCAGTTGTAACTGGTGGAGGAAACTAGTACACGGTGAAAAACACCGCCTAGCCCCAAGTCACAGACAACTTTCTCACATGCCTAACGTGATATTCAAACCACGAGTGGTGAGAGACAGCTAGCAGTCAGTGGCAATGTCTTAGACCACATGGCCATTAGGGCAGGCCTTGAATATACCAAACAATATTTGAGTATACCAAACAATACATAGATACAACAATCACTAATATGCTGATATCCCTCGAACAAATATTTATCCAATTTATGAATAATTCCTAAGTTATTTACAAAAGTTTGATATGTCCAGACGACATTTCAATAGAAGACCTCCAGGATTGAATGGGTTATGATAATTCTCTGACCTGTATGGCGGGTCCCTTGGTTCGCGTTTGTCATATGGGTCCTCGCCTGGTCGTCGGTAAGGTTCATCGTAAGGGTCTCGACGTTCACGCGCGTATGGGTCTTCTCGTCTGAAATATGACATCATGAACAAAATACCATTCTCTTTCTGTTTATATGGATGATTTTTTTTTTAATGAAAATAGTTTCAATTTCGATTCTTCATGGATGTAAGGTGGGCAACACAAGGAGGGTCTTAGCCAGGATTTTAAAAATGCCTGTCCAAAACAACAACTCCAAAATTTCTGACCGTCCAGATTTAGCTACTAAATATATAACAAAATTAGGTCCTTGGGAGGCAGGCAGTTTTGTTTGAAATATTGTTAACCCTTCCAATACTAAGGCTACTTTCGTACAAAGTACAAAGACGCAAAGATTTTTGAAAAGCCTCTAAACCCTGTCAAGTTGATATTCATTGGATAGCGCTTGCTGAGTACTCTCAGATGAGCACCCATGACCCAGGGTTTCAGTGATTTCATCAGGTTTTTTGCATCATTTTGTACAAGTCAAATTGGCCACCAGCAGCATAAGGGTTAAGGTATTGTATTGTTAAGGAAATATTGATATTGTATCGTATCGCAACAATGTTAAAGATGCATATCCCTATAGTAGTTAGTCCTACCTTTCTCTTCCCCATCGATCATCGTATGGGTCCCGCCTGACGGGCGATCTTTCTCGCCCAGGAGGGCCGCGGGGTGGTGGGGATCTGTCTCTAGGGTAGCGATCATAGCTGTCTCTCTCATACGGATCTGGTCGCCCCCTGAAAATAGAACATAACAATGATGGTAAAATATGCATGTCTGATATCCCTCTATTTTAAGGTCTGTAGGGAACCTGCATAAGATCTAGAAAAATCCAAAACTTCCTGCTTCCGCAACCAACCAAACTGATGGTTTTTCTAAATGTATTCATGACTTATAAATAAGCCACAGAGCATGGGAACACTTACATCAATAAACAAAATACATCTGTTTAGCAAACAGTTATGCCCTGTTTAAAAAGAGCATCAGAGAAGAAATGGAAAATTTTCTTTGGTACATCATAAACATAAGGGGGATTTCAACAAGAATAGAGTAAGAAATAGGGATGCTTCACCATAAAGTGAATAGGAATACAGATTCAACCTCAGGAAAATATCTGTTTATTCATGAAAGAGTAAGGTACAAAGAATAGCAGTTCATTTTGCACAGCCAGAGATCCAGTTGCCTGCCTCCAGATGTCACCCCTTGTGGATAGATGGCACTGCAGTATGCTAGGAAGATAGTTGGAAATATACTGCCAGTACAATCTATCCTGTGGCAATTGTGCGAACTAAATGGCCAACAGTAGGCCAAAAGCCCTTATGTAGGTGTAGGCATAGATTTATTTATATAATATGGTAAAACACAGTAACGCTTGGTAGCTAGAGTATTATAGGCCGCTTAACTTGCCAGATTTACTTTAGTAGACATCAATGTCATCCCCCACACAAACAAAAAAGAAACCAATGTAGTGACCTTATTAGGGGTAATTAGGCTAATTAAGCCTTTAACCCTTTAATACTTGCAGGGGCCTAAAGCGGCCTGGCAATTTGATGAAATCTTGCAGGCAAAAGCAAAATTATGAAAATGTTCGATCTGGAAATGCTTATCAGAATACTACCCACTCCTCTCATTCAAATATTTAGTGAAATCACTCTTAAAAGTTATTGTTAAAAGTATCATTGATCCAGACGACAACTAAAGGAGAGGGAACTATTAATGGGTCCTTCCTTCGCTAGCCCTGCAAGACCAGAAAATTTTGAGCAAAAATATATTTTGTTAAGTACTGAAGGAAATTGTTTACAGATCCTAATTACCCAATACTTTAAAAAGTTATCCAAAATCATATACTAAAGTCCTAGGTTGGATAAGGTAGTGTGATTAAGTGTAGATGATAACTGAAAGGGTATCCCTAAGCATGTATATCCAATATGATCTTCTATAAACCTAGAAATCCAAAAGGTTAACTTTATGAATGTGGGCTGCAGCAAAAACATGGTGAAGTATCCGAAGTGCTCATCTGATATCTAGATGAAACGAAATTCCAATCCATTCCAGCGGCATCTGTGTGAAAAACTCCAAAAATAAAAATCTGTCCTGAAAAAAGTTGCACTCCCCTGAGAAAATGACACGTCCAAAAAAGGTGGTCCAAAGGGAGATGGTCCAAAAGGTGGTCCAAATGTTAGTTGTCTTCGAATAGAGCTGTGGGTGGGAAAGTTTTGGGACAGAAAAAGATGGGGTAACCTGTTCCATAATAACACTTTTGAACTGAGTTAACCTATTACTTTTACGCTTTTACGCTTCGGCGTAGTCAATAAATATACATACATTCATGCCCCTTTTTTCAGAAATGCAATTTGATACATAGTATTTGTAGAAGTAAATACACTTTCTAATGATTCCTTTTCTTGTATATTCTCCTAGATTTTTCTACTTTTCAGATGTAAATTAGGTTAATAAATATACAATAGAACTGCCCACTATTGAATATTGAATCAAGAAAGACCAATCTTGAAAAGCTGAACATATCAGAAAATTGTAAGGGGCATGTATTTTGCAAGGCAAAAAACCTGTTCAACATATTCAACTTTAATGAATTTTTTTTGTGAAAAGCTTTGATGCTAATATCTTTGGAATTCACTTGTATATAAGCAATTTATCAGAGAAAGGGGACAAATATGCCAATAAGAGAGAATTACTAAATAGAAACTGCTTGACCTGTTTAGAAGGATCACTAATTCACTATTAATACTCATCTAAATATTGCAGTTGTTTTGAAATACTGTTGGCAACATGGGGGGGGGGGGGGGGGGGGGGGAGAGGACAAACTACACAGATGGGTACATCATCTTATTAGGACCGTCATTGATAAGACAAGTATCGATCAATCGAAATAATTTTTCCAATTAATCGAAAAAAATATTTTGTCAATTATTATGTCAATTAGTCGAAACACATTTTTTCAGACTTTTACAACGTTCATTGTCTTAGCATTGTGAGAATCTTAGGATCCTAGCCACAAAAATAGTGTGGAACATGTGAAAATATTCTATTAGTGCATTTCTTCAAAATCGAATCGTAATCGGAAAATAAAATGTCAATGATCGAATCGAAAAAAATTGGATTTCAATGACAGTCCTACATTTTATGACAGTAAGAGTATAATAGTCAGTTACAGACTTGCTCCTCAGCAGTGAATACTGTGAGGCATCGGAAAATTTGAATACTAATACCTAATACATTTCTTAAACGTCGAGTATAGCGTTTAGAGGGTATTTTGGAAAATTTGGTGACTAATACCTAACAAATTTTTGTACAAGATGCGTAAAGCAAGAGAGGATATTTTGGTGAATTGGGTGACTAATACCTAGTGAATTTTTGTGTATTGAATAAAGCGAGAGTAGAACTTTTGCAAATTTGGCGACTAATTTCTAGAACATTTTGGTACATTGCGTAAAGTGAGAGAGGAATTTTTTCCAAATTTGGTGACTAATTTCTAGATCATTTTGGTAGAGTGAAGCAATAGAGGATAATGTGGCAAATTTGATAACTAATTTCTAGAGAGTTTTAGTACATTGCGTCAGGTGAGAGGATTTTTTTTGCAAATTTGGTGACTAATTACTAGAGGATTTTTTGTACATTGCTTAAAGTGACAGAGGATTTTTTCCAAATTCGGTGACTAATTTCTAGAGCATTTTGGTACATAGGGTGAAACAATAGAGGATTATGTGGCAATTTCAGTGACTGATTTCGGAAGCATTTTTGTACACTGAGTAAAGCAGGAGGGTAAAGACAACGATAAAATCTACTCCATTCATCCTACAACATAAAGAGGGAGTAACATAGAGAGAGAGAGTACGACGTAAGAAGGTATTGTTAGGTTGTGGACTTGCCCCTTATGGATCATGTCACGGCTCGGAAGATCATCATCATCATCGTGATCATACTGACTTCCACCATATCTAAAACAAAAACCACTGCTCCGTCAGATGCGACGTAATCTAGGACTGTGCACTGGTACCCAGTATAAGCACCGTACTAAAGACCATTTCACAAAATACCGGTGCATACTTGTTTCAATTTATAACAGTATGCTTATCAGTATTTTGCGAAAATGAAAACTGATATGACTACAAGTTTGATTTCCTAAAAGACCCCCCCCCCCCCCCCCCCCCCCCCCACCCAAACAGCTCAGACTATGAGAAAATTAAGTTGTATTTATGGCTGCCGAACTTGTTAACTTTGAAGTGCCATACAGCAAAGTTAGTACCATATTGCTTGTGCCATTGAAACACTAGTGTTATGATTGTTAATACTACCACGTAGTTGTGCTGCGTTAGTGATTTGGCAGCTGTAAGTTCACCTTTTCTTTGGTTAAAGTGCCTGACATAAATCGAGATGCTATCGATTTATATCAGGAACTAATAAGCTGAGTGTGTACCTAGTGCAGTTTGAGTAACCAATATTTACAGTAATATTGTCCCGTTTCAATGGTACTAGATATGACACTGTACCCCTTCGCCCTTAATGGTATGCAGGCCTATGAACACCAAAAGCAGCTAAAACAAACAAAGGTCTCTCACAGAGGTGCATTCATGGGGGGATATCAACCAATGACCTCACCACCATTGACACATGAGCTCACAGAATACGGTTTCTTTAGATAAAAGTTTATTATTCAGCCTAGCAATTAAGAAATAAATACTTACTAATGGAGATTTATTAAAATTTATATGTTCATTTCATTTTAAAATGTGCTGACGAGGTACAAAGGACAGAATAACACTCAACAATGCCTGTATACATCCAGGATTGAAAACAAGACTTGACAGTAGTAAGCAGTGATAAGGTCTCCTGTGTTAGGTTTGTGTTCCCTACATAGACGAGTCGACCACTCCAGCTCGAGCTTGGCTCGTATGGCTTCAGTACCTGAGCCACTCAAGTTAGTGAGCGGTGAGGGCAGCGCTAGTCTCTCACATGCCTAGTAGAGCCCAAAGGAAGCGGTACTACATGTAGATGAACAGCAAAAGAAAGGAGGGCAGGGCTTGAGAGCAACCAAAATCAGTAGGTAGTTCAACAGGTCGAGTTGGACACAAAAATCTATAGCAAAAATGTTGACTTTTTTGCTATAATTGGGTTCTAGGATTCACCTCTGGTATGAGGCAAACTAAGTCATTTGTCAAAAAAGAGTGCGCTCAGCTCGACTAGAGTTTTTCATACATCCAAGCCTACCCTTAAACTGAGAATTAAAACTCTAGGGAATATCTTTTCCAAGAGTGATTATGTGTTATATGTGTTCAATACTACCGAAGCATCTCCATGCTGTAAACCTTACCTCATCGGAGGTCTTCCGTCACGCTCCCCCATGCGTCCGTCTCGATCCCCCATTCTGCCGTCACGCTCTCCCATTCGGCCGTCACGTTCTCCCATTCGGCCGTCACGCTCCCCCATGCGGCCGTCACGATCACCCATCCTAGGTGGCGGTGGGGCTGATTTTCTGCCTTCTGCTGCCATCTTCACATCTGGAAGAAAAGGAATAATTTGTAAGCTACCAGTTTTGTATCGTGTATGACTTATCCATGTGTTTCAACATGAAAATATAAATGGTTAATTCAAACCTTATATTCACCACATTGCAGGTTTAACTTTTAATGACATACATCTAAAGAGCAACAAAAGGGTGAAACACTTATTTCTGCTATCAGCGTTCAACATATGTGATGATTTTTCAACTAAATGGCACTGCTGATGAAGTTGGGCTGTTGAAGCCTAAAATCTACTTGCCTAATCTAAAATTACACAATAACATAGTTTAATACTATCCATAAGTGGATCGATTTAAACTTATTCTCATTCTTTATATTTCAATAAATACCTTATGAATACTGAAATATAGAAAGATAAGTACTACCAAAAAACTGGTTAAGAAAAATATATCTTCATCTTAATAATCTCCTTGGTATTTTTGAACAATCGATTTAACCAGGGCTAGTCAGGCGAGGGATATTTCATACTTTGGAAAGATTTTAACGCCAGTGAGACCAAATTGTGACTTCCCCCACAAAAGTCTGATGCCAAATTAAATGGGGATTATTGGCGAAAATCTAATACTAGGTTGTTCATGTTCGACATTCTTTTAACGTTTTGGTCCAAAATAGCAATGTGACATCAAAATGATTCTTGGATAGAGCACAACATTCTGACAGCCAATCACATAATTTTCAAGCCACGAAGAGGGGCTTAAAGATTGACGAGCCAGGCATTTCTTTATAAGAATATCGATTTCTTACATGCAAACATGTGTGCATGGTTCTCTGGGTTAGTATACACACAAGCATATGGCATTGGAAGGGTTAATGTTATTTAGAAAACCAAAAAAGCAATTGAATACTTTAGTTAAGTATTCTTGAATACATTAAAATTCTTGCCGCCATATTTAAAATCTATAATTCTTCTAGGACATCATACATCATGGTCTTAGCCAGCAGGGCGTCTGGGTGTCTTTTTGGACACCCAATCCCTTAAAAAGAACCCCTCAGGACACCCAATTTTTTAGTGTGGAATTTCTAAAAATTTCAATCTCAAGTTTATAATTGAGTTTTTTCATCTCCTTACAATTCCCACGACATTGTTTAATGACATCATGCCTTATTTTGATGAATTTACACATGTTTATGGTTGAAATATGAGTATATTGTGATCCCCCTTAAAAATTAGGACACCCAAAGATTTTACATTTGCCAATTTTAGGCACCCAATTTTTAATTCCTGGCTAAGACACTGCTAGTCACAGTTATATGAGCAAAATAGTCAGGACCTGTTTAGCCTCTAAAAAGCAGGCATAGGTAAAAGGGCAACTATATCAGAGACTTTAAGTGCAGATAGTTTATTGAGGTCTCTTCAGGACATTAGGAATGTTTGAAAAACACACATTATCAACCAAAAGAACTTATTCCAAAAATTCTAAGAAACTCCTTTTAATCAAGTGATCTAAAATGTTCCCATTGAATATCATTCAAGCTAAGCATGTAACATACAACATGCATATAAAATGCATTTTCTACGAGAAACATCTAATAACTTGCCATCTCTCTCAAAAAAGAACATCCAGAATTTGACAAATCCAAGTTTTAAAAATTTGGGTTCAAAGTACTAATTAAAATCCTATTTATGAACATGATTTTTTAGCCAACACTGAAATTCAATTCTCTGACCTTTCTGCACTCAACCATAACTTGTCTCTAGAGCAAGGACAAATAACAAGAAGCCATTATAGAAGAGTATAATTTATTCACGAGAAACAGAATATTGTTACATTTGCTTGACAATGGATTTCCATTTCCGTGCATTGAACAAGGTAAGAACGTGATTTAGAACTGGGCGGCCATTGTTGCTAAGTTTGCTTGGCAACATGGCTGAAACGCAGGGCAATAATTGACCGCGTATAATTCCTTTGTTGCAAAGATTCTTTTGCAGTTATGCCGTTGTGCTAGTTAGTATAGCAGCGGTTGATTTGTGCTGTTAGAAATTTTGCCCTCCCACCCACCCTGAGTTAGTGCTCAATTCATTTCATGACGGTATTGCAGACTTGTATTTTATTGTTAAATGTTTATCTCTTGGCGACTTCTCAATCTTGTTGCCATGGTGATTCAGGTCCTTACGTTGAATGTATAGTAGACACAGAGCATTTGGCTCTTAAACATTTATATAAGTGTCTAAGTAATACATAGAGTGGAAGTAATTTCTAATTTAATGGTACTTAAACTCCACAATTTAAATTAACAGTGTGTACTTGCTTTAAGACAATCTGTTTGGTTTAATAACAGAGTGAAGCTTGTGGAGGTGCTTAAAGGATCATCACTTGGGATATAACATTTTATTTAGTGTATTATAAGTGTATATATGTTATTTACATCAGAGAATTTAGATAAGGTGTTAATAAAAATTTATTGTCTACAAATTAATTCCGTTGTCTGGTCTTCCTTGGTTAATGCAGGAATTTAATTAACTCATTCTTTTTTCTCTTTTTATTTCTCTTCACTCATGCAAATTAACATTATTTAAGTTTTCTTAGACCAATAAAGAAAATCTGGGGGTCTCCTTACACAAATTACACTCATTATCAATAGTTTGCTGGAATTAGCAATAAAATTCCAATAAGTTTAAATGATAAATCTAGTTAATCAACTTTTCTACTTCAACTGTTGGAATGTTCAGAAAAATGAGCATCAGGTACAAGGAGCCTAATAATTCAGTTTTAATTCAATGAATAATATTTCAATTAATCCATATTTTGCCAAAAAGCTTTACATGATAAGCTAATACCTTAGTGTCCAGGGTCTGCCACTTAGATTTCAGGCTAGGGGCCTGAAAAGGTCTTTTGATAAATTTAGTGGTCAAAAAGGATTTCTTTATTATTAATTTATTATAATACTATTTCGGGCCCCTAGTGGGCCTAGTCTGAAAAATCTAGGGGCCCACAGCAAAATCTAGGGGCATATGCCCCTGGGCCCCTGGGAATGTCGAACCCTGATGTTTTTGAAGGACACATTCTAGAATATAGAAAATAATACTGAAGATCATCCCACATTTTTGTTAGTGAGCTTGATATTATTGTGGAAAAATCGGTACTAGTCGTATTAGTTATTCTTTTACAACTACTTATCATATCATTTTCATAACAACTATCTAGAAATTAAATTTCCTGTATACCCCTAAATCTCTCACAATGATATGCATTTCTTGAACTCTTTAAATTCAATGTTTTCCTGAAAATCTTCATCGGAGAAAATGTAGGCAATATGTCATACTAATTCAAAAGTATAAGATTCATGCTGACATCTAAATGATGAAACTTTTCTCAAGTTTATTTACAATTATTATTATTTTTACCATTATTATAGTTATCTTTGTTATAATTATCATTTTTGTTATAATTATTATTATTGTTATCATTCTTGTTATTATTATCATTAACATTTTAAGTAGTATTACTATTATTAACATTAACTGCCATAGTACATACAACAGCAAACAAGTTCAAAGATGAGAATGTTTTAATCCACCCACCACATATTGGCTTTAATAAGAAAAAAACAAGTTGTTTATAACCGATGGAAAAGAGGTTGGAGGGGCTGGACGTTTCGGTCAACCCTGGATGTGCAACAGGACATGTTAGGTGGAGATTCCATTACCTAAAATGGCAATTCGCATTTAAATGTTTCGGGCCAAAAACGAAGAATCGGCACTCACCAACTTTGTATCCTTTTATGGTGGACATATTCTCTGATTTGACAGCCTCCAGGCCTGATGCCTCGTCCAGAAATTGCACGAATCCGAATCCTTTGTGTATAGACATCCCTGTACAGGAGAAAATCAACGAGAGAACGTGATAAAAAGAGAAACGCAGCACGCACCTATGAATGAGCCTTTGACTCTGGTTCCCGTCGTCTCCGTGACCGCAACGAGGGCGTCCCTCTCCTCTAGGTACTGAACAAATGCAAACCCTTTATGTACTGACAGACCTAGAATGGAAATCGACAGACTTAGGCGAAATGAACAAACACAAAAATGCTGGCTATAATCCCATCATCTGGACATGCATACCCTGAAATAACCCACATGTGGACACCAAATACCTTAGAACTTCGACAAGAATATTGTTTTACATTGCCAATTCCAAGCAAATATTTCAAAATTTCCAAGAGAATGTATATATGTCAAAGTTACAACTTTTATGAAACACATTAGCAATTAGAGTGATATTTGAAAAAAAAGGAAAGGGTTTGCAAGCTTATAAAGTTGAAATACCTCCCAACAGCTTCCAGAGAGGTCTCAATACATTGCAACCTTCCGCTCACATTGAGAGAACTTAGTCACTTATCAGTCAACCTTGACCCAGAGAGTGCACGCGAGACAAAGAACTGAGTGCAAGACACGTGAGACTTGTGAGAGATAGACTCTATGGAAGCTGTGTGTGACATATACCCGAGGGAATATCACACACACACCACAGCTCCCGAGGGATCTATGTGGCTTGTACCACAGGTGGGTACCTTTCACTAATCATGGTCCAAGTAAAGCTTATACCATGGGTGCCATCAGCCAATCAGAAGCCTCGAAAGTGAGTGGTTATTTCACATAACCTGTCCAAGTTGTGTGTTTGGGCTTGTGGTCAGCAGATAAACCATGAGCTGCACAAACAAATGATACCCTTTGTTCTCCTCAGGAACAAATGGGCAGC
This sequence comes from Maea johnstoni, assembly GCA_963942565.1. Classification (NCBI taxonomy): domain Eukaryota; kingdom Metazoa; phylum Annelida; class Polychaeta; order Spionida; family Magelonidae; genus Maea; species Maea johnstoni. The sequence goes on along the minus strand of OZ012688.1, from coordinate 17,191,884 downwards.
TAATCGCGACAACTGTCCACTGGATAGAACATAAAGGGGTCAACTAAAAAGGTAAAATGGAACAATTAAAAGGAAAAATAACAGAGAAAACATTACTTGATTGTCTTGATTCTCATTATACATGCTTAATGTTTACAAATGCACAGGAGTCCCTAATTTAGCAGGTTATACTGTTATACTAAATAGTTATTTACTTGGGGTCAAGTTCAGGGCACTTTCATGTTTTTATATATAATTGCAGTTAATAGTAGCAATATCCTATAACTGAATGCTTTATGAGTGTAGGCAAGATGGAGTTAATGATTAAGAAAACGTTGCTACATTTGTTTCATACACTATGAGATGTGGAGATATTGAAACATCAAATCTTTCAGAACATTTGTCAGTGATCCTTGGCTTTTAACCTTTATTTCACCTGGCAGATAAGTTTAACTACATATTTGATTTTTCTTATGAAAGAGAGCTGTGCTAATTTCAAATTTAGACTTATTAAGTATCATAGAAGGGCTGTCATTGTTTAAGAATGTGTGACAAAGGAGAACAACAAAAATAGTTCAATGTGATACATTTTTTATTTGAGGTACCGTAAGAACGAAGCTTGCATGCTATTGTAAATGCAAAAATGTAATCTTTATTTCAAGAGGCAAAACTTACAACCCACCGTTAACACCGATAAAAATGTATAAGCCCTGAATGCATCATTTGTTTCAATACAGTTTCGAAGTAAAAAATCATACAGTTATTTTGGCCTGCTACCAATTTAAAAGAAATTTGCAATCAAGGCACCAAACTTTGAAAATAAGTTCACTATTAAATATTCAAATTTAGCTTGATTTAAAAACCATTCTCAACTCTAAAACATGGTCCAGATAGGAATAAGGTTGTTATGTTAACACACTACTTTATGTATACATGAGTACATGGTCTTAGCCAGCAGGGCGTCTGGGTGCCCTTTTGGACACCCAAACCCTTGAAAAGAACCCCTCAGGACACCCAGATTTTTTTGTGTGGAATTTCTGAAAATCTCAATCTCAAGCTTATAATTGAATTTTTTCATCTCCTTGCAATTCCCATGACATTGTTTAATGATATCATGCCTTATTTTGATGAATTTACACATGTTTATGGTTGAAATATGAGTACATTGTGATCCTCCTTAAAAATTTGGACGCCCAAAAATTTTACAACTGCCAATTTTAGGCACCCAGTTTCTAAATCCTTTTTTTAATTTTAAATCATTTTTATTTCCTTTCCTTCATAAATCATATACAGTGTACAAATAATAGTGCATGGAATATCACATTAAGGTTAAGTTTCTAAATCCTGGCTAAGACACTGCATGAGTATATACATGCACAGTTACCCACTACAGATGGGCTTGATCAAGCACATGTTAGCATCTAAGCCAAAATATTTTTTTATTCTTACCACATCATGCCTTATATTGCTAGAAAGCTGGTTATTTCTAGTTTCAGAATATCTTTGTTTTGTTTGTATGTGTCCACAAATAAAAAAGTTATGGATGTTTGAGTTAATGGTGTCCACGTTTTATAAAAATGAGACATTGACACTCATTGTAGCTAGCTGATTCACTTACACCATACTTTTCTATAAATGATAAAATCAACTCAAATTTAGGTTTAAACTAGGTTTTTGAAGGTTCTCCTTTAATCACTTAACAAACAATTGTATTTGAAAACTCGAACAGTGTTTTTTGTGGAAGTTGAATTTTGGGATACTTGTGACTCCGTCACATGTGACTCTGTCACAGAAAAAACATGTTTTTAAAAATTTTCTCATATTGAGAATTGTGCTAAAATGCTCAAAACTCAATAAAAATAGGTAAATTGGATGTGATTACTGATGAAATAGCTATTTTGGAAAAATTACATTATTATGGTAGTTTTTGAACTAGGTGACGGAGTCACAGCTAATGTCATGCAGAATATTAGGAAGAATAAATGAGGGAAACATCTACCACTGCATTAAAAGGCTTTTAATGTTTTGAGGATAACAATTTTAAGTTACTAAGATTTTATTAACTAGTATAGAGATCATTTCTTTAACTCAAAAATGGTCTTCTCATTGGGAACAAGTGCTTCTAGGTACTGATGTGCTCTTGATGTATACATCACTTCATACTTGAGATATAGCTCTCATGAAGATGTGATCTGAGTGAAGTAGTTACTTTTTCATAGCTTAACCCTTTGTAAGCAAGAAAGATGAGATATGGTATCAATTTATATCATAATATGCATCTCTTTTCTGTGTCAGTAGCTCTGGAAATGACCTTTTTCTGAGGTCTGTACCATACCACAGCATTAAGATGACAGTTCCAATAGACAGGAGTCTGGCCCCTGCATTTTCAAGATGATAGTGCTCAGTAAATAAGCATATTTCTCAATTTTATATACATATAGAGTACCATAGCTTCAATAGAATTATCTTTGAAAAGTGTTGTCTGGAACTACAAAACTTTCGAAAATCATTGAAAGAAAGCTGTTGGTTTTGTATTGATGGCTATAACATTTTTTCTTCTTGATTTTTTCCAAAATAGGTTTCCCTTAAAAGTACATGTACATATCAAAAGTTGGCAGATCATTTTAGTTGTCACAGGTATGAATAGGGTGAGAAAAGATGCTAGTCCAAAACTCTTGATAATTATGTGTTTTCTTGCATTGCCTTAGCAAGTAGATTTCTGTAGTTAATTCTGTTCCTCAGTTTTTCACATCTTCATAAGTTACAACAGGATGGTTTCAAAATCCATACCCCATCTCTTTTAATAATACATTGTCATAACCTACATCTGTAAATTATCATATTCTTGAGTTCTTTACAGTACCATAGCTTTGTTGTCCCAAAATGCATGATGTTTTCCTAACTTGTGGCATTGGCTTAATATAGCACAGCTCTTTTAGTTAATCTATTCCATGGTTACACAGGTCCATAGCTTCAGACAGGATGCAGTGACAAAACATGATATTTCCTGTCTCATTGTTTTGTCTTAATCTACTGCTGTGGATTGCCTTTACTGGCAGAGCCACACCTTTCAGGGGCAGTACAGGATATACCTGTCTAATTGCAATCCCCTGGTCTGGGCTGTCTGGCTTCTGACCAGTAGGTACATCCCTGTCTGGAGCCTGAGCTATTAGTATGTACAGGATATCAACCCAATAAACACATGCCACACTGTTTACACAGCTTTTGTTTCTAATTTATGTTTTAAGGAAGTGGGAAGATGTAAAGGGTCTTTGAGTAAATATCAAACCTCTCACCCTCTGTCAATGTTACTCACTCAAGACTGAAAGAATTTCTCTGGCATTAAAGGACCTAAACCGTTCAAAGAATGTACTATCTGTATTGTTGTGTTTTTAAAAATATGTTTCACCTTTGTTGAGTATTAATGTACTTTCAAACTTTGAATTTTAATGAGACACATAAATTTCCAATATTTTTGATAATTAATGGCAAATTAGAAGAAAACTCATGTTATGCACTATCAGTGTGACTCCGTCACAGTAGGCAGATGTGACTCCGTCACAAGACATCGTCTGACATTTTGCTCAATAAAGTCATTATTGGAGATCATTTTCACTCGATATTTAGTTTTGTCATAGAAAACAAAATTTCAGACCAAACCATCTAAGAAAACTTTGAAAATTCTGAAAAGAACAGCATGTTATGGGGTTTTGAATTAAAGGGCTAAAATCAGTTGCTAATTTCCCATGACTCCGTCACAGGCAACAAATTTCCACTTTTTGGCATAAAAAACTTCTAAAGTAAAGTTATCTCTTCTATAATATGAAAGTACAAGTGGAGACCTTCATAATGATGTATAGTATGGTAGGCTAGCTATATAGTTTAATTGGGAAAATTCCTGACAACTGTAATTTTGTGACTCCGTCACAGCTTGATCGAGCCCAGATACAGTCACCCACTGCAGGGCCTGAGGATGTATAAGAAATAAATTGTAAATGTACTTACCAGCTATTTTACCATATTTGCCAAAAATCTCCTCCAGGTCATCCCTGGTCACTCTGTCGGTGGGTAAATTTCCAATAAAAACGCGGCTGTTGAGTAACTTGGGATTGTCGCTGTTTGTGCTGATGCTGGGAGGGGGTCTGTGGGCGCCTTCCCTTGGGGGAAGTCTCTCTCTGGATCGGTCTCTTTCTGATGACATATTTACCTCTCACTGAAAACAGATACAATATTTTAAATACATTAGTTGGATGGACACTGCAGGGTCTTAGCCAGGATTTGGAAACTGGGTGCCCAAAATTGGTGATTGTAAAATCTTTGGCTATCCTATTTTTCAAGGGAGACCAATTTCTCAAGGGAGACTTTGATTATGTACAACCCTAAACATGTATTCATTACTATTCAATCGTTGAAATAAGGCATAATGTCCTTATACAATTATGACATTTTAAGAAATGACTAACATCATTTTTTTATATTTGGGTGTCCTGAGGGTTGATTTTTGAAGACCTGTATGGGTGTCCAAAAGATACCCAGACGCTCTGCTGGCTAAGACTATGATGGACATGAAATCATAAAATACTGGTATGAATGTACTAGCAGGGAGTTAGCCAGGACCCATCCTGCCTGTCTTTTGGACAGGTAGTTTCCTAAAAACCTGTTTGGACAGGCAAAAATCTCAATGAAGACTTTTCAATTTTGACTTTTGGAAGGTAATAACCTAATATTTTCCTAACAACCCATCTTCTAGGACACAGCTGAAGTGTAAATCGGCCTCTTTTGACATACTAGGCTTTTAAATGTAGCTTGTGTAAGGATTTGAAGTAGATTAGTAGCTAAATCTGGATGGGCAGTTATTTGAAAATTGCTGTTTTGGAGAGGCATTTTTGAAATCCTGGCTAAGACCCTGTGTACTAGTAATAGGAATCGGCTCGGATTTTCATGATCGATCATCTGTTGGGTACAACCGATCGATGATGGATCATAATCGGTTGCGGGCGCTTTCATCTCAGCAGAACTTATTGGCTATTTCTGCCGCTAACTGGCGCTAAGGAATTAATGTTTCGGACATTTTCTGGTACAGTTTTTGGCGAAAAACTTGGTAAAAATATGTCCAGGAAGACGTGTCACAACACAACCTTTTTGCTGTTTATTCCAATAATCGATGCCAAATTTTGAGATCGATTAATCGAAATCGGAACCCTTTCAATCCGATGATCGATTATAATCGATCATCGGATAATGACTAGTATGTACACTGGTAATTTTACCTTCCTTAAAGGGGAACTTGGGGAAAAACACATCATAGGTTTATATGAAAGTTCATGAACATAGCTCAACATCTGTCATAAACAGAGAAGCCCTAGAGCTCCACACAAAGAGAAATCTTAAATTGCAATTAGTGAATAGCACCTCCACTGAGGCAGGGCAGTCGCCATCTTGGATCTGAGTCAACTCATGCTGCTGTAGTCTATGTAATTGGGTGGCAAGCAGCTTAGTGGGTGTATTAGATAAAGCCAGTAGCTCTGTCTAGAAGGTAGATATTTCACTGCTCTGAAGCACATTCAGGATGTTTAGGTATGCAAATCCCTACGACTTTGAACCAAGAGTGGCTGAAGGTGATCAGGTGGATTATATGGACATAGTTCAAGGTGTTGATGAATTTGATGGTCAAGATGTGGAAACAGAGGGCTGGCGCTTAAATAGCATGTTGTGGTGCACCTGTCAGACTTCTTTCCTTCTTTAAATTATCAGGCCCCTTCCAAAGGTATTCTTGACATTTCTTTTCTATAATCTTCATGAATATGTACACAATTACTAAAGGAAGTGAAGATGATTGCTGTTCCCAGTACTGCTAGTCACTTCCTGTGTTTACTACCTTGTGTCCCATGGGGTCTAGATGTGTAATGCCAATTGGACAAGGTCAATTACCCTGTGTGTCCCTTTCCTTTACTTACTTTTGTTATTACCCTAGGGACCTAGACATAAGACAAAACCTCAGTTGTAACACAACTAACAAAATCCTGCACAGTCTATTCTCAGTGGATTAATAAAGACCATGTTGAGGTACCTATGAAAATTGCCATTCACCCTGAAAGTTAGCTGTTAGGGTTGCTAAAGTCTGTACATCCGATCAAAATAATGAAGAGTATGATTATTAATCATAAGTCATTAAGAGAAGGTTGGTAATAAGTAAATGAAAATGTCATTGATTCTATCATAAATAAAAGAAAGGGTCATTTGCAATTTGAGATATATTGATTTCAACCTTCCTCTATATTGCAGTACTATTTAGAAATGTATTTCTTCCCAGTGAAAATGGGGTCATGACTGACTATAACCTTAGCTGTTTCAATTTTGTAAGTTAGGGAATGATATTAACCCTTCTCATGCTGGCTTAATATTAAACATTTAATGCATACACCTAGTGATGTCATTGATATGAAATTTTATCGATTCGATTAATCGATATATTTTTCAATACGATTCGATTCGATTCGATACGCCGTAACTTGCTCGTTGGGCACAATTAATTACCTTGTAATTGCTCAAAATAAAAAACATTCTTGCCTTTTTAATTCATTCATCAAACATCAAATTAATGAATTAATTCTGTATTTATGCATTCATCAATTATCATAATCAATCATGATTTATTTTATTCTATTTTTATTTCATTTGAATACATGTATTACTTAATTTACTTTACGTTTATCAATTTTTTGTGTGTACTTACGGCTGACAGTCGTAGTACATGGTAAAACTTTACCCACCAAATGTAGCGGCATTTGGGGGTAAATTTTGTCGATTCTGTCGCATCGATACGGTTGCCTTATCGATGCGACTATCGACAGGGTCTTAGCTAGCGGTGCATCGACTTGGCGACTATCGATGACATCCCTACATACACCTGTGCTTATATTCGTTGAGCAACTGAATGAAGGTAAATCATGTTGAGACTAGTAAATGTATACCAATAAAGTAAATAAATCCTGAAATTGATAAATTGCAAGAACACTTCTGCTTGAAATAAGAGATTTATGAAAATTGGTTACCAGATATTATATCCTTGAAGAAAGTAAGACTAGATGCAATAGGAGTCGCATGGAGCATGATAAAAGGTACATATCAATTGTGACTGTTTCTTTTTTGAAGAAGTGTGAGAGATTATGCACACCTATTTCACAAGTACCCAAACCTTCTAAAAAAGCATCCCTCTTCAGAACCTTGTTAACTGTACTCTGAAGTAATCCTGACTGCAGTGTGTGATTCCTGACATAATCCTCGTCAGTGAAGTGGTCTGAACATACATATGCATACTTCAGGACAGGTGGGTTCAAAAGTTTCATGGATGCTAACCACTGTTTTTGTCTAAATTTACTACTAGGAAATCTATGAAAGCTTTCTCCACTACCGTGTCTTTTTTTACAGCCAATTGCTGCACATGATTTCACCATTTTCTTGTTTGACATACGTTTTTATGCAACTTGTGCAGAAAGCTCTTGTCAGGAGCACTGCTGTTAGATACACTGCCCAGAGGTAGCTTGGAGACAGGATGTGATCCCTGCCACCCAATTGTGTCACAGCTGATAGCACTTGAAAAACATGGCCGCACCCAGTGGCTGGCAGAGGCTGTCCAGGAGGATGACAATACGCAAAAATCTCCCCTCACAGAATCACTGAGAGAAAAAGAATGGTAGCATCCTGTTCTTGAAGTGTATTACTTTCATATAAGCTGATATGTTTGTGAGCCTTTAGGGCCCCTTTAAGAAACAATGCATCCAGTACTTTATTCAAAACTACGCTCATTTAATGGTCATGCCAGCATCATCTCATGTCATGTTTATCAAAATCCCAGAAAACTCCTAAACACCCTATAGATACAGCCTAGGCCTATGAACTATCAACAAAAAGATCATGTGAAAATGGCCCTCGACCCCTCGCCAACCAGAAGCCCTGACTAGCACTTATGGTTTACACACTGACCAAGTGCTCTTGACCATGTGATGATGAAAAATTGAAAATTGTGATTTATTACAGGATTTGTCTTGCAGGGTCAACTCCCTACTAGTCCCTAGAGAGGAGGACTTCAGCAGGAAAACTCCAGTCCCTGCCAGACCACTTGTGGCATTGTTTTTCTATGTATTTCCTATCCCCATGTTAGTCATGCTCCCTGCATCAGGTCTGTCCCCTCCCCCATCCTACCTAGGTACACAGATAGGCCTACTAAAATTCCTGTATCAAGTCAACTCATTTGAACCCCACATAAACTGAGTAAACTTTTCCAACAATTTTAACAAAAACAGTGCAACCGCCAGTTAACTAGTACCATATTACCCATCACCCCCCCCCCCCCCCCACTTTCTCCACCATACAATACCTTCCCATTTGTTAACTTACAATTTAAACTTTGTATTGTAGGGATAACCGCTTGATTCATATATACATGTCCATTCCATTTCAGTATTAAAAGTAAGCCTACTCATAGGCCCTTGCAACAGTCCGAAAATAAACATGTATTGTGGCGTTTGTCTTGTTGTCCTAGCCCCTCCCCCCCCCCCCCACTCATTAAAGAGTGTAGCGAAAGGTATGAAGCAGCTGGAGGTGGCAGGAAATCAAAATGTATGAAAAAATACTTACTAAGGTCTAAGGGCATTCTGACCTACTGGCATTCTGATTGGTTGATGTACTCATACCAACATAAAAGGTCCAAGCATTGCTATGGAGGTGTTGCACGACACCTCTAGCCTTTGATTGTATATATGTTTTGTGGGGGGAAGTGTCCCAGATCAATGTGCCTAAGAGGGGAGGTGTTTGTGATCCACTTGAGACCGTATTAAGTATTTTTTCATACAGTTTTTGTGGTTTTAGCGAGGTGATTTCCTGCCACCTCAGGTTGCTTATACCTTTCTCTAGGCTCTTAACTGAGTTGGGGGGGGGGGGGGGGGGGGGGGGGGAGATAGAAAAACAAGAGAAACACCACAATACATCTTTTATTGTTTATTTTCAGACTGGTGCAAGGGCCAATGCCAATGGCCTAATCCTGTCTCATGACTCTTTTGGAGGGTTGAACAGCCCCTAACCCTCCCCTCCTCTCTTACCCTCCCTTTCTCCCTGTGCTCCATACCACTTTCTAGTTTCACACTCCTTTCTCCTCTCTTCCCCTCGCCTAAGTACTCACTACATATTTCCACCCCTCCCACTTCCTCCCCTACATCTACAATATATGACGCTTCCCATTGATTAATCCTTACAGTCAGAAAATAAAACAAACCCAACAATAATCAATATATAGAATGCAATTTCACAAATTTTGTGGATTTCACACCGAAAACCTACATATCTAATTTGATGGCTAAACTATCCTTTTCATATGCACACTTACGAAGGCTGTGCGTTTGTAATAAATGTGTTTTTCGGCGTGTTTCGGCGTTTTCAAGATATTTGTAAGCAAAGCTACATCATCTTACCTTTTTCGCATGGCAAGCTCTCGTCGGAGTTCTCGTTGAAATCTCGGAGACGAAAATTGAAACAGAGAATTTCATTGGCTAGGAAAATACTCCTCCTCCAATCACATGACATGTAACAAATTGCTGTAGGAAAATTGTCAACATGTCCCTGGAACAGACTGAAGGTTGGTGACTTAATACTTTTAAATGCTTATTTCGAAGGTTTTGAATAAATTGGGACTATTCTCATTAAAATGTTTGTGTATTCATTCAATGGGTTGGATCAGAATGTTGCAAATAGCCTCAAGTTCTCTCAAATAAGGCAAATAATTGAACCACTTATGCAGCTGATTTTAGCTCTCATGACTTGCTCAGTTGCTGTTGAGTTGATGTCAGATGATCATGATGTCCAGTGATGATTCAGTGTTGAGGACCTATGCTATTCATGGACTAGAAAGTTTGTCTCAGAGAAGAAAGATCATCTTGAGCATGAAAGATGTTTATGGGTTTCGTCTAAAGAGCCTGCTGATGGCTTGTGTGGTAAAGGGAAAAGTGTCAGCACTCAACCAATGATTGTAAGCAAGTGCTCAGTCAAAAGTGCATTAATTTATAATATGTACAAGGTACCCGGTCATAAGGGTACAACTACCAAAAGGGTACAACCATAAGGGTACAGATCTGGGACCATAAGGGTACAGATTTATGACCATAAGGGTACAGGTATATATATTGTATTTTATATGTGAAATAACTCTTTTTTAATGGAAATCTGGCTGATCAATATGCAACATTATGAACATAGATAACTTAGGAGGGTACTCACATGATTTCTTTGTGTAAAATGTTGACTTTGTAGAGCTCCAGTACAGGAAAGAAAGGGTACATCCCAGCCAGTATTCCAGTGTTCCTGATCAGGGTCTTAGCCAGGATTGAGAACCTGGGTGCCCAAAATTGGCAATTTAAAAAAATTTGGGCGTCCAAATTTTTGAGGGGGATCACAACATGCTTTGATTTCAACCATAGGGACGTATTATACATTTATCAAAATAAGGCATGATATTCTTGTACAATGTCATTAGAATCATATGGAGATGAAAAAAAATCAATTTTATGCTTTTGATTGACATTTTAAGAAATTGCTCACAAAAATGTTGGGTGTCCTGCGGGGTGCTTTTTAATGGTTTGGGTGTTCAAAAAGACACCCAGACGCCCTGCTGGCTAAGACCATGCTTCCGAAGCATGCGTGGCCTAGCGATGGCCAAAACTCCCCGATTTGCACCACATTTCCAGAATTAATATGTGTTTTCTTCAGTCTCCGTGTCAAATGCATACTACGCCATTTTCTGGTTCAACGATTCTCACTGCCGCGGTACACTTTTATGTGTGCCTGGCATGTGCCGGCTTTTGCCGAGGCGCAATGTTGTTTCAAATCATTCGCCTTGAGATCTTGTCAGTGTGGCCGTAAAACTTGATATGGACTCTAGATTTGGTCGCTAGATTTGCCAAGCCCTGGAGTTATTTTTTTAGGCCGAGTCCCAGCACTATAGAACATACAGACACCCCTGGGGTAGGGTCTTAGCCAGGATTTTAAAAATGCTTGTCTAAAACAGTATTTCCAACTTTTCTGCCCATCCAGATTTAGCTAGTTTATGTACAATTGATAGGCTACTGTGTCAAAAAGGGCTATTTTCACTTCAGCGATGTCATAGAAGATAGTTTGTTGGAAAAATATTTGGTTGTTACCCCCAAAAAGTCTAAATTGAAAATACTTCATAGAAATTTTTCCTTCTCCAAAAAGTAGTTTTGCAGGAAACTGCCTGTCCCAAGACAGGTATGACGGGTCATGGCTCAGTCCCTGCCTTAGGGTATCCTATTGTTGCACCAGCGTGTGACAGAGGCCTCAAAAACTGAGATTGAGACAAAACCTTTAAGATAATCTCTCTTTAACTTTTGAGGGTTGCGTGCATATTGGGGTTACTGGTATATGTTTAGGATCGGAAGACGAGAGAGGATGGACCTGATACAGGATGTATGACTGCTAGGGGGGGGGGGGGGGGGGGGAAGGAGGAACACATAGGAAGACAAAAGGCCAGGGGGCAATGAATGGTCGGGCAGGGATGTTTTTGTTTTTTCGTTGGTTCTTTCCTAGGGAGTTAACCCCATAGGACTACTGTGGTAATGGATCACAATCATCATCATCATCAACTCTGAAAATTTGCAGGAAGCATTCATGACCAAATGAGTCCATTACAGGGGCGAATTCATGATTTGGAAAGGGGGGGTTCAATTTAGTTATGAATAGTGACACTGGTGTCGCCACTTATAATGATTTCTGAAATCACCGCCAGGGGTCAACTGAAAAGTTAAAAAAGGGGTTCCATTAAAAATACAACTAAGTATGTTTTTAAATGTATTCCTAAGTTTTAAATCAGTTATCACATGCAAAATCAAATATGGGGTGGACATATTGCCTATCGTTTTGATCAGCAGATTTAATGATGGACCTTTAGCGCTTTCAAACATGTACAAAAAACATTTTACTTCATAGAGGTTCAACAACTCTGAAAAGGCTGAGGAGGACTCAGATAACCTAGAAGTTTGAGAAGTTGACGAACCCCCCCTCAGCTAACAAACTTGATGTTTTCTGAGCTGAAATGTGGTTAGTTATTCCTTAGACTCGATGAAGAAAAAAGTTGTTGACCTGGAGGAATCAAATAATCTAAAAGTTTGAGAAATGAACGAACCCCCCCCCCCCCACCTAATAAACCTGAGGTTTTCTTAAGCAAAAAATGTGGTTCAGTTATAAGGTTTAAGAAGTGGACGAACCCCCCCCCCCCCCCCTGCACCTATCAAACTTGAGGTCTTCTAACCATCCGTATCTGTCCGTTAACAACAGATAATCCCTTCAAACAGGGTGTTCATGCACCCAGGGGCATTCCTATCGGACACCAATCACCTTGTTGCCTTCTCCTGATGTCTGGTTAAACAAAAGACGGGGAATAATTGCAATTGGTACCGGTGGCCGAGGCTAAGAAAACAATTAGTTCTGATGTTTTTCCACAGGTGGCGTAGTGGTGCAAAGTGACTCACCAGCAAGGGGGGGTTCGTCGAACCCCTCGAACCCCCCCTGGATCCGCAACTGCATTAGATGTTTCACTTGCAGTTTTAGATCTATAGATACAGGTTGTATTAAAAAATGTGTAAACTTCATCTATAGATAGATTTTGCTTTATATCATTGCTGATAAGACTGATATGGCAGTGCAACACCTGACTTCATAGCTAGATATAAGCGGTTTTAGGCTTTGCTTGAGCCTCTAGACTCATAACCATTGGTAAATTGAAAGCATTGTCATTTTTTAGTATCCAATATATACTCCAATGACCATAGGATTTAGTTATTTAAAACTACAAGGTGGTAGTAGCATTACATCCATGATATTCTTTCCTATTAAAACAAAATTATCTCTTCTTTTATTGCACCTGCATTTCAACCACAATGCTTTCAAGAAAGAACTAAAAGGAGAATTTTTCTAGAAGGAGAATTCCTTTCGAGGTTCATTTGAAACAATATTCATATTATTTCTCTTCAAAAGAGGGCCATGTATGTTCGTTTCAATCGTTTGTAGAACTTACTTATTTTACTGAAAATAGTTTACTGATTATTTTTTTCTCTCTTTTTCAGATTTGAAGGCTTTTGAGAGAAGGCTGATTGAAATAATAGAGAAATTACAGCCACAGACAGGAAGATGGCGATGTGAGTGGATAAAGTTATCATGATATTGTTTAAACATGTATTGTAATATTCAAATTATGGTTATATCCCCCTACCCTGATATAAATAGAATATTGGCATGAGCGAATAATGATAATCTCATTAATATTGTTAAATAATGTTGTTTTTCACAAGTATTTTTCATAAGTATTTTCATGGAATGAGGAGACAAACTGATCATTTATTTCATTTTGACTGATTTTCATCCACTTTATTTTGTTAATAAGAGGCTGATTTTAATTTACTTTATTATGTAAATGCACTTTAAATCATATATGTTCTGACAGGGCTTAACATTTATCTGTTAGACACACCCAGTTAATGATGTAAGCTAGGATCACAATGATTATTTTGTACATGTTTTTTTTTATTTGTAGTTATCCTGGTTGTGGTAGCTGTCTGTACCATAACAGGAGCATGGAACTGGCTCTGGGATCCGATGACTACTAAGGTAAGCTGGCTTAAATGTTAAATTGTATTTAATGTTAAAATAGTCCCTGCAAAGACTAGATGTAATCCATTGCACACATATTTTACTATCCCTTTCACTTAAGTATAGATATAGGGAGTATCAGGGACTTAGCCAGGATTTTCATAACAGTGTGTCCAAATTGGGATTTCAAGAAATGGGGTGTCCAAAATCCCTGATTGAAAAAGTAAAAATCATTACACTGATTATGTACATTAGAAAAATAAAGGAATTATATGCTCAATCCCCAAAAAATGTCTTTATTATTTTGTTAAAACTTTTAAGAAATTTAACTTGGAATTAGTATTTATAAAAAAAACACATACCAAAATCTAGGGTGTCTTTTTACCTAAAATCAGACATTTTCCTTGAACCAGGTAGTCCAAAAGACACCTAGACACCCTGCTGGCTAAGACCCTGCCAAGTATACATTGGCCATGGGAGTGCAAACTTGCAAAGACTTATATCAAAATTATTTTTCTTATCAATGGAAGTTTCAGCTCAGCAATATATGTTATTTCAGCTAGTCAAATTGAGGCATTTAACTTCTTTTGATTGAAGTGGGCAGCATGCTCTAAGTGCACTGGCAGCTTAGTGACAGTCAAATAAATTTGGCCCCAGACAATTCTAATTTCAGATACAATTATTATGAAATACATTATTATGAAAACTATAGGTAAGACATTTTTGGAAATATCCATACTCAGGCACTATCTTTGAATTGATTTGGTATTCTGCCATCTTTGGTTTGTATCTCGTGATTTTAGATCACCATCCACCTTGAGCTTGAATGTCGCAAAAATTGCTATACAGTTCATTATTTTATTTCTGATTTCATTTTTATTTTTCAGGTTTCATTTTTTGTGTCTCTGTGCAATCATCCGTTCTTCACTATCAGTTGCTTGATCCTGGTGACTCTATTCCTCTGCGGCATTCACAAGCGAGTTGTCGCACCGTCAATGTATCCTTTAATCCAGCAACCAGGGACTTAGTCAGGACCCATCCAGTACGTCTTTTAGACAGGTAGTTTCCTGAAAACCTCCTTTTTGGACAGACATAATTTTCTGTAAAAAATAAAATTTTGAAATTTTGGTGGTAATAACCAAAAAAATTCCCAACAAACCAGCTGAAGTGTAAATTGCCTTCTATGATACAATGTGCTATTAAATGTAGTTGGTATAAGGATTTGAAGTAGATATGTACCTCATTCTGGACAGATAGGAATTTGGGAATTCAGCCATTTGTCAGATATTTTGCATCATTTTGTATTACTGAAATATATATATATATATATATTTATATATATATATATATATATATATATATATATATATATATATATATATATATATATATATATATATATATATATATATATATATATATATATATATATACTTGTGTTATTTCCTATTCATCAGACATAGAACTTACATCCTCCAACCTTATTTTGTTGTGTTATCTGACCAAAACATCATGTTGTAATTTGACACCATGTACATTTCTCCCTCATGTAGCTTCCTGCATACATGTATTACAACCTTTGCTACAGCACAGAATACAAATTGAACAGCAACATAAATACAGCACAGTAAAAGCTATATGCCTTTGAATAATGTACCCAAAAGGTTAAGATTATATTGCCACCTATTTTCTTTAAGTGAAGAGTGGAAAACAAAAACCTTGGGGGTAGGAAATTCACATATAAAGATTTCAAATTATTTTGAACTTTCAAATGATTTTTAAGATATCTGAAAAAGAGCAATTTGAATATGGTTTCTGTCTGGAATATCTAGCATCTCAAATACATATTGTATCTAGAAAGCGTAAATGTAAATTCCATTTATTGATACCACTTAAGTATTAATAGATAAGCTGATTGTTGCATAGCGCCTACCAAAATTTGCTGTAAATTTGCTGTGCTCCAGAGCCAATAATCTGTGCTCCACGACTAATATACTTGGATACCCCTGTTTATTTGTGAGGTTTTTTGCCCTGTAGTATCTGGGTGTGCCAATTTATAGCTTTATAGTCATAATGTGTGTAAAACTAGGGAAGACAGCACTGAACTTTGTACATCTTTCATCACGTTTAATGCCCACTCCAAACCCACTTCTACCTGGGGTTTTGGGGTACCCTGAGACCTTTGCCACTCTTGATATATGTCACTAGTGTACTTGAAGTCACTTCTGTGCAAAAAACGCCAGCTTCAAATCCTGTCATCTTGATAATGCTGATAACAGGTGTAAATAGCTAGAATGTTACCAGGAACTGATGAGATGAACATTGAATAATTATCATTATAGTAGTAGCAGTGGTAGTAGTAGTAGTAGTAGTACAGGGCTCGACGCTAACAGTGGTCCTATGGCCCCAGGCCAGTAAAGATCTCTCAAAATGGCTTAGGGCCAGTAGAAAAATACCTCAATTGGTCCTACAGGGCCAGTGAATATTTGGGGACATTCTTGTTAACAGGTTTCCTCTCAAGAATGTGCCAAATGTTTTGAAATAAATGAAGATGAAATGAATAAAAATAAATGTTGTCTGTGAATTTTATGCTATGTTTTTTCCTTTTATATTAAAGATTATTTTAGGACCAGTAGAAATTTTACAGGACCAGTAGATCCTAGGTGTTAATGGTCCTACGGGGCCAGTAACAGTTTGAGTTAGCGTTGAGGCCTGTAGTAGTAGTAGTAGTAGTAGTAGTAGTAGTAGTAGTAGTAGTAGTAGTAGTAATGGTAGCAGTAGTAACTGCGTGATGTCAAACAAAATCATAAATATAAATAAACATGTAAAGAAAAAGCAAATTACAGATGAAGAAATAAAGTCATGAATACTGGTCAAAAAAAGGATAATAAGAAGCTCATGTATATGAGAAATGTGGCATGTAAGTTTCTTATATGTTTGCAAGAAATGGATTTTCAAATCTTCTGCCATAAGGTTATAGGATGTGTAGTTTTTGGAAAAAAGAATGTGCTTTGATGGGAAAGCAAACATGATGACCATTGAAATATCAAGATTGACTGGGTTGATGGAGTTGGAGGCTTAGATAATAGAGATATGGGGAGGGCTAGTCTTAGAATATAAGATTTGGAAATGATCTTTGTATTTTATGAAATGGGGAAGGTGACTCAAAATACTTAAGAATTTTGCGGGTAAATCAAGGTCTGCCTGCCTCTTGTTTGACCTTGACCTTTGTCCAGCATAGCTTCCCGCTGCCGAAAAGTCCTAGAAGATTTCAACATGGCCTGTGATGACGTGAGTATCTTCAGTCTAACCCTCCATCCACACAGTACCCCTCAAAGCCTTATCATTTGGCTTACACCCCTTCTTATTAACTCATCCATGCCTACAGTACAGACATCCAATTTCTGCACCAGTGAACTGGACATCTGTCAGTGCCTGATTGTACAAACACTCATGGATAACATGTCAAAAAAATAAGCCAAGCACATCAATGACCTGCATAGCTTTCAAATCAAAACTACATTCAGTTGTGAGGTCATCCATGCCCAAGAAACTGGATGGCAGTCAGGTGTGCAGTCGTTTATTATGACGGATCTGCCCACGCATTTAGTGCAGGAATTCAATGTCAGCACTGTACATATCACCTTGGCAAATCTTTTTTTTTAAATATTTGAAAGAGAGTTATAAGTTAGTTTCTAATCGAAGATTTTTCTTTAAATATTTCATATGTTACTAGTTTTCTTTGTCTACCAATTTGAGTATGTTTGTAGTGTGTATCAATAAAACAACATTTCTCCTGAGTTTTGAATAACCTAAACTATTCATCAATAGGATTTTAAGTAATCATAAATAATGTTAAAAATTGGCGATAAAATGTCATTTGAAATCTTTATCTACCAATATTTGACTATGTTTGTATCTTGTTTCCAGACGGGCTAATTGATACATAATAATTATCAAAATTTGCTAATAATATATTAAATGAAATCTTTATCTACCAATATTTGAATAATGTTTGTATTTTGTTTCCAAAAATTCAACATTTTCTTGGAATTTTGAATCAACTTAACTATTCATCAATAAAATTTTAAGAAATCATACATATTTTTCTAATTGCTGATAAAATGTTTTTGGAAATCTTAGCTGACCAATATTTGATTATGTACATATTTTTTTTTCAGACGGGCAAATTAATACTCAAACCCCGACCAACGTGACAGATACCTTAGGAAACCGTTACCATGGCAGCTGTCATCTCAAAACCATCCAAGGGCCGCCGCTATTTGCACAGACCTTTTTTTTTTACATTTTTAACCTGTTTATGCCCTGGTGGTTGAACATATTTGAAAATACAATAAAACCAACAAAAAGTCCACCAGTCAACAAAGACATGCCCCAAAATTCTTTTTTGCAAGGTTCGACAGTGATATGTACCTTAGCAGTTAACCCATTACAAGTTGGAGCTTACATATGATTTTTTTATATTCATTTATCGTCACTTTTCTGCCATATCAGGCTAAGTCGCGACGAGCCATTTGTGAGTGGTGGAGAAAATCGGTGAACGCTGGGAAAACCACTGCCAAAGTTACTGACAACTTTCTTAATCCCTCGAGCCGTATTACAACCCGAACATTGATAAGAGACGGGAAGATGTCAGTGGCATTTGACTTTCAAGACAGGTCCTTTACATATAACGCTCATGGGATTATTCCTCCAAAAAGCAATGTTTTGAGAAATGTGTGAATTAAAATCAATTACTTTACCTGTTGGGTATAACAATCCCTCCTCAAAAATAGTTCTAAAAAAATCTATTTGAAAAGGTATGTTCAAAGTGTGGAGGCCATAGACTTAGCCAACAGGGTGTCTGGCGTCATTTGGACAACTAAATCCTCAAAAATCGCCCTTGAGGACAGTAGTTTCTAAAAATGTCAATTTGAAGCACAACATTTAATCAACACCCAAGAGATTTACAAATTCCAATTGTGGGCACCCAGTTTTTTAATCATCGCCAAGATCATGGGTCAGACCATTGTGTACTGCAAGTAAAAATGGGTTGATATTAGAATGTTGAAAGTAACCTTTTCCCTGTTATATTCGTTAATTATGTAATTCTGAATCAAGTATCTTGCACCACTAGTTTTTGTTATTTTGTAATTCAGTGAAAATTGTGTACATTGAACACTCATTGGGAACCGGAAGCTGTTCAATGTATACAGGTAATCATTGAAAAGAGGTCCTATCACTATACTTATCAAGGTTACAGGGCATGGTCTTAGCCAGCAGGGCGTCTGGGTGCTTTTTTGGACACCCAAACCCTTAAAAAGAACCCCTCAGGACACCCAAATTATTTTGTGTTGAATTTCTAAATATCTCAATCTCAAGCTTATAATTGAATTTTTTCATCTCCTTATAATTCCCATGACATTGTTTAATGATATCATGCCTTATTTTGATGAATTTATACATATTTATGGTTAAAATATGAGTATATTGTGATCCCCCTTAAAAATTTGGACGCCCAAAAATTTTACAACTGCCCATTTTAGGCACCCAGTTTCTAAATCCTGGCTAAGACACTGTTACAGGGAATAATATGTGTCAATGTACGGAGGTGTTCAATGCACAGAAGTGTTCAATTGCATAGTCAAGTTGTCCAATACCACTGTGGGTATAAATGGGTTATTTTTCTCAGCATAGTCATTTTAACATATTCAATTCCCTTCTTAATTTCACACTCTTTCTTATTTATTGTGATCATTTAGATCACATGTATTTTGTCCAGTAGCTGTATGAACTGTATATTTGTGAAAAAGTGCCCCTATTTTTACCTGTTTAATATCGACAATTGATCTAATAATGATTACTTGTTAGCTGGTGTGTTTGCCTCAGGATCCTGATTTAAATAAATACCACATTTAACTCATGGGTAGGGATTGGCACCTTTAAAAACTTCACCATACGATACAATACCAATATTTCTTTAACCCATTAGCACTAAACTTTCTCTAGATAGTATCGTCTGCTTCTCTCATATTTTTGAAAATAACTTTTGAATAAATCGAAAGTTCAAAAATAATTTGAGGGAGAGTTGTTGTCCGGCTTCTGATAAACATTTCTCCATCAAATGTTTTCAAGAAAATGCTTTTATAAGTAAAATATATTCAAAATCATCAGGCCTCTTTTGGCCGCTCTGAGCATTAATGGGTTAACCATACAATATCTTAACGATATTGTAATGGATACTTCCTTAACGATACAATATGTTAATGATATTGTTATGGATACTTCCTGCCTCCAAACAACTTAAATATGTTAAATTTAGCACAGTCAGCTTAAAAGATTTCACTAATAAATAGCAAACTGCATTCGTGTGGAGATGTCTAATTTAAAGTTTATTCAATTTTATATCATTTAGCAGTATCGGTATAATGGATCTTAAACGATATAATACTTTTTCATATGCAATATCGATATTTGGAATTGTATTGGGTGCATGTACCATTTCTATTCATGGGAGATATGTTCTTAGTAAACCAACAGAAGAAAACGGGGGAAAATGGAGGCAAAAGAATGCATAATCAGTGAACTTATGATGGATGTAGAAAAATGTCCAGAAGGAGTGGGGGTATTGATAATTCTTAATTTCTTTGATAATTCTGATAATTTCTTTTAAAAAGTGTCAATTTATGAAGAAGCATGTATTATTTGTATGTCTCAAAGATGTGTAGGTGTAAGACTCAGACTTGAGTGTGATTCTCTTGTTGAATATTTTCTCCATTGTACCGTTTGCTTTAAATCAATAAAATTAGATGTGATTAAATACATAGAAACAGTTTTGCTTTAAAAGGAACAAAATGTTGATAACACAAACAGCTGAAAACATTTGAGTAATTGAATTTTCTATACAAGAAAAAAAATTGAAGTACATTTTTATTTTTTTTCTTCTCAATATCATTCACCAATATGAGATCAGAGAAAAAACATTGTACATTTTCTATTTTTTTCTTCTCAATAACATTAACCAAAATGAGATAAGAGAAAAAGAATTGAAGTACATTTTTATTTTTTTCATGTCAATATCATTCACCAATATGAGATACCTGCTGTTACCGAAGTAATATGTGTGGAATTTGTTATCATTTGGGAAAATATGAGGTTTTTACTTTTCTAGGTGTGGTTGAATACCATGAAAGACATTAGGGTGTTAGAGAAAGGTTATGTACAGTACAGATATTTAAGTCCTGCACCAGTTGACCGAACATCTGCCAATGCCTGGTTGTACAAACACTAGGGATGGGGACCGGGAACCGGTTCAAACCGGCCTGAGCATTGCGGTTAACCAGTCAAAAACCAGACCTCCCTCTAAACGGTTCGGTTTTCTATGCATGCTCAGGGTTCCTGGAGGCGTAATAAAGCTGTCAGCACCTACCTCCTCGCTGGCCTCACAATGTCTGCCAAGCGCGACGATCAAACAGCCATTTCAAAATCTCTCAAGTCTGGTACCCTGCCCACTTTCACTATGCTCAGAAGCCTTCTGAGCGTAGAGAAAGTGCCCAGGGAGCTAGTATATAGGAACTTTCAAGAACTTTCCAGTTCAGGCAAGTTCAGCCACGCATTCCATTGCGTAGTTTCGTATCCAAGAAATGTCATTAATAAACCGTTTAGGAAACCGTGATAAAACCGAACCGTAGAAGCAAAACCGAGAACCGAAACGAACCGTAGAATTCTCAACGATCCCCATCCCTAACAAACACCCATGGATAAGAGGTCAAAAAAATAAGCCAAGCACATCAGTGACCCACGTAGCTTGCAAATTAAAGTTACTTTAAGTTGTGAGGTCAGGGACCTGTGGTTGCCTCCATGCCCAGGAAACTGGGTGGCAATCGGGCATGCAGTCATGTATTTCGCCTGGGCTGCCCACACAATTAATGCAGGAATTAAATGTCGGCACTGTAGCTGTATACGTAAGAAGCACAAAATAAGGTGTAGAAGGATGAGCCACTCGAAGGATTTGAATGAGTCAGTAGTGTAGCATTTACCCACCAGGTGGCCAACTGAAAACAGCAACATGATTGGTTATTCCCAGACCAGGGCGTGATGAATGGAGAATGAATTATTTGAATGGAATCATGTTTATTGGTTGAAATAAAGCATAATTTTGCTAACAGTATGAGCAGGCCTTCTTGTTATATTCTTAACCCTTCTAATGCTGAGGCGACTTTCGTCCAAAGCACGAGGATGCAAAGATTGTTGAAAACCATCTAAACCATGTCATGTTGGTATTCATTGGAAGGCTCTCGCCAAGTACTCTCAGATGAGTACCCATTTGCCAGGGTTTCAGCCATTTTTCAGGATTTTTGCATCATTTTGTATTGATTAAAGTAGCCACCAGCAGCATAAGGGTTAACCCTTCCAATGCCACACACGCATGTGTGATAATAAACCTAGGGAACCATGCTAGCATATATGTATGTGAGTGTATCAGACTCATTTAAAGAAGAGCCTGGCTGTCCTCTAAAACTATCACATAAAGCTTGAAATTAAAGTAAAGCTCGGTTCTAGCTTCATTTTGATATGTCACATGACTGTAGTGGACGGAAATTATATAAGATTGTCAAACATGAGCAATCTGGAACTAGATTTTGGTTGATAATTCCCATCACAATTTGGTATCAAACATTTGTGGGAAAAATAAATATTTGTACTTGCGAAGGTTTATTGCAAACATTTGGTACATTTGCATTACACAATATCTTGAAAAGTTAATGCGATTTTAGAAAAATGGCACATCTTTACCCCCTTCTGCTCACACCAGCCAAGAGCAGCCGGAAAAATTTACAAGATTTATCAGCGTAGCGAATTTGGAGTATCCCAGAATATTGCAAGTGGAAGGTACCATCCCACAACTGCAGGGGTCCAGCTAGACACTAGCCATATAGCCAATGGCTAGAGAAAATTGTGTTGGGCTATAACAATATTTGCCCCTGTAGCCCGTCTGGCTACAAAGGCAGTGATATATGTTGATATAATCAACATATACCCCAATATATCTTTTAAATATGCTGTACAATATTCCCTTCAAAAGCTGAACCAATGAATGAAACAGATTTAAGACAAAGTTTATTGGAGAATACAACATACATACAGACAGACAGATAGATAGATAGATGTGTGTGTGTGGCATTGAAAGAGTTAACAGTGTTTTGAAATCTCCACCAAGCTGTCTTCGCATTAGCATATTTACCTGGCCTCGTACCTGTAATAAGATGTAGAGATGATGATCTACATGACAGGTGAGATCTGAGGGATGCTCTTCGCACGTGCTTGGAATCACAAGTACACTATGGAATTCCTCATTAACAAACAAACCATTGTAAAAGAAGTCTTTAAATCTAATTCTGAATTTAAATCTATCATGGTAATTGTATTGAAGAAGTGATCATTTCGGGCTACATGTTGAAGGTTTATTTCGCTTCTAGTACATATTTAGATGTTTAACGTTCAGGATATCCATGGTAGTTAACATGTAACGTTCCATATGATTGTTCTCCAATGGAAGCTACAGGACAATGAACATGTGTTCATTTAAACAGGTGATCCACTAACTCAAGCGTTCAAGTTGACAGGCTCCACTGTAGGGTTTAGGATACATGTATATGGTTTGGTATCACTGGGGCATGAGGGACAATATCTTTATGGGTGTACAGGGTACATAGATATTGAGGGCTTGACATCATGTCTTAGGTTTGTGTTTAGATTTCCATGAAATTACTGACCAAGACGTCTACCTGTCCAATAATTATAGCGTCCCAAATTCCAAAGGTGTTCTAAATTTCCGAGAGTTTATGGTACCTCCTAAACGTCAAGGGGTTTGCCATGCGAGTGTAGTCATCTGTAATAAGGTGTTGTCACACACTGCTCGCTGTCAATTCCTAATATTCAGGTCCGAATCTTCAACGGGACATGTGAGAAAGTTGCCAGTAACTTCAAAATTGGTGTTGTAAATTTCCAAGAATTTACGGTACCTCCCAAACGTCCTGGGGTATGCCCTGAAAGCGTAGCGATCCATTCCTAATGTGATGTCACGGACTGCTCGCAGTCTCTCCCGACCATTCGAATCTCGGCTGGGCCATGTGAGAAAGCTGCCAGTGACGTGGGATAAGGCAGTGGTCTCCTCCAGTTACTCCCCGTTTCTGTTTCTTCCAACACATGAGTTTGTATTCACGGTTTCGTGGCAATCTCTAGTTGTGACATCACCTAAGCTGTAGCGTAGCAAAATAAAGTTATAAAAACCTAGAAATGTAAAATCCAATTAGGATGAATGGAAATTGGACATTGATTGGTGTATTTCGTGTTGCTTTATATTTGTTTTAAAAACAGATGTGTGTTGTGGTCATATCTAAAACGCATGTCATAACTCAGTTTGCTGCCTTTTATTATTAAGAATTTTAACTACTATCACTACTACTACTACTGCTACCACTCCTCCTTCTCCTCATCCTCCTACTACTACTACTGCTGCTGCTGCCGCTACTGCTGCTGCTGCAGCTGCTGATGCTGATGCTTCTACTGCTGATGTTGCTGCTGCTGCTTAACTGTTGCTGCTACTGTTGCTGCTACTGCTGCTGCTACTACTGCTACTGCTGCTGCTGCTATGCTGATGTACACATGTAGCAGGTATTATATTTGGCCTCTAGGCAGTCCTTGACACTTCACAGCGCATGCCCTGAATATCATAATGTTCCTGTGAAACTTTTTTTCATTATGCACACAAGCGAAACTTAATGCGGTCACTGGTCCACAAACTGGGTCACACTATTCAAACACCCACCTCGGCAGGTGAGTTTATTGTCGGGTTTCTCTGGGGTGTTTTTATTTTGGACCCGCTTCACAAGGGTGTTGACGGCATATCGTTTTTGGGGTCTGCTTTTTCAATTGGAGATTTTACAGGTAAGTTGTTATGGTTATAATTAGGGAGAAAGGCTGTGCATATGTTTAACTTACTGATGACATTGTTTCTGCTACTGTGACAACTGCGAACATATGTTACATCTGAAACCATCTCTCTCTCTCTCTCTCTCTCTCTCTCTCTCTCTCTCTCTCTCTCTCTCTCTCTCTCTCTCTCTCTCTAGGTTTGTTTACAGTATGGCAACCATTTCTGCAAGTTTCATATAATCTTGGACCAAAATAAGTGGTTGCTCCTCTGACTAGGTATACCTGAAGAACCACATGCTTCTTTCTCTGGCCACCCTCATAAATAAGGTGAGAGGTGAGAGATCTTATCGTGTCATCAAAACATCATTTCATGTGCAACAGAATGCAAGGTACACATGGATCATACCATGATACGTACATTGCAAAATGTGTGTCGTTTCTATCACCCCTAGGGACGAAGTGCTCATCCTACTATCAGATAACTGTTTATGTAATTATTTCTCACTGAAAAAATGTACAGAAATGATCGAGATGCAGTTTGTACTACTAATGGAGTAACCACTACTACTATTACTAAGACTACTACAACTACTACTACTACTACTACTACTACTACTACTACTACTACTACTACTACTACTACTATTGCTACTACTGCTACTGCTACTGCTACTACTACTACTACTACTACTGCTGCTGCTGCTGCTGCTGCTGCTGCTGCTGCTGCTGCTGCTGCTGCTGCTACTACTACTACTACTACTACTACTACTACTACTACTACTACTACTACTACTACTACTACTGCTGCTACTGCTACTACTACTACTACTACTACTACTACTACTACTACTACTACTACTACTACTACTACTACTACTACTACTACTACGTATACATTAGAGAACTAGATTGTTTTCTTTACTAGCTTGCCTAACGATACTGCTGTAATCAACAGGCCCTCACGCAATCCGAATGGTGTGATCTAAATTATTCATACTTCGTAGAATTTTATTGGGACAACAGGGCTCTCTATGTGTTAATTTATAACAGTATAATCTCAGTTTTTGCTGTTTTGAGTGGTGTGGAAAGCTCTCCAGCTCGAATAAACTTATCTTTATGGTACTACAGATGAGATTTCAGCAAGGACTTCTACAACAAAGAGATGGCATACGGAGAGTCGAAACCACGTCAGATAAATCAGTGATATGTATAGATATGGAATCTGGAGTGTGGCAACTAAGTCTGCCCTCAAATAAATCGAGAAGATTTGAGAAAGTATTACAAAGGGCATAGATATGGAATAATATGAATGGTAACCACATGCAATCAAACAAATCGATGCAATTTGAGCAAGTACATGTATTACAAAAGGCATATAGATGAAATACCGAGAGTGGCAACCACGTATGCAATCAAACAAGCCGGTGAGATTCTAGCAAGTACTACAAAGGGTATGGAGATGGAATAGGGAAAGTAAGTATGACATTAAAGGGAATGCCAAGGTTGTTTGATTTGTATTTGGGAGTCTTGATTATCGTCACCTTTTCTGCCATATTTCGGTTAAATCGTCACTAGCCAGTTGTAAGTGTTGGGAGAAACTGCCATACGCGGTGAAAACCACCGTCCAACCCTAGGTCACTGTCAACTTTCTCACCAGTGGGGATTCCAAACTTGACAGTGGTTAGAGACCCCAAAAGGTCAGTAAGGACACCTTAGACCACTCGACCACCAGGGCAGCCATCACCTCAGATAGTTAGGTGATGGTTGCCTGACTTCATTCTGAACTTTTATAATTACCATGTAATATAGCAGACCATCTATGATATGATGTGTGCATGTGCATGTCAACCTCGTATAACTGTTGCCTTTTATGAAAGAGGTACAGGGGCATGTAAGAAAGTCGCCATTGACTTGCGGTAAGACGGTGGTTTTCCATGAGTATTCTGGTTGTGCTCCACCAGTTACATCTGGCTAGTCACAAACTAGCCGCAATACGGCAGACAAAGTGACAAACAAACACACGAAATACGAAGTCAACCTCGTATAATAGTTACCTTTCATCAAAGAGATACACATGGGGGAGTAACCGCCACGGGCCGATTACCATTAGACCCAGAGTTTTTCGGAACTAGGGTTGGATGCCATGTGTCGGCAGTAGAATGGGTTTAGTAGGGGGGGGGGGGGGGGGGGGGGAGGTTGACTGTAACGTGTTCGTGTTCGGCGTTCATTTACACTACAGGTCTGTAGTGTAAATGAACGCCGCTACGCGTCGCCACCGTCGCGTATTATAATTAGCTTCCAATTACTTGTGACGTCATCAAAACTGTAAAATCGCTAGTTTCACTGATTTAAAAAAGGTTATTTAATTTCCTAAAAGTGTATTCTTAGTACAATTAGTCCTTTGAATGTATCCATGCTGTTTGACCAAAACAGAGTGGACGCTATCATACATAACTGGAAGAACCAAGTTTTCTGTAATGAAACAATCCAAGGCGTTCCACAAAGGCATTCGACGTGTTTGAAGCCGCCTATCGGCGGGTTCCGGAACCTCGCGTCCAGTGCATCAACGCTATCTACGGATGTGTGCCCAGCTGTTAAACACGCCTGCAGTGTAACCAGTGCTGCATCCAGGTCAATAAGGACTGGGTCCTCGAATATACAGCTCTTCTATTGGCTGCAAGCAGGGCTTATCAGTCGACACCCGGCTGTGACCCATAGCCCAGGTCACGCGCGAGATCTAGTGGCTTCAAGTCTACCCAATTCTTCATCTTAGTTTCTATAAAGATATCTCAGCTCGGAAGTTCTCAAGCCTTGAACTTTTTTTGCTAATTCTAATTCAAAAAGGACGTACATGTATATCGGTAAACCTCATGGGGCCATTTCCACGTCAGAAATAACAAATTTAATTCATGACCCTCGAACATGCATATTTTCATTGGGCAACAAATGGGCGTGGCTTAGATAAAAACAATCTTCTGCATTCAACTCTCCGGGTTCTATTTCTCTGATAAGAATACCACTTAAATCCACTCCGAAGGAGATAAGAACTTAAAGGTTTACTTTCTCTCTTTAAACTGGCGAAACTTTAATAAAGGTAAGTTCCAACTTCATTTTTATCTGTGAAGACAAAACTCGGAAAGGAATTATGGAATACATAATTAGACTCAAATCACGTACTGAATTTATATATTTATTAATATTTACATATTATTAACAGCGGTGTGACCTACCCTGAGGTAGAACACATAATTAGGTTTATTTTCCCTGTCAACCGCTGACTCTCAAACTCTAGGTAAGTTTCATTATAATATTGGATGCTGAAATTGCTGATTATTTTAGATATTTGTAATCATAATGCATGTAGTGACACCCCTTATTAATGATGATTACCTGGCGAAATCATCATGTAAATCAGCCTGCCTCTAAAGACAGATATAAAATGACTTCCCATATGGTTAGATTACGGTATACTAGATTAGTAAGTGAATCAAGCAATCCCCTCAAGTGGCTGTAGTATGAATACGGTAAATTCGGAAAAGATTGCGTTAGTTTAATTTTTGCGTTTTTAGCGTTTAGCCTCGGACGCAAAGTTAAAATTCGCAATGATTAGTGCTGCCACTTTAAAGGGCAAATGCACCATCATGATGATTTAGGTTCAAAATGTGCCTATACGTCTCACCTTTCAAATAAGACCACCCGCAAGTCTGTCCTCCTCTGCACTCCTCAGATATGGCTTATGAAAGTTAGTAAAAAACTAGCCTGAGTCTGGGCATGGAGGCTGACATTGCAGGCCAATTAAGCACAATCAGTGGTATGGAGTGACTGCCTGTCTTGCTTCTGATTGGTTGAGAGATATCAGTGGCAGTCACTGATATCTCTCAACCAATCAGAAGCAGGGCTGGCAGTCACTTCATAAGCACCACTTCTGATAATGTCAGCCTCTATACCCAGACTCAGGCCAGCTTTTTACTAACTTTCATAAGCCATATCTGAGGAGTGCTGAGGAGGACAGACTTGCGGGTGGTCTTATTTGAAAGGTGACACGTATAGGCACATTTTGAACCTAAATCATCATGATGGTGCATTTGCCCTTTAAGTGTATAGCTGGCACTCCAAGTTGCGGCCAATTCGCAAAGTTAAAAAACGCAAAAATTGATACTGTATTCTGTAAATTCGTAAAATTTACTCTACACAATCTTTTGTGAATCTACCTTACATATTAAGACAGCAGGCCATGCCCTCGTATTGGTGTGAGTCTTTTCTCGAAAAAGACTCCCTCGTGTGGCAATAACATGAACTAAACATAGCCATGCATTTATATGAGTGGGCACATTACCATGAGTATGGTGAGGTATCATAGCAAATGCTCATTGATGTCGCTGGACTTAAAAGAAATAGCAAGCCATCTTGTTATGTGGGCATCATTATCATTATACCATTTACTTATTGACCGTGTTTCAAGGCACGAAATATACATGTACAAAAAAGCAATTACAAAGAAAGACAGAAAGTAAACGAAAATTCGAAATTATGCATACTTAAAGGACAACACGACAGTGAATTATATACCTTACAAGTACAAAACAGTCGAAGTAGGAAAGTGAAAAGCCTAGATCAGAATCCTGTGACATGAGCGGCCAATGTCGAAATGTTGGCGGAGAGGAAGTCACCCTGTACCAATTCTGTTACGATAATCTGTGTTTTAAGATACATATTATTGATATCATCCCCAGCAATAAACCATCATGTCGAATTTAATAAGGTAACACAGAGAGGTCTATATTTAAATAGATTGTCCCTAGATAACACGACAAAGGCTCCCTCATGTGGCAATGAAATGAACTAAAACGAGTGACAGTACCTATACATTTTGGTTTCTCAACGCAGTGGGGAAAATTAAACTTCAGGGAAAGTAGGAACGTAGTCTACCGTTTCTATATTCTTGTCACGTAAAGATGGACGGCCACACGGACCAGGATATGAGGGTACATATTACCTCAGGGATTTATTTGCTTTACATTATCTTGTCGTTCCCTCTGGGTTGCTTGAACTAGTTTTGAAAAGGTTAGATCAAAGCATGACACGTTCCCCATCAGTTGAATAGGCATTCGGAATCCTCCCTATCCTGTTCAAAAAAGGGCACTTTGACATGTACACGTTTGCTAAATCGTCTATGGCAAACAATTTAACTAAGTAAAGTATTACTACCGGGGTGAGTAGTGGTGCGATTCCCCATATAAACTGGGGCAAGCACCGAAAACCTTCATTTCTTACTGTGTATTGTTTTTCGCACAATTATAGTGAGAGATTGCTTTAAGGAGTTTCATATTCATATATATTATTGTTCATGCTATCTTTGTCGTCTGCATATACAAAAAAGCTCTCCTTGTTATATGTCTGATTCAACCCTTACAAAATAGGGGTGGCGAACCCTTTTATATATATACATATATATATATATATATATATATATATATATATATATATATATATATATATATATATATATATATATATATAAATATATATATATATATATATATATATATATATATATATATATATATATATATATATGTACATATACATATACATATATATATATATATATATATATATATATATATATATATATATATATATATATATATATATATATATATATATATATATATATATATATATATTTATATATAAATAATTATTACTAGGGTTTAATGTCTTTGAATAGGTTTTACTTTATGCTAAAACATTTTTTTGACTTGCGTACGTATGTAGGTTACCAGACCAACCACCACGAAGATCGTATGGAATTCCCCTGTGGCCACCTTTTCCTCAGTCTAGCAAGGAAACTGTCTCAGCAACTGTGAATATTTGTTAATTTATAAGATTTGTTAACAATACTTTTATTGAATTTAATATGGAAATATGTTGGGTGATACAAACCAAAATACTATGGACAGGATTAGATTGAGGCAATGACCGCAATGCACTGATAATGGATATTATTATTGCTTTTTCATAATTAGCCAATGAAACGACTCCATTCATACCATGTGACATGCACATGATACAACACATTTGCATTGATATGACGCAACAGGCCTGGCAGGGTGAGTAGCAGGGCACTGTGAGATAAAATGTCTTTTGTGCCCTCTTATGATATGAAATTTCTGCCCTGCTTCTGTTATGTTTTCAATAAATATGAAGCGAACTCAGCTGGGTGAGTGAGCAAATAAATGATGATTACAGCAAATAAGCGTACTACTACTACTACTACTACTACTACTACTACTACTACTACTACTACTACTACTACTACTACTACTACTACTACTACTACTACATGACCTAAATTCCAGTGTATTATTTGTATGTCTTTATCATGGACCATGATAAATTCCTGATAGATCTTTCCGCAGGGTGATATAGATAAGTGTCCTTGTTCCAGGTCACAAGCCAGATGGCTTTTAACGCATACTTAGATTGTCCTATAACTAAGGAAGGGTAAAAAAGGCGTTAATAGTGATCGATGTTCTATCTTTTGCAACCGGATTCTCATAACGGTGTAAGGAAATTCAACCATTTGAAATAGGGTTATCTCTTCCCTGCAACTTTCCAAGCATAAGGCAAAAGGTGGTGTTTCTCAGTGTCTTATATAAAAAAGCAAATGGAATAAATGAAAAAAACAACAGAATAAAACAAAATTCCTGTAAAGCATATTCGATAGCGATCAAAAGTTTGCAGATGGACGTCCACTGATGTGATTGATAAATATATGGTATGCACACACGGACGGAAAATGGGTAAACGCACTGAAATCAGAAATAGTTTGAAGTTTGCCTATAAGTCGAAAAATGTTTATTGAATCTTGTATCATAAACATTCAATCAAGTTACTTATTAGATAAGATGCGAATTAAAATTCATATTTGTGCGAGCCTATAAAGGAAGTATTGAGACATTTTTTTGCTTCTGGTTATTGTATTGCATTGTATATGTATTGCCTGTAAGTAGTATTACGTAATTATACATATACAAAAAAACTTATATAACTTAAGCATACAGTCAAACTTGCCTCAACAACCACTTCTCTTAAACGACCACTTGCCATGAACGGCCGTTTCAAATCCCCCAAGGCTTTTTCCTGTATACGTTACCTTGATTCAACGATCACTTGCTTGACGCGACCACCGACCATGAAATCTTATCCCTAAGACTAAATTGCCCGTCATTCAACGGCCACTTGAATGCCTAGGTGCCTTGTATATTGGAAAGGGCAAATTGAAATGATGAAATAATCGGTAAAATTGAAAGAAAATATCATTCCTGAGGGTCCTCAATTAATGTAGGAGATCCACTTTTATTTTTCTGAATTGTTTAATCATAAAATATTGATAAAGAAATTTCAACAAACGCAGCTAAACAAAACAACCTCAGTTATACCTGGTCATTGTTAGAAATTCTTTGTATTTCATAACCTCGCACAGACCCCCAACCCCTTCTTAAGAGACCATCTCTTTAAGAGACCACTTTTGACATTTCCCTTGAGCGGTCGCTTTGACTGTACACGTGAAAAAGAGAGTTATGAACATTTCGACTTTGTATTGGAAACACAAATATATTTTGCCGTAGGGACTCCCTTTGCTTGAGCTTAGATTAAGAAAGGAATAGACATGTAGCGAGAGACCAATTACTATATGTAATATAGTAAAGGCCTGGCTATGCCAGGGGTCTGGAATCTGGCTTTCATGTGACGCCAACAGGAGGCAATGACCAATGAAGACCTTCGTATCTCTTACATTACAGAGCAACCTGCGCGGCAATATGCGCAGATCGTGACATTTGGTCTATTCGCCGCAGCCACCCTGTTCAGGTTGACTTGCTGGTTTCATATCCACTTATTTTTATTTATCTAAGGCCTGAGGTAGTTAGAAAAAGTTAAATAAGCTCCCTGCCCTCTTTAGAGCGCTGCCGATCCCACGTCCTTGTCAGTCAAGCTGAATATTACTGGAAGAGTGACACGTAACCACATATACTGTGCAAAACCCAAGCTTGAGGCAAGCATATTCATAAGGTAAATATTTCTCATGAACTGTCTTATTCATCAACCCAATATTGCTTATTCCTTCCAGTGCTGAGGCTACTTTCGTACAAAATATAAGGATGCAAAGATTTTTTGAAAATCATCTAAACCCTATCATGTTGGTATTCATTGGATGCTCATAGCTTAGATGACTGACCCATGTGCCAGACATTCAGTAGATTATAAAAGATTGTCTGCATCATTTTGTACAGGCCAAAGCAGGCCCCAGCAGCTTCAGTGTTAAGAGTTACTCTTGAAATTGTCGTCTAGATATACAATACTTTTGACGATGACTTCAGAATTCAGAATAACTTCAACGTATCTGAAGGGTTATCCGCGCAGTCCTCAGCAAGGAGGTCAAGGCAACTTATGCGATTGGAATACCCTAACTAGGGTTAGAGTTAGGGTTAGGAATCAGGTCCGGGGTTAGGGTTAGAGTTATTGTTAGGGTATGGTAACCCTAAACCTAACCCTAAACCTAATCCTAACCCTAATCATAAAACGGTATTTTGTTAACGATAAACATGGATGCTTAGTAGAAGAACGCACAGTACGGTACTACGTACGGTCATATAATGGGTATTGTATTCACATACTGGCATATCATATTATATAGGGTAGAATAGTTACTAGCAGTGCAACGGGAATCACACCCCATCACATTGTATGTGAAGTATTCGTATCTCAGTTCTCGTATCTCATAATCAATAAAAAAGATATATATATATCATTTTTTTTAGAATAAATGTTCGTATTGCATTATTTGTTTATTTTCAAAATATTTTCGCCACTGTCGAATACGTTATTTGGTATACCGGTAGTATTTCAGAAGTAACTCCATCGTCCGTACATACACAGATTAGACCCTCCTTTATCTGAAAAGATAAGATTTGACACCGCTATCTTGAAAACGCAAAGTATCTTTCACACTTTGCTAAACGGCTATGTGACAGAGCTGTCAAACTTGTTCCTTTAGCATTTTTTTAGAAATCGCTTTGAGAAGAAATTCCTTTGCTTCCTTATGAAGCCTTCATAAAAAGTGAATTGTGCAATCTGTAGAAATCTCAATTGTGGTTGTTCATCTCGAGTTAGGAGGATAGATAATAGAGGCGAAGATGCGAGCAATCCTGACACGTAATGCTTAGCTCTGATTCTTTCATCCTAAACAAGTTGTTTGCAAGTCAATTCTGCTGTGTGTGGTAACAGAACGGCGCGCATTCAGTTGCGTTGGACGAATGCCAAGTCAAATTATGCGTGATGCACGCTTGGAGGTAGACAAGTCCCTGGATCTTTGGTGAACGAAATGAAAACTATTCAGGCTTTAAACGTTTCTATTTACACTTTGTCATCTGTCATTCAACACGGCCCTCTTTCTGGTCATTCGGATGTTTTCTTAACCCTTGTGCTGCTGGTGGCTAATTTTGGCTATTACAAAATGAGGCAAAACACCTGAAAAATGACTGAAACCCTGTCAAATGGGCACTCATCTCAGCAAGAGCTGTCCAATGAATACCAACATTACAGGGTGCAGATGGTTTTAAAAAATCTTTACGTTTTTTTGCTTTAGATGAAAATAGCCTCAGCAAAAAAGGGTTAATTGGGTAGTCTAAAGCATCTGAATTCAGTGATTGAAAGATGTTCATGATAGAAACACGTGTTGCAGTGGTATGATGATCTGTATAGCCGTTTCGCCGAATTTCAGTGTTGTTAATCCTCGCGTATTCTATCTTCCTGTGGTTAAACGCGCCTATAAAACAATTATTATGTTGGAGAAAACCACCGTCCAACCACAAACCACACGTGGTTATCTCATGTATATCAAGCTGGACTCGAATCCACGAACACCGTGCACCGGCGAGACGGCTCCGGGTTTGAACACCACCCGTGGCATACGAGAAAGTTGGCAGTGACTATGGGTTAGGCGGTGGTTTTCGCCGAGTAATCCGGTTTATTCCATCAGTTACAACTGGCTAGTCATGACCTAGCCGCAATATGACGGATAAAAAGTGACGAAAGAAGAAATTCCAATTCCTCGAGCCCTGTGCGCCGTCGAGACAAGGCGAGCCGCCGTTGCGCTCGACAATGGGGGCGCACACTGGTACGCGGAGAGCTGTTGATGGTATACGGTATGCTCGAACCCAGCTCAGCTCCTACAAACTGTGTTTTGGCTGCTATATAAACGTGCAACATCGTATGATTTGGGTTTCTGTCACAAGGAAAATGAAATAACCGCAGTGCCCTTTGTTGTATCAGGGATCCGCCGTGGCTTAGTGGTTACAATGCCTGGGTAGTTAACCACTTATTGGGAGTCAAGCCAATGAGTCAAGCCATGATCGAAAGGAGCACTACATGTAGTTCACATAGAAGTCTCCAACCCGTTTATGGTGAAGAGTTCCTCCCAGAATTGAGGTCTGGATCTAAAGTACTTTTGACAATAACTAAATAATTTTCAAGATATTTGAAGAAGAGATTTTGGTTTGCCTTTCTCCTTCGAATACTTTTTCCAAATATGCTCTTGCCTGTAAGATTTCATCTTGACTGTCAGGGTTGCTTTGCATTAATGGGTTAAACTGTCGAAGAAGAGACTGAATATTTCATCGCCCTGGTCCGTTTCGTTCAGGGGTATTATGGGAGCACTCCATATTATTTGCTCAACTGTAAGAGGTTTATTTTAGCATACATATCATAGAGCGCCATGCTGAATATACACCACACCTAATGCTGTGTTTGAGCCAAATAGGCTATTTGCAGAGGAATCTGTGTAAATAGACCGCGGCATGTAAAATGTTTTGTAAATGCTCTCTGTTAAACGTGTGTTTACCAAAGGTAAACGGTGACTGTTTTGCAGCTGGCGCGATCTATTTACAGTAATGGAAATCAAACATTCGGACGCAATTAGCCTCACCAGGTATTTAATGTATGCTTTATGCAAAAGGTGGCGCCACAGTGGCTGGAAGGTGAGGAGAGCCGAGGCTCTGCACTCGTCAAGCTCTAGAGCTTCAAAATACTCTCCTTTCTTATAGATTTTTTTAAAAATATTTCAGATATTGGTGTATTTTATTGAATATTTACAGTGCACCAACAATCCTAAGACGAAACAGGTTCATACAGTTGTATAGAAGGAAACCTGAAGTATTGAAGGTTCGTGAAACACATTTTTAAAAGGCAGTCGATCTCCAAAAGAAACAAAATAGGATAGAAAACTTTTTTGATTTATCTCATTGAGGTTATGTTTAATATGTTAGGTAATAAGCGTATGTAGACGCATACTTCTATGACAGTACATCAGATTGTTTTATTAAATCTGCCGCCTTTTTGCTGTTTCGAACATTGGACGGACAATAATGAAAACTTCAAAGATTTGCGGTGCTGTCACTTATTAATGTATTTGTACATTTCATTTCATAAATATGCAATTGAGTCAATTCATGGCTTAGCAGAGGCTTTTTGGTCAATTTCAGAAGATTTGGCAGTAGATCCCAGACTTCGAGAAAAACATGCCCTGCCAATCCGAGAAATGGCACACACGCCTACGGTGGGAGTCAGAAAAAGAATAATGAACATTTTCAAAATATCACCCTTATAACAGCACGGCGATTTGTGTGATGGAAAGGTATAGATTTACATTGGAATTATGCCATTTCACAGTAGCCTAAATTGGAATGAGGACAATTCATATTGCAGCATACTCCAACCCAGAATAATGCCAGCAATCTGATGCGCAGAAATATGCTGGAAGTTCGTGAACGTTCACGAACGTTCATTGAGGAAACCAATTAAGAATTAAAACATGCAGACTTCATTTGTACGCAATAAATGTACAAAACCGTCTTATTTCACCTACAAGCGAAAAAATCTCAAAGAGAAATTTAGCACCAAATTCAATAACCAGAAAGCTACCGATCACAAATAATCAGTAGTTAGCCACTCAAACCATCGTCATCTTCCATGTCTTCTTCCACGCAATAGTTTTGTACTCAACCTTTCTATAGCTAGGACAAAAAGTTCCCCTCACGGCTGAATATGATCGCCATTGCTCAATTTGGATTTTGGAATTCGTCTTTCGTCACTTTTCACCATATTGCTGTTACCGTAAATTCTAGCAAATATCGGACATTTGTTATCAATTACGATTTTCGTTGGCTGATGGTGGCCGTGACTAGGCAGTTTGTGAGAAGTGAAGGAAATCGGAGTAGGCGAAAACCCACACCTTACCCCAAATTATCGGCAACTCTATCACATGCCTTAACCGGGATTCGAACCTGGGGCAAAATTGTTGAAATTGCTGAATGATTACCCCTTACCCTTTCATTATCAATATACTTGACACCTCGGTCTATGGTAATCATGTCGACTGCGATGTTTTCAGGGCTAATATTGTTCTTT
This sequence comes from Maea johnstoni, assembly GCA_963942565.1. Lineage (NCBI taxonomy): Eukaryota > Metazoa > Annelida > Polychaeta > Spionida > Magelonidae > Maea > Maea johnstoni. Next base: position 17,154,843 of record OZ012688.1, on the reverse strand, counting down.
CAAAGAACTTGGTCTTGTACTTTCACCGTGTCAAAGACCTCTTTGCCGCTTTAATGCCATTGCAAATGCCACTCAAATTCTTTCTGTCAATGACCCCTTTTACTGCTAGTGGCTAATTTGGCCATTACAAAATGATGTAAAACCCCTGAAAAATCACTGAAACGCTGGCACATGGATACTCATCTGAGAGTACTCGGTTAAAGCTATCCAATGTATACCAACGTGACAGGGTTTATATGGTTTTGGATAATATTTGCGTTAGAAGGGTTATTGCCATTGCAAATGGCATTCAAAATAGTTTCTGTCTTGTTCTTTCGCCGTGTCCATCACGATCTTTGCCTCTATAATTACATTGCCATTGACATTCAAAGAACTTTATTCAAAGAACTTATTTTTTGCCTAAGTCAATGACCTCATCGCCTCAGCGATGCCATTGTAAATAGAAGCCTTGCTTTTTGACGTGATTCGTGAGGAAGCTAAATTCGTTTCTTCTACCTTGTGCAGTGGTGAGATGGTATGATAAGTTATTGCGTCATGCATCATACCGCCTGGCCACGGGGGCAACCCCTAACAGGTACGGATACAGAGCGGGGGTTCATTATGGGGTTCGACGAACCACCCTTTAAAGTTGAAAATGTTGACTATTTTGCTCATTAAGATAGACATACCTCTGTATTAAAACGACCCCCCCCCCCCCTCATACAGAAAGAACCCCCCTACACAGAAATAATGGTTCTCCACCAGCCTACTAGTTGTATATCTAGTATTTCATCAGCTGAATATCTTTCGTACTCTCTAGCCTTTATAAGCATTGATTTATGTATGTTTTTTAAAGTTACAACCATCGTGTCAATTCTTAGAAGTCATCCTATTTTTACTTCCTCGTTAATGCACGCCAATGCACACGGATCCGGGCATTTCTATCCACTGGTATGACACATTCGCCACTAGGATTTCAACAATCCCTCCTCAAGTAATAGAAGATATGTGCTGTATTAATGAATTGTTTGCTTTTTGTATAATGTGGGTAACGAGAACAACAGCAAAAAACAACGAGAAAAGACAACACCAACATTTTCCGAGCAACTGTAACACGTGGGAGTGTTAGATACAATACAGAGGAGGGGATAGACGTCTATGGACTACTCTGACCCCAGGAAGAGCACCTTTCAGTGCACCTATATAACCATAAAATCTCTCTCTCTCTCTCTCTCTCTCTCTCTCTCTCTCTCTCTCTCTCTCTCTCTCTCTCTCTTTCGATATGTGCATATGTATGTATATCTACATATATATATATATATATATATATATATATATATATATATATATATATATATATATATATATATATATATATATATATATATATACATATATATACACACATATATATATATATATATATATATATATATATATATATATATATATATATATATATATATATGTATGTATATATATATATGTATATATATGTATATATATATATATATATGTATATATATATATATATATATATATATATATATATATATATATATATATATATATACATACATACATACATATATATATATATATATATATATATATATATATATATATATATATATATATATATATATATATATATATATATATATATATATATATATAGATAGATAGATAGATATTACTCCTATGAGTTAGTAACGTCTTGTATTAAATTTTCTGAATCGTTGCCAAGCTTTACTTCCTTATTGTGGTGTCATATATTTCTTATGACATAAATAAAGTGCGCCATCTGTTGGTCGTATACCGTAACATCTGTATGGATCACAAGGTATTACTGGCTCGTACAAAGTGCGTTAAGATGACCAAATGTCAGAGCAGAGGGCAAATACCGGGGGAAAAGGTGGCGATGTTCGAAATGTTGCACAATAAACTAACTGTATAACAGGGTGGGTAATCTGTGATGGCATTTGGATGTCCTATCAATTGTTATTACCTTATCGAACAGTTTGCAGGTTCGACGAAATGTTTTTTGAACGTATCACAATATTTCCCGTTTGAGATGTTTAAGAGATCAGCCGGTTGTAGGGTCAACCAGTACATTGCGTCACAAAGACGCACACCTTTATAGCGACAAGGACAACGTAGTTCACTGAATTTTACTTTAATTACATATATTTGCTTTTTTTCTGTCAAGTTCAGGCCAAGTCGTGACTGGCCTATTGTTAGCTGTGGGGGGAACCGTAGTATCCGTGGAACGTCAAGGTCTAACCCCTAGTCACTGGCATCTTTCTCACATTCGAACCTGCATTCGAATGCAGCTAGTTAGCGGTGAGAGACAGCTAGTAGTCAGTGGCAACGCATTAGACTACACGGTCGTCAGGGCAGGTCCTAGCATCCGGGGAAGAGAGGCGGTTACGAGAGACGACAAGCAACGCCCTAGACCACTCGGCTATCAGGACAGACCTGCCGGCCCCAAAAGATCTAAGGAGCACTCGAGATGATGAGGGGCTGAGCTATAGCCGAGTGGTTAGAACACAGTGAATCACCAGATCGTTTTCCTTTATCTCTGAATGACTTTATATAAGCTAGTATTGGATAGATTCAACAAGAAAATCTTCATACGAAAAATGCTATGCAAACGTGTCCCTGTCGTCTTTAATAAGTGATCTCGCTTTCCGTAATGAATGGCAATATATAAGCTAGCATAATTGGATCAATTCCACAAGGAAAACTTCATTCGAAGTATCCCATGTTAATGTGTCCCTGTCTTCTTTATCAAGTAATCTCGCTTTCCTTTATCTCTAAATGACACTATGTAAAGCTAGTATAATTAGTTCATTTCAACAAGGGAAACTTCATTCGAAAAATGCTATTTATATGTGTTCCTGACTGTCTTCTTGAATTTATCAAGTAATCTTGCTTGTTTGGTGGATGACCCCTACATTGCTAAGGTTACTTTCGTCAAAAGCACATGGACGCAAAGATAATATCTTTTGAAAACCATCTAAACCCTGTCATGTTGGTATTCATTCATTCGGCTCTCGCTGGGTCCTCTCAGATGAGTACCTATGTGCAAGGGTTTCAGTCATTTTCCCGCGTTATTGCATCATTTTGTATTGGCAAAATTAGCCACCACCAGCATAAACGGATAAATGGCAATATAATACAAACTAGTATTGGATCATTACAACAAGGAAAAAGCCATTCGCTATGCTATGTAAATGTGTACCGATATGTGTCTCCTTTATCAAGTAATCAAGTTTCTGGTTTGGTGGTTTAAAGGGCACGGTGTTAACTGTTTCCACTTGAGGGAACTCAGACTTTGGTGGCAGAGACATTCCACCTTGCTCGTCCTAGTTAAAAAGCCGTGACAAAGGTGGCTTTATACCAGCGCACCCTGCGTAAGAGTACTTGATGGCTTGAATTTATTTTTACAAAAAAACACACACTTATTTAGTGCACTCTTTACTAAAGAATTGCATGTTCAAAGGCCGACAGAAACATATGTGGAATAAGAAGTGGCGCCAATCATGAGAATGGTATTCATTTATGTGATAGATTGACCCCAAGAAAGCTGTGGTGTATGTCATATACCCGAGGTGTTACGGGGCGTAGCCGAGTAACCCGTGGTTATCACATACACTACAGTTACCGAGGGATTTACAATGTAGCTGTTGAATGGCTTCCACCTTAGATGACCAAACACAAGTGGATTCGAAACCAGCCGGTCAACCTGAACATGCTAGCCTCAACCAGTGTCAACTAATAGCTGCTAATAGGCCAAAAATAATAGGCCAGCTGGTGGTGGAGATAAAGTTTCTCAGAATGATGCGAGAGCCTTGATTGGTCCTTGTTCCCACGTTATCTCGCGGTGATGCCAGATCTGGTACTCCTGGCATGAGTCCAGCACTTTACTATAGGGCATATAGTAATTGGTCTCTCGCTACATATCCATTCATTTCTTCATCCAAGCTTCCACCAATCGTAGGTCAAGTACTGCTTGCTAAGCACTCAGCTTACTACCCTTGGGTAATACCTTTGTGGTTTAGCCAGCTTAGAGACCTGTTATTAGTGGATAAAGATATTATTTTGACAGAGTGGAGCCAAAGTGGACACATACACTTCGAAAACTCTGGTGCATGTGGAATTCTCTCATAATTGCTTGGCTTCGACTAGCAGTATTACTCCTCTGGTATATACTATACACCACAGCTTCCTTGAAGTCTTCCTAACCCTTCTCAGACATAGGCCCTGATTGATATATTCATCGCACCTGGCGTAAGTGAGAAAGTTGCCAGTGACTTGGGTTTAGGCAGTGCTTTTCGCGGGGTAATCCGGTCTACTCCACCAGTTACAACTGGCTAGTCATGACTTAGCCGCAATATGGCAGAAAAAGTGACGAAAAACGGAATTTCAAATTCCAGATAAATTCATCTCTCTGCTTTTACTTCACCAGAGTACCATTAGAACCAGCAGAGGTATTCTGAGTTCCACATTGAGGAAGGAAGGCAAGGGGTTTTACGTCGTTTTCAGCACCTTAGGACATATCGGAAGGGGGAAAATTCCCTTCACGAACACGAATATTTCCAACGGGTCTTTCAGTTGCAGAGGAACCACAGAGAAATACTCTTAACATGTTTGCCAAGTTTGGATGGCAAACTCGAACGTTTTGTCACAAAAATGTGGCAAAAGTGATTGCCAAACTTGAGTCAGACAGACCATAGTCCAACTTGACTGCAGTGCCAACATTAAAATATGTGCTGAGTTCATATACCTCACTGACCTATATATCTAGGTATATATAGTTCCCACCCATGGCAATCTTGGCCCTGTGTCTAAACCACGCCCTCGACTGAGTGAGAGTTTATGTGCATATCTACTTGAATCCTCGCCTACCCAAATAGGCGTGAAGTGTCCCCCACGCTACTCGTGACGTCACGAGTTCCCACCCGCACTCTCTTTCTCGTCGCTCCATTCATGATACCGCTGCCACGCACGCGTCGCGAATGGCCGACTGGTTGACAAGACGGGCAAGAAACATGGATGTGTTATAACGACGGCCACAACAACCCTCGGACTATTTCTCACTAGCTAATTATGTCGGCAGACGAAAACAAGGACGATGACGTGGAGTTGACGAGGGTGACAACCCTAACGAACCTGCTGAACCACAGGTAGAACCCTTTACAAACATTTAAAAACATGTTCTCTCCTTTCACTCCTAGACCTAGTACTGTGCTGTATGCGTGCGGCATAAATTGTAAGCGTGGCGCGAGATTCGGTCAAATCATTGCACATCGCAGGCGGCCTAAATTCAAAACTAGGCGTTTTCTTTCGCTACAGTGAATCGCAAAGAACGGCATGGTTTAAAAAATAACCACCCGTGCCCAAATACCCTAACGGGCACTCACGTATAGTCAACTTCATACATTTATTTTCCTACCGACGAGGAAATGTCTGCAATGTCGCGTCACATGAAATTGACAACACGGTTGACCTCGGCAGGTCACGCAACGACCTTGACCTTTCAACTCGGGACACACCCACAGTCATAGCGATGCACACATATTGTGACATGCCGAGTATACAACATAAGGCTCCGATATTCAAGCTATAGTAATCAATACTTTTCATCAATACTTGGATTTACTTTTGAAAGCAGACATTCGCTGGCCAACTTGCAGATCGATATAATCTGTTCATTTATTTTTGTCCACCAAAGCGAGTTCTCTATGTGGTATATAAAGCACATATGCATACACTAGGCTAGCATTGTAAGCATTCGAGGACATGTATTCAACCATATTGCGTTGACATTTTCTCAAAACAACGGTATAATAGATATGTTTCAGATTGGCATATGTTGATCAGAATTTTTGGTTGATAAATTTCACGATAAAGAGTTTATTTTCAAATTTGGTAATACAGTTATAAACAAGAAATGATATAATTCCTGTATGTTTGCAATATGGACAATACTTATCTTAGTGTGGCATTCACATTTGTGCTAACAGCGGGTATGCTTACTACAGTACCCACACGTGAAACTCGGAGTTTGTCGTTCGTTTTTTAATATCACATTTCAACTTTTTGATGATATGTATTAAATTTTACCTTTGTACACGTATTTTCATGATTCAATCTTGCATTTTATCTACTTTTATCTGATTTAAAGCATCTATTCAAAACATATCTGTAGAAAACTTTTCATTTTATTCTAAATAACTTTCTCTTTCATATACTAGTATTTTGAAGAACCTTTAATTTATTTTTTCAAATAAATTACTCAAGTGATTGATTTTATTTTAGGCCTCTACAAGTATAAATACAGCGCACTAAATGTGACAATATCCCTTATCACCAGTGCACCCCTACATCAAAGAAATGTATATCGCCTTTCCCAGTGGAAATGATTTTTTCTAAAGCGTTAAATTCTAAATTACAAATATTTCCCTTAATTTGGAGCGAGCTTATTTTCACTGAAATAGTTTGCCAAATTCCAAACCAGACTGTCTTCGGTTCCATTGATACTATTACTGCAAACTACGAACTGATCTATTACTAGTATTTGCTTTTGTGTACGCGAAAAAAGCAAAAGACAAAAATAAACAACGTTTTGTCAAACACGTTAAGTTTGGTACAACAATCCAATTGTGTGTAAGCATAAATGTCTGTGTTTGTGTAGTCCGACCACCATCATGCGCTTATAGATTCCATCACTAATTTAGCATTATAAAAATGTTTTCCAACATAATCAAAACAGCCTGCAACATAACCACTGGCCCCGTTGCAAGTTGGAAGTGAATTTGGCAAACAACAGCAATGGGGCAATCTGAACAAGACCCTGACTTGCCCCGCTCAGCAAGTAATGTTTTGGGCAAAGTCCAATCTCTCCTTTATTTAACAGAGTGGCGGAGCAAGTCAACTGTAGGGGCAGCTTGCCCCGCTCAGAAAATAATGTTTTGCAACCGATGTTGCACCCTGTATAATGTCAAGGGGTGGCATTCTTCTTCTTAAGTGTGCACTCATATTTAATTTGTTGAGGTCAGCATTATTATTTTTAGAGAGTTGAAGGGCGTTTTCGCATTTATATAGGTTTAATGACTCATACCTTTTACATTAGATAGTACATTTTAATAGGGCCACGAAATCAATTTGAATTATCTTCTAGTATTGCCAAAATGGCTCAGACCTTTTTGTAGCAAAGATGTAACGGTCCATTAGGTATTTCTGAAGTCGATCAGATTTTGCCATTTCCATTTTGCCTGCTGGAGCATTGAAAAACAATGAACCCAAAATATGAATAAGCTCAATTCATTGTCATTGATACGATGCAACGGTCAATAGATCCTACTAGTTATTCTTTGCATTTCCCGGTTACTTTATATTCTATCGCTGATTAAATGCCATTGGAACACGTGCCTTTTAGGCCGAAACATGCGTTTTCCTTTGCGAGTTAATCTAGAAATGGTACGTGTTGCCCGTATGAACTGTTGCAATTAATTTGACTTGTACTTTGCAGACCAAATAACTCATCTAGTATATCAGTTTTTCGCATACGTGTGACAGCATATATGTAGTCACCATGACAACAAGTATCTCGGATTGTCGCATTTCGGATTTTATTGCAGTTTGCGTATACATCAGCATTGGAAAAGTACTATAACATATCAAAACATAATATGATTAACCAGCAACCTGAGTAAACCTGATGCACCGGAGACAATGGTGGATTTACTAATTATACCTGTAGCACTGTGTATACTATAGTGTGCAATATTTGCCTTAGAACCTAGACTTGATGCTCTACGTGCGGTCATTGGCAATAAACATACAATACAATACAAGTTGCAAGAATATATATAATGACACACACACATAATATATATACTAAGTATATATATATATATATATGTATATATATATATATATATATATATATATATGTATGTATGTATGTATGTATGTATGTATGTATGTATGTATGTATGTATATATATATATATATATATATATATATATATATATATATATATATATATATATATATATATATATATATATATATATATATGTATATATATATATATATATATATATGTGTGTGTATAACCACCGTTCAGCCATTTTGGATTGAATTATGACTAGCCAGTAATGAATGATGAAGGTAACCAGAATGTCCATGCCAAACTACTGACTAACCGTGGTTTGACAACAACAAGTCACTGGAAACTTCCTCACATACCATAGATAGCAGTCAGGGGCTAAATATTACGTATGATTACGCTGCTTTGCTTTCTAACTTGGTGTCACATAATGCTGTTTGCACGACTTCAGGTTGTGTCGAGTCAATACTAGCAGAGAAATCAATGCAGCAACTGTGGCTTGGCCATCTGTTTAGTTAAGTGATCCTAGATCACTCAGAGCTCAATCATAGGGTGGGGGGGGGGGGGGGGGAGAGGGGCACTCGTATCTGAAATACTGGAGGAAGGGGTGCTCTAAAGGCATGTTCAGGTATTAGACAAGCTGACAGTGGCAGCTAAAACTTACAATAAAAAGTGGGGTCACCAGTCATGCCGTCCATGTAGGTGACCCCACCCCCCCCCCCCCCCCTTTTTGTTTTGGATTTCCAAAGGGGGTCTAACAAGGATAACTAATGCAAAGTTTCATGGAATTCTTATTGTAGGGTATATTTTAAATGAATTTAAATGGATTTAAAGTTTTAGGTGCCACTTTCAGCTTGTCGAATACCCAATCATACCTTTAATCTAATACAAATAAGAGTTTGATATACTTTGAGGGTACGGTGTTAGCTTTCTCTCATCCCTTCTCTATACTTTACAGAGCCAGGCTATCAACCACCGCTTCGTAAACGAAAGTTTCGTATTTTTCCGAATTCTCGGAAAATTACGCGGCACGTGACCTAATCATTTAAAGGGTAGACTAATACACATTGGATTTAGCCAAGTCTAGCTACGTGTTGCCTATGTTTATTTTATCCATGAAGTGTGTGGTGCCATTAAAGTTCCTTATCACATTTCCTCAAACTCGTTACCACGTCAATAGAATGTATATGGATCCCAGTTAGAATCCCAATTGGAACATGTGAGAAAGTTGCCACTGACTTGGGATTAGGCAATGATTTTTGCTGGGTACTCTGGTTTCCTCCGCCAGTTACAACTGGTTAGTCAGGACTAGACGCAATATGGCAGATAAGTGAATATATATTAAATTCCAAATTCCGAAACAATTCAAGCTGTTGAAAGCCACTTATCAAAACGATAAAAAGTAACGATATTCAAATTTGCATTTCCGAAACAATCCAAGCTGTTAATTCAACGTAAATTCCAAATTCCGAAACAATTCAAGCTGTTGAAAGCGACGTGAATCAAAACGAATAAGTAACGATATTCAAATTTGCATTTCCGAAACAATCCAAGCTGTTAAATCAACGTAAATCAAAATAAACCAAATCAAATCAAATATGCCATGTGTTCAGTTAGGATGCATATGAGTTAACAGATGTATCGACCCGACCTGTGGAGCAGTCTGGCTGCAATGAGGTATGTGGATAGTGACATCCCTCCGCCTGGAGTCTTAAAACTGTCACTGAAACCTGTTACCACGTCAACAGAATGTATACGGAGCCAGGCTATCAACTACCACATAGTGAACGAAAGTTTCGTATTTCTCAGAATTCTCGGAAAATTACGCGTTGCGTGATCTAATCATTTAAAGGGAAGACCTTTACATGTTGGAAATAGCCAAGTCTAGATACGTGTTGTCTCTTTTTATTCTATCCATTAAGTGTGTAGTGCCAATGTTCCTTATTAAATTCCCTTAAACCTGTTACCACGTCAACAGAATGTATACAGATCCACCGCGGCCTAGTTAGAATCCCAACCGGGACATGTGAGAACGTTGCCAGTGAATTGGTATTCACTATGGGGACAAATGGGCCGAAATTGAGAAGTGGCCCTGTATATCTGGAGTGCATGACAAAATCTTTATGAAATTTGGCCACCAAATAGGTTGCAGAGATACAAAACATTTGAAAAATTTAAATGACATTGACAGTTCTAATGACCTTGAAATGACCTTTAACTCTGTATTTTCAACGTATCTGATACTTGGTCTAAGTTGTTGCCCCCTAATAATACAATAATGGAAATTACTAGTGCTCGGACGATTACTCGTATGGTCGAGCATTCGGTCGTCAGGCCATGCTCGACCCACGGTCGACCATGCCAAGGAATGGTCGACCGAAAACGAGTATAATGAATTTAGCGCTAGTCTGTCAAAAGCAAAAATATTACACAATGCAAGTAACTTACCACGCCGCCAACCTTCCTTTCTATCGAAATATCTACCATGGAATGAAAATAAACTTACCTTTATGTTGTTGTTGCTGTTGTTTCCTCACCTACATCTACGCAGCGCTTCGGCGTAGTAAACAACATGGCTAACTGCGCACTGCGCATGTACTTATTCTATTACTTCCAAGGGACCGGCGCCGCTCCTGAATTGTCCCGACATGGTCGACCATGGTCGAGTATCGGTCGGCAGCTTCTGCCGATTACTCGACCATGATATTTTCAACGATTCCGAGCACTAGAAATTACTCCCCCTTACTATCTTGGACATCATACTCTAGTATATATTTTCAAGAAAATCTGTTCCGAAAAAGCAACTTTTGGCATATTTTATGAAGGATGATATGAAAGTATATATTTGCTTTTCTTGTGAAAAAACCAGCTCCCCTACGAAGACCAAAACCACATTATCAGGCTCAAGGGCTCAAGGAGAAGATATCATCAAAAAAAAGATCACCCCAATATCTGCTTTCATTGCAAAGTTATGTCCTATTTTCGAAATCTGCGATGACCTTTGACCTCGAAAATCCAAGATGGCCGCCCTGGGCGGCCATCTTGAATTTAAAAATTGGCTATATCTTTGCAACGGAAGCAGATATCGGGATATTCTTTTTTTAAACACTATCTGCACGTTTAGCTCTGATTAGTTATGTGATTGCCATCTTGTCAGGGCGTACATGTCTGGCAGTAGAAGAGAAAATGCATATGTTAATTTCGACCTTCCCAAAAAAGTTCTTTTTTGTACTTTTTGTACCGATTCTTTTTGCAAATGTATTCCATAGTGCCTTGCTCAAAATCGTATGAGAGCAGATTTTTCATTTTCACACAATTATGGGGAGAAAATGTGATTGAAAGAGGGACATGCTGAGAAAAAGATGTTTACTAATGCCATTTCAAGGTCATCCGAGGTCAATCAAGGTCAATCGGGTTTATTAAGTTTTTTGTATCCCCATTCGCTATCATCCGGCAAAAAATTATGAGAATATGAAAATTCTTTTCAAAAATATGCCCATATATGCTCTCAATTTCTCAATTTGGGCCCATTTGGCCCCACAGTGATTAGGCGGTGGTTTTCCCTGGGTACTCTGGTTTCCTCCACCAGTTACAACTGGCAAGTCTCCACCTAGCCGAAATAAGGTAGAAAAAGTGATGAAAAACGAAATTCGAAATACCGCCGTGGCCTAAGGACGTGTGGGATGGTCGAGGGTTCGAGTCTCCTTTGGCTCTCAAAAGCGTGTCAGCTTTGTCGCTAAACAAACGTGCGTAAAGGAGTTAAATGAGAACGCAACGGCGGTTATATCATATTTCACATATTTAGGCTAAATCGAATTTCGTTTTTCGTCACTTCTGCCATATTACTGCTAATTCGTGACTAGGCAGTTGTAACTGGTGGAGGAAAACATAGTACTAGGCAAAAACGCCTAACCCCAACAAGTCACTGGAAACTTTCTCACATGCCCCGGGTGGGTTTCGAACCCGGGCAGTATGCGGATCCACTGTGGCCTATCAACATGAGGTTTGGTTGCGGGTTCGAGTATTCGTTGGTTCCACAAAAGCGTGTCAGCTTGGTCGCTATACAAATGTGCGTAAAGTGGTTTAATGTAAACCCCATGGCTGTTATATTCTATTTTCCATATTTAGACTAAATGAAATTGTACATGTGGGAGGAAACTGTGGTATCTGAAAAGAAATATCAACTAGCTCATGTTACTTTCAATATTTTCAATGCCCCGAGGCAGATTCGAACCCGGGACCTGTGGTGTTGGAGACAGCTAACGAGCAGTCAGCGTGCAATACCCTAGACCGCTCGGCTATCGAGCTATTAAAGGCATTGTACTTTTTCCTTGTGAATTCGTGGGGATGTGTGCGCAAACGTTTCGAATTTATCGTAAAATTAATGCATGTGCGATATTCCATTATTATTGGAACCTACTGCACAGCCTGAACAGGTGTATGAAATGGTCGATTTCTTGAAGCCTTTGGGTAGCTATATACATATAATGTATTGTCATGTAATGAGGTGTAGGACTAGCGTAGGTTTTATTTTTTGTGTTGTGTTTGCGACACCCAGTCTTGTTATCATCAGTTTGTTTAAGTAATAACCGTAAAGTAATGTAATGTTGTTAACACAATTTATGAATGTACTTTAGCCTAACTTGCTCTACTTTATTCACCTATGGTACTCTTTATTTTCTCTTGTTAATTTTGTATCCTCCGTGTTTGACTTATATGTGATAATTGTATGAAGATTTTGTAATCTACCCGAAAATAGTCAATAAACATACACATACAAAATAGTTCAAGCATAGTCAATGGTAAAACTATTAATTCTCGTAGCAGATGGAGATAAAAGACTGAATGTTACCCATGTCACGCATACTCTAGGAATATTGAAGGCCAAAGGATATGACTACATAATGTATTTGTTTCAATGCCTTATAGAGCTGTTTCATATACTAACTGTTGCAATGTTACATTAGATATTTCATTATTTTTTCTTGTTTTCTATGTTATTTTGAAATTTCTTATTTTATGTTTTGTTCGGTTTGCATTTGTATGCTTTTATTCTTGCGTTGTATATTTCAAGTTGTTTTCATGACAATTAGTTTCAATCCAAATATCCTACAAAGTGCAAGTGGCACATCATATTGGCTTCCTCAATGGTGTGCAATAGTAGTTGGCACCTTCGGGGGAACCCTTCGCCTGTGTGGCACCCTGCTCGCCTGATAAAAGAATGGGGATGCGTGGATCTGTCTATGGATACCCTGCATCTAAACGATCCCATGGTCCTCTTTGGATCTGAAGGCTCTGCTCTTACTCAACCTCTTTTTCTTCTTTCATCTCCAATTCTTTTGTTCTTTTATTCTTTTATTGGCGTGGAACAATACGGACCAGTAGGAGCCAACTTATAAAATATATGCTATGAATGTTTTCTTTTGTGATGATTTGATTACCGGTATATTCAGATTTGGCGTTTTTACATATCTTAAATTTTTTATTGCAAATATGTATTGGAGACATTGGCAGCTTGAATCTTTCATAAATCAACAGTTGCTTCACGTTGAGATTGATACTAACTTCATCGTATGCATGTCTGAAAATACAAAAATAAAATGTTCCACATATGCAACCTTAGATTTTGATATCAAATACTTCTGCCGCATAAAAAAGCCAATATAATAAGACAATCTTAGTATTGGGTATGCAGTTTTACCAACGCAGCACTGCAGTGCTCTGTGTGTGATAGAGATCTTGCAACATGTTACATCCTTTGTTTGTTGACTATAGATGGATAGAATACGAAATCATACTTCATATAGTTATCACATATATATCAAACATGTAAGAACAATATGGCCCTACAATATTTCCACCGTGTCTGACTGGTACACTATGCAAGCCGGAATACATCAAGGTGGAGATATATATATATATATATATATATATATATATATATATATATATATATATATATATATATATATATATATATATATATATATATATATAAATAAATATATATATATATATATATATATATATACATATATATACATATATATATATATATATATATATATATATATATATATATATATTTATATATATATAATATATATATATATATATATATCTTTAACCAAATACATAGCTTTGATCGATTCCTTTATTGTCCAATTAGAACAATCAGAACTTTTTAGTACAATTATTGCAACAAACGTCTCCCTACTAGATTATGCCGATGACATTTTGTTTTATTGTTTGTTTATTGACAACAGCAGCTACAAGTAAAAACAAAGCTGATATAATTTTAGACATGGTTTATTCAAATACATGTAGATGAAAGTGGCATTATGCTTTTAATCCAAAGAAAAGTGCAGTTTTACTGTTTTAGTATATGGCGAAACTAGATCTCAACATAGTCAGAATATTGAATATCGATCCTACAAGCGTGGGCATCATTAAGTTGAAGAAAAGTCAGTGTATGATCATGTTGGGTTGAAATCTGGTATTAGTGGAGTGAATAATGGGAGGACAAAAGAAAAGGTTAGCAAAGGAAGAGACGCCATAGATGCTGCTTTTGGAATTGATCTTAAACCGGGTGGTTTAACGATAAAAGCATGTTGCATGATTTACTGGTCTATTGTCCTTCCAATATTCACTTTTGCCTCGGAACTGTGGATTCTCGATGGAAATGACATACATATACTGTATTAGATAATTTTAGAGATATGCTGGCAGAAGAATACACAGATTTCACCTAAAGTCTCCAATCAAAACTAGTTTTGTTTGATTAGGATGGATAAAACTAGAGATGTTTATATATGTCAAAAACTTCTCTTTTTAAGATCAGTATCTATTCTTAAAACATATACAAAATCATCACAATGTTTAGGGCAGAATGTATTAACGGTCAAAGGAATGCATAACATACTAAATTGCCCTATTTTTGATATGCCTACCTTGACATATTTCACACCTCTTCAATTCTATAAACCAGTTAACAGCTTATCTATTCATACTTTTTGTATGTTAATCATTGTTGATTATTGTTATATCCCTTCATACATTTGATACGATGTATGACTTTGAAACCTGCTTTACAGTCAATGAACATGCATACATGGAGACGTGACGTGCATGTGGTTCCTATATCGTTCCTTACATACAGCAATAACAACCTGTTCCATTGTATTGTATTGTATATTTATTGACTGTAGAGGTGAACTGCAAAGACATACAAAGCAGAGTTTTATATAAATATATAAACAGAGGAAAAAACGAAATAAAGAAAAATAAACAAAGTATGGGTTACTCGTGCCACAGACCATTTTGGCCATGTCCTCACATAGCTATACATACATTTAATAAAGTCAATGGGTTCTGATGAAATACAGCGAAGTGTACCTTTGAAATGCATCTTACCCCCTACAATCGTCATTTTAGGAGTCAGAACTTTGAGATAAAAGCCCAATGGGACATTAGGATAACAAGCCAGGCAATATTTTAAAAAAAAGGTATAATCATCTAACCAACAGCCTGGCCTGAGATACTACTAAACGGGTAATGGCATGGCATAAATGTGATTAAAGCTATTACTTTGATTTTTATAAATGACATGATTAATTGACTAATTTCAAATTGGTCATCATTTTTGAGAATCTAAGAAATATTGCAACTGGCTTAGCCCAGTGGGCACGGTAACATTCATGGAACATTCCATGAATGCTTCACCCCAACATTCGAAAATGATCCCCTCATAGTTCAGAAGAAAAATTGTATGAATGTTCAGGTGAGGATGTTCATAGAATCTTCAGAGCTGAATGCTAAATGAACCATTTGGATTCTTATTGTTGTCTAAACATTGGAAGTTGTCTGTGCAGTGGAAGCACTCGGTAACAGTTCATATATTATGATATACATGTAGGAAATATCTGAATTTAATGTTTATATAATATCAAACCTGAACATTCCAGGAATGTTCAGACCCGAAGGTTACAGGAATGTTCATTATTGGTGCATGACATTCAGATCAAAATAGAAAACTCATATGACATCAAATAAGAACATTCCAACAATGTTAGGACCTAAACGTTGCTGAAATGTTCATACTTGGTCCATGATAATCCGACCCAAATTGAACATTCATATAACTTTCCAGTAAAATTTGTGCCCACTGGGAGGTGTTTTATTTTAGTTATGATCATGACCTCAGAAAGAGAACGATATTTTTCATGAAACTAAGGTTCAGTCGCATCAGAGAGCTAGACCCACGTCGGCATAGGACTTGCGATAGGGTAGCAAGTCGTCCGTAGGACATGTATAGATTCACCATTCTGCCACTCGCCAAGTTGGCAAAATACTAGGTGTATAGGGAAAAGTGTCAGATCTAAATTCGTCGTTATAACGGTTTATGGTAGCGAGTTTATTGATGAAACTGAGCGGCCAAAAAATCAAGTCATGCGTGCGATTGAAACATTGTCTAAAGATCATATGTGGGAAAATTTTTGGCATATTTTCGCGCCCGTGTACTTCTAGCTAATATGTCGAAAAAGGGGAACGACTTTACGGTAATTCCGCGCATAGCGAAACAGCGAAATATGTATAGGACGTACACCTACGGCATACTATTATACTACGGAGATGCCTCATTCTGAGAATATCGCTAAACTGGCCATAAGTTCTTAAATCATGGTACGTGTGTGTTATGAATTGTTCAATTGATATTGTGCACGTACGTTGGCATACCCGTCAGCATTCAACAATCCAAAATCAGGATATTTCACTTATCAGGCGGTTTACTATACTGCGACGTCTTTTGGTTTCATTTTGTTTAGTTCCAATTCTTGGAGGGGCCAGGTTAGTACTTTTGCTTAAGGAGCGGGCCTTTAGAGTTGGTAATCATGGAAACATATGTTAATAGGATAACTTTAATTTTAGCAGATCACAATTGCTGCATGATAATATACACACAGTTTTCAAAAACACGCAGATAGCTTTGGAACTGAAAATGTCTTCATCAACAACATTTACATTGTGTGATCTTTCCAGACATTGTGTGATATTTCAAGATCAAATACTTACTATGTTCAGCATATTATGAAATTCTTGGCTCTTGGCTAGAAAATAAATTTATTCTTGAGGAATGGAGGATGATTTTTGAAAGTTGGCAAATCAGTAGCTAATCTGAAGATTTCTGACCAAGTTATATAATTCATACCTGTTAACATTCAACCATCCAAAATCAGGAGATTTTATGCGGTTCCAATCCTGGCCACCAGGGGTCAGATTAGTTTATTAGTTTAGGAGTGGGCTATTATATTTTACAGGTGTTGGCAAATTGATAACCATACAAGTATGATTATGAAATAACTTTAATTTTATGTAGCAGATCACACTTGCAGCATGATGACAAATTCCCAGTTATTAGAAACACACAGAGATTGCTTTTGAACTGAATACATCATAATAGTCCATGACCCAGAGGTGGTCAATATCATATTGGGGGGCGGGGGGTGCAAATTCTGGTTAATGTTTTTGAATTCCCCATATTCTCACCTTTATGGTGTTTCAGTAACAAATATTTTCCAAATCAGACCTTTTTTCCCCAGGTGAACTTAGCTTTAAATATTTACACGATCACTAATTTGCTTTTACTCACTACCCATATTCCTCATATTTCATAACTATAACATCTCTATCAATTCCCCTTGAGATATGGATCCGTGCGCCGGCCTACATATTTTGGCGCACGGATCCATTCCTCTACCATACCTGCCTAACCTCTGCGCTGTGTTGCGCCCAGCGCCACTAGCTTCATACTACTTTCCATTCCTTTCATTTCCACTCCTATCACCTTGTATCGGACTTTCTCTGGATACGGGAGGTGAAGCAAGGGCAAACTACCACGCAATCACACTGGACCTCGTGCGCAGTGTGGCGATCACAGCGTGTTGTTCAGTAATTGGTGCTGCGCTCGGTTCATTAAGGACGGACTGAAGAAAACCAAGAATGCCTATTGGCAGACTGCAGGGTATATCAATTGATACCAGGTTTTGGCCCGTAATCCTGGTCACGGATGAGATCTGCTCGCTTCAAGTCCATCTCAATATTTGTATAGGGTTGCATCAAGAATTTGTGGATTTAGGATTTTAAAGTATTCGGTTTGGTTTCATATTTACCCGATGAGTACGGCTTATTTGGATAGAAACACAAACATATACAATAGTTGGAAAGTCGGTGCATGAAGTTTTCATTTGATTTTGTCAAAGAGGTACAGTCATATTAAAATTTAGTTTTTCTTGTTTGTATTGCAGTGAATGTGATCCAAAGAAACCACGTGTGCGACTCAAGATGGCCGACTTCCAGGACGGGAACGAGAAGAATGGCGGGATCTCGATGACTGACGTCAGCGCCGGTGGTGGCAGCACCGTCGGCAGCAAGGCGGTGCTCACGAGCCACCACGACCTTCCCCCGGAGGAGGTGAAAAAGATGAAGTTCAAAATCATCAAAAATCTGATCATCGTCAGTTTCGCATTCCTTTGTAATTTCACTGCATTCCAGTCGCTTTCTAACCTCCAGAGTAGCCTGAATAAGGTAGACGGCCTGGGGACGGCTAGTTTGAGCGTCGTCTACGCCGCGCTTGTCATATCCTGTCTCTTTTTGCCCCCTGTCATGATCAAGAACATCGGTTGCAAATGGAGCATCGCCATTTCCTTCGTGCCTTATGTTATCTACACTGCGGCCAACTTCTACGCGCAGTGGTACACGCTCATTCCGGCCGCCATCTTGCTCGGGTTAGGTGCTGCCCCCTTGTGGTCGGCCAAGTGTACTTACCTCACCGAGACTGGAATCGTGTACGCCCGGCTCACAGGTGAAACATCCGAGGCGGTCGTCAACAGATTCTTCGGCGTTTTCTTCATGATTTTTCAAACAGGTAAATGATGATAACTTTTGCAGTTAGGCCGCTTTCTAAGTGTTAGCCTTTTATGGGTAATAAACGGACAGAAACGGTTGTCAAGTAATTGCACAATGAATTCTGCACTGGCAAAAATTTCATATCAATCCAAGTCCCTTTATTCGGTGTATTTTAGCAAGTATCAAGATAAGGTTGTGGCAGCGAATTTACAATAAAGCCTAGTGGTTACGCTGCCTGGCCGCCAAGAGTGAC
The DNA here is from genome assembly GCA_963942565.1 of Maea johnstoni. Classification (NCBI taxonomy): domain Eukaryota; kingdom Metazoa; phylum Annelida; class Polychaeta; order Spionida; family Magelonidae; genus Maea; species Maea johnstoni. The sequence goes on along the minus strand of OZ012688.1, from coordinate 17,135,805 downwards.
TTTGTTTAATCCCCTTGCGGGTTGGCCTGGTCGCTATGTAAATGTGCGGCATTGTGGAAGGCTGTCTATGGTCCTTCTGTAGCTGAAAGACCCCTTGGAACTATTCAGAAAGAGAAGGGAATTTTCTTTTCCCGGTTTCGACTTTCTATCTTGTCACGATATGATCTAAGCTGTTGAAAGCAACGCAAATTGATGAGAGGGATATTTTTTTCTGGTGCTGGTTTTTTACTTTTCAATCTAATTGCTTGTTTGATTACAGGTCAGGTGTGGGGCAACCTCGTGTCGTCATTCGTACTTCAGGGTCAGCCCAATAATACAGACTCTCTGGGCTCCAGTGACGTCCAGCAGTGCGGTGCTGAGTATTGCCAACAGGAACTCAATATAAGCACCTTTGCGGCCCCAGAATTAACTAAGGTAAAGTAATACTGTACATCTGGTATTAAGTGTGTCATAAACTTTTGCGTTTTTGTTTTTTTTTTCAGATTTTTGCTACTTCTTATTTGGTTTAAGTGTAATACTTTTTTGATAACACGTGGTTAAGTGTGTGTGTGGGGGGGGGGATGCCCCGATGGCTGTGTGGTCTAAGGCATTGCCACTGACTGCTGGGGGTCTCTCACCACTGAGGGACTGTTCGATGGCTGATAGATGTCTCTCACTGCTGCCTGTGTTGGAATCCCGGCAGTGGCACGTGAGAAAGATGCCAGTGACTTGGGTTCAACGGTCAATTTCACCACCACTTACAAATGGCGAGTCACGACTTTATATGCCAGAGAACGTGATGTAAATCAAAATTCCAAATTCCATACCATGTGGTTGAATGTTACCATGTTTAGTGTGACTGGGTAATAGACTGTCAATGGAACATCTGAACCGTACAGGGTCAGGTATCAAGACAAATATGGAAATATCTTAATCTGAAAAAACTGTGAAACTCAATATGAGGGAATCCGCCGTGGCCTAGAGGTTACCATTAAAAAGCGTGAGGTCGCAGGTACGATTCTCCGCTGGTATCGCATCAATTAGCAGGTTGGCCTTGTCGCTATATATAAATGCGCGGCATTGTGAAGGACTGTCTATGGTGCTTCTACAACTGTTTGGAACTGTTCTTAAAGAGAAATGAACCGGTTTCCAGGTTCCTATCTTGTCGTGATATGACATAAGCTGTTGAAAGCGACAGAAAGCAAATCTTTCCCTCCGCCGTGGTCGAGTGGTTACTATGCCTGGCTCCCAAATGTGAGATCGCAGATTCTAATCTCTGTTCTGCTCTTATTAACAATAGTGCCATCTATTTCTATGGGTATACGGAGAAAGAACAATGAAAATAAAATTTCTGTTGCACTTAAAGTGTAACTCCACCTTCAAAATTAAAAAAGATATGTTGTAGAGCTCAATCTCACCTTCCATAGGACACCTTGATTACAATTGTACTCTGCAGATAAACTGAGATAATACCATTTAAGGTCCTTCAGTACAGCATAGCGGCGCCACTGGTCTCTTCAATCGGCTGCAGATTGAAGAGACCATTTGCAGCCGTCCTGACCGCAGACAATCCAATCTCAAGCAAGGGCGCGTTTTTTCAACCTCGCCCACATTCATGCCTGTGATCCCAAACATTGACCTGGTTAATTAAGGCATACTCCTGTGTTCGAAAACCAATTAAAAATCAAAGAACGTCTCCCTTGCAAGCTGAAATTAGCACGACTGAAATTAAGTTTATTTTGGTCACAGGAAATTTCAATCTTAATTTCTTTATAAATATATGTTTATATTCTATGTATCCAAATATATTACAGCAAAGGAATTTTGAGTGGTTGAAAATGAAATACTACAGAAACTGTCTGCGATGTGCGCATAACGGACAGACACACCACTAGCAATCAATAACTACCATTCTCCGCTCTACAAGAACCAACCCTTAGTTTACTGCATAGAAAGCGAGGTCCAGTGATTTGCCGTGACACCACTAGATGGCAGTACCAATTTAATTCACGAGCATGCCGTTTTGCGAATTTCAGATAAACAACAACTCGAAATTCTAGTTTTATTGGCATTATATGTACCTTGTATTACTGACCACAGGCATACCACAATCGTAATTAATGAGACAGTTGCTAACTCGAGTGTGGGGCCATGAAACCCGTCCAGCTCCAATGCAAATGGCGACTGAGTGAGTATTTTGGTACACATGATCGCTTCAGGCATAAACTGTATAGAGTTGGCAACATGATATGAGTTTATTTCGCGGTATGCCTGTGGGTATGGTTACAAACAAACCCATATTGGACTTCAAAAAACTTACCGTTGCATAATTTGGTCGTCAAATCTAAACGTTTGGATGTTGTAATTTTCCCTTTATTTTGATCAATATTTTCTTTTGTTTTGCACTATCCAGCAGTTTAATGTCATGGTTTTCATGCAGGTTGGGTGTCTTCGTGCTCTGCACCTATGCATTATGTAGATCCTCTGATATGATGGGCATACAGCCTGATACAGGCTGTATTCTAGGAAAGTCGGTTAACACTCTTTAAGCCCCTACTGAAGCACCTTAAAGGTAATTTTATGGGGGCTGCCATGCTTGTTGAGAGGGAACCTGATTAGTGATGTTAATTAGATGCGTGTAATGTCATGCTATGACATCCTGTGACACCACAGCCAAGTGAGGGAGCTTAGGGGCTAGCTCTAGTGGCCAGGGTCTGACACTTGGATTTCAGGCTAGGGGCCTGTAAAAAGGTCTTTTAACAAAATATTTTTGCCCAATAATAGGATTTCCGGTTATTATAATACTATTTTTGGCCCCTAGTTTGAAAAATCTAGGAGCCACAATTTACATGAATGCAACATAGCAAGTTGCCAGTACTGAAGGATTCAGGCAGGAAACATCAAAGTCCATGTGTTCCGTTACACAGTCAACATCTTTAACCTATAGTTTTTCCTCTAGAATATCCCACTCATGGCAATAGATACATTCCTTCTCATATAGAGACACACAGACTTCACATCCATGCCAGTCTGTATTTCCTACAAGTTCAGAATCAGAATTTCACTCCAGGTCACTGTCCTCAGTCTGACAAATCTTCATTTTCATAATATACTGGTCCGAATGTGTATGGTTGAATACCAAGGAGGTTTTCCATAACTGCCTATAAATCCAATAAGAATGAGGCACACATATAGATGTTGTCCCCACCTTTGTCTCTGCTTAAATGAATAAAATCCTTTACTTGTGGCTTAGATGACCAAACACAAGTGGATTCGAAACCAGCCGGTCAACCTGAACATGCTAGCCTCAACCAGTGTCAATTAATAGCAGCTAATAGGCCAAAATTGATGCTCTGGGCACCCCCAGCTGGTGGTGGAGATAAGGATACTCTGTAATGTAATCGATACAAGAGCCCTGATTGGTCCTTGTTCCCATTTGACCTCGCTGTGATGCCTTATCTGGTACTCCTGGCATGAGTCCAGCATGTAACTATAGGGCATATAGTAATTGGTCTCTCGCTACATATCCATTCTTTTCTTCATCCAAGCTTGTGGCAAATGAGTAATCAAGTTAATAGCTATTATGAATAAGAACTAAAACATTGTCACAATATAATTGGAAGATGGTTTCTTGGCTATCTGATTTCATAAGTGTACTTTATATGCTTGTGTCTTCCTAACAGTAACTAGTCTGACTGCAATTTGAACTAATTATGCCCAGAGTTTATTGCAGTTTACCTCCTAGGTAAATCGGGGGACCAGAGCAGACGCAACTCCTTTGAGATTAATGTGTATTGCAGTCAATTCCTGAGCAGCTGACACACTGACAATACACACACAGCTAACTAATTGTAAACTTCCTTTCATAGCAAGAAAACAGTGTCAGGACATTGTAAGAATACTAAATGTCAGGCTATTTTGTAAACTGGTAGAATTTCTTGAGCCCTAAAGCTCATCTATAACCCCTTTACTACAGGTCACTTTTCCCTCATTACTTTTGCCACACATAACCTGGTATACCTAAATATAACTTACACTATATAGGTATACACTGAGACACTGAGTGCCTCTGTTTGTTGAGTCTGATACATCACTATCCTCTTTGCAAGTCATTTACTAATGAGAGAATGTGTTGGTGTGTTCAGATCTAAATGTCCCTCAGCCTGCATGTAGCAGTATGACATCACTTCCTGTTTCTGATAAGCTCCAAGATAGTGCCTCCATGAACATGCTGAGGCAGTGAATTTGCTGTATTTTGCAAGATACAAACTTAAATATCTCAGTCAATTTAAGGAGTATAATTGTAATCAAGGTGTCCTGAGAAAGCTGACACTGAGCTCTAAAACATATCTTTTTTAATTTTGAAGGTGGAGTTACACTTTAAATAAATTTTGAAAAAATAAAAAGAGATGTTTCATGCAATGTTTAACAAATATTTTACAGAATTGTTTCCCTGTTCGGTTTGACAATTCCTATCTAACAATTTTACAAATAATCGTGAAGTCTCGCCTCCTGCTTTATGTTTCTGTAGGAATGAATGGGTGAATGAGTGTTTAAAGTCACATCGACATACAAAGGTACGATGGTGCAGTTCTGAACGGAGGAAAAAATATTCTGCTGTTTTTGGTCAGCTAGTGCCATAAAATATAAGCATTGTTTCTGTAGGTATACACTCTTTGCGGGATCTACGTTGCGTGTGGCTGCGTCGCTATCCTCATCATCATCTTCCTCCTCGACAAAATAGTGCGAGCCCCGGGCACGGAACTGGAAGAGGTGGACGGGAAAAAGGTCCGCTTCTCCCTCAATCTTCTCATCGCTACCATCCGCCATCTTAAACACAAGCGACAGCTTCTTCTTATACCTCTTACATTCTACAGTGGCCTGGAACAGGGCTTCCTCGCAGGCGACTATACCAGGGTAAGTAAAAAGATCCAATGCTCACCTACTTGCCCTCTATAGTAAAGATATTCAATTTCTGTAAAAGTCAATCAGGATAAGTAAAAAGATCCAATGTTAACCTACTAGCTCTCTATAGTAACGATATTCAATACATGTAGCAGTCAACCAGGGTAAGTAAAAAAGATCCCAATGCTCATCTACTTGCCCTGTAACGCTATATCAAACACAAGAGACAGGGCTTCCTTGCAGGCGACTATAACATGGTAAGTATAAACACCTAATCCTCACCTACTTGCCCTCTAGAGTAACAATATTCAATTACAGTAGTGGTCAACCAGGGCAAGTAAAAAGTCCCAATGCTCATCCAATTTCCCTATACAGTAAAGATGATTAATGTCTGTACCAGTCAATCAGGGTAAGGCAGGTAGCTTTGTTAATCGAAGTTACTTTCAGTTGTGAGATTATCCATGCATCTATACTGAGGTAGCGGGGTGGCACGTACTCGGGTATGGGGTCGTGCATTATACCTGGGCTGCCCTGACGCATTTAGAGTTAAATGTCGGCACCATAGAAAACTATTTCATGATCAGTAAACCCAGTGCACAATTGTTACTTTTTGTATCATTGGTAAGTTATACTCATGCTTACTTTCCAGGCATTTGTGACCCCGCAAGGGGCACACATTGTGGTGTGCAATAGGAGTTGGCACCTCCCGGGGAACCCTAGGCTGGAGGGCACCCTGCTTGCCACATAAAAGAATGGGGATGTGTGGATCTGTCTATGGATACCCTGCATCTAACATATCCCTTGGTCCTCTGAATCTGAAGGCTCTGCTCTAACTCTCCCTCTTTTTCTTCTGTCAAGTAGAATAAATATGCTTTGTCATTATTCTTTAACAGTGACAAAGGACCACCTTTTGGTATTATTTATGACATTAAATGACCTTTGTGTGTCGATGTGCCTTTAAACACTCATTCGTTCATTCATTCTGTCCAGGCCTTTGTGAGTTGTTCTCTCGGGATCTGGATGGTCGGTTTTATCATCATCGCTTTTGGCGTGGTGAATGCTGTATGCTCCATGGGCTTCGGACACATCATCAAATACACTGGGCGGATACCAGTCTTCTGTTTAGGTAATATTGTATATAATTTTGTTGTTTATAATAATTGTTCCATTGTGAAAAAAGCATACATATTATCATAATGATAAATACAAGATGGTAAAAGCGAATGATCGTTTAAACATGTATGTTTTTTGAATCAAAAGAAAATGAAATAAAATGTTAAATATGATTGGAGGGGGTATTCTGCTCTAAAGCACTACATGTAAAAATAACGAACCTTTGTCATTTTATATCTTTAGTATTTCATTTGGAATTTGCATGTTCGATTGTCTCTAATTCTCTCTAATTTTTCAGCTGCTTTGGTAAATTATGGGGTACAGATCACGATGTTGCTATGGCAACCAGACCCGAACCTGCTTGTTGTGTTTTTTGTATTGGCTGGACTTTGGGGCTTAAGTGATGCCGTCTGGCAGACACAGATCAATGGTAATTAGATTTTTTGTTTTTGTTTTTAACCCTTATGCTGCTCGAAGCTATATTAGGCCAATACAAAATGATGCAAAAAAGCCTTTAAAATGACTGAAACCCTGGCACACAGGTACTTATTTGACAGTACTCGGCGGGAGCTTTCCAATAAATACCCACATGACAGGGTTTAGGTGTTTTTCAAAAGTCTTTGCGTATGTGTGCTTTGCACGAAAGTAGCCTCAGCATTGAAAGGGTTAAATGGTTGATATGCAGTTACTCCCAAATATCACCCCATTCAAATCAGGATTCTTTTTCAAAATGTTGGGATCGAGATTTGTATGTTTATTGACTCTACTGGTACTGTAAAAAATCATAACAAATATAAATTATAGTAAACAAAAGAGCCAGCAAGTCCCATAAGAAATCATAACAAAAGCAAATAACAGAAATAATAATTGAGTATATTTGGAATTTATCATTTTCGAAACTAGTTGTTAGTTGACTTTTGTTATGCCTTGGGCATGCGTATTCAATTGTAAAGGAGATTCTAATGCCATGCTTAAAGGATCATTCATTTGATTCTCTTGTAAATCAATTTCATTTTAATGTGTCATGACTATGGGCCCTTAGAGTTGCCAGTTATTCGTCAAATTAAAGTGTATGTCTAAATTTGCAATTCGCATATCCTATACTGGTGTTAAGGTATATCGCCCCCCCCCCTCCCTCCAAAAAACAGTATCTGACTATTCTTAAGCGTAGAATACCGATCAAATTAATTTAAAGTAGAGTTGATATTAATAGTTGAAAGTAAGTCATAGACTTTAACAATTTTATATATAAAAGATGTGACATGTGTTTTTCAAAATAGAAATTGCATTCATCACACTATCATTACTTGCTAATTCATGCAATGGTGAATTGCATTCCTGTTCTGTCGATTTCATAGCTAACACTCACTTTTCTACCCCACAGCTCTGTATGGCTGTATCTTCAAGACGGAGCAGGAGGCTGCCTTCGCCAACTACCGTCTCTGGGAGTCTCTGGGCTTCATTCTGGCCTTCGCCTACAGCGAATACCTGTGCGTCTACGAAAAAATCTACGTGCTCATTGGTGTCCTCACGCTGGGCATGATTGGTTATGCCATTGTTGAGATAATCGAGCGAAGGAAAGACGATGAGGACGACTAATTGTTTTCTCTTCAGGGATATATATATATATATACATATATATATATATATATATATATATATATATATATACATATATATATATATATATATATATATATATATATATATATATATATATATATTTATATATATGTATACACACACATATATATATATATATATATATATATATATATATATATATATATATTTATATATATGTATACACACATATATATATATATATATATATATATATATATATATATATATATATATATATATGTATGTATGTATGTATGTATGTATGTATGTATGTATGTATGTATGTATGTATGTATGTATGTATGTATGTATGTATGTATGTATGTATGTATGTATATATATATATATATATATATATATATATATATATATATATATATATATATATATATATAATGTTGAGTTAATCGAGCAATGGAAAGACAATAAAGACGACTACAGTAATTGTTTCCTTTTCATGGATATTTGCAGATGGTTTCACAATCAGCTTTGGAACATATTTTCACAATATTAATATATTTCGCCATCAGAAATTGCTACAAACTGTCGCAATATGGCTATAATTTTCAATCCGAAAAGTAAGACTTGTCAGAGATCACAAACACCAAAATACTGAACTGACACTTTTATCACCAAATCGTGCCAATATGGGGACTTTGATCATGACACTAATGACGTGATAGTTGCAAAGTTGTGGAAGTATACGTCTTTATGAAGGTTTTATTAGTGACTGATGTCATAGCGATGAGTGCAAGAGACAATTGCTCCAACAAATTTTAACATGTGAGTCTATTATTGAAATTAGAAATTCAGACATGCATATAACATATGCTGCATGTGTTTAAAAGAAAATCAGGCATTGGGTCATATAAATTGACACATATAATTATATATGTATATATATACCGGTATATATATATATATATATATATATATATATATATATATATATATATATATATATATATATATATATATATATATATATATATATATAGTAATTCTTTTTATATACATATATATATATATATATATATATATATATATATATATATATATATATATATATATATATATATGTATATATATATATGTCAGTGTGTGTGTAAACCAGAATGTATGTATGTGTAAAATTGAGTATGGAAATATCATTCATTTGTCAGTTATTTGACCCACTTCCCGTATCACACGCTGGAAATCAAATGTATTCACTATTAAACTAAGAGGCGAAGGGTATATCATATTATAGGTGGTGTATTAAAGTATACCTCATAATTAATGGTAATTATACGAAAATAATGACATGATGAAATTTTATTCTATATTCATTTAGGTTCAGTAATAAAAATACACATTTTCTCGGTGGTGAAAATTAATTTGTTCATACGAGGTGATTATACATAACAGTTACATCCTACATTGCAATAAAAACCATGACAATTCAAGTATAGGACTTTTGTTCCCCAATTTGACATCAAAATGATGTGTGTAGATGATGCAGTAATATGTTGTTGTATTATCCTATACGTTTTTTGATTCGTCATCTACGTATGTTGGTAGCTCTCAACCCATACTGAGTCATATCAATCATAATATATATATATATATATATATATATATATATATATATATATATATATATATATATATATATATATATATATATATATATATAAATATATATATATATATATATATATATATATATATATATATATATATTCATATATATATATATATATATATATATATATATATATATATATATATATATATATATATATATATATATATATATATATATGTTCTCGACACTTTGTCTCAGCCGGAATATTTTTATGCAGACCTCTTTATTAAGTCTTAAGATGATCGTTAATTCTTATGAGTGAAATTTTACAAAGTTTGAAATTGAAGCTGGTTAGTTGACGGGGTTCAACTGTAGACTGGCATTTGTCTCAATAATTCACTGCAGCGTTCTAATGCTGGCACACACACGTGTTCGACTTATAAAGTTGATCAAATGTGCCTAAATACTACAAAAGGACTGAATAAAATATCAAAGGAGAAAGGATATTTTTTACCTATAGGTACTGATGTGTTGATTGTCTCATAATCCAGTTAAATGCCACTCAACAACGTTACATCTCTTTAGGGTTTACAATTGAATTCTTATAAAAAGAAATGCTACCATTTTTGTATAATTTCAAATTGCGCAATTGTGCAACAGGATTTGTATTTCTCCATAGTCAAGTCATTATGCATATAGATTCACGATTTTATGGACATATAACAACATAATAATAAAATGTTCAAAAGGCTACCATTGTTGAAGAAGTTGGTAGACGCTAAATAAGAGATTTTCTAAAAGGAAATCTCGATACTAGTATTGTCATAAGTTGTCGAACATTGTTGGTACTTATAATTATTACTGGTAAATATACTATTTGTAGCTAATTGTAATTAGGTCTGTGATTTGTTGTCTATATAATACGAGTAATATGGGGATTCATACGTTAGAGTATGTTGGGTAACCAGACGTATAAATAATATTGTTATGAAACGCCTGTTGTGTTATAGTTGTGTTAAAGATTATATAAATATTTATAGGCAAATTTATCCCCTCTAAGAAAAAATAGACTATACCTTGGTACATAACGCTCGATCAACGTTTGTATATTATCTTTTTTGAAGAAGATCTGTTTTTCAAAAATCATTGACAAATGAAAACTTCCATTCACATACTATTTCCAAAATTTTATTTTTTAAAGAAAAATTTAAAATAGTCCAGATACCTATAAGCATTTATTTAAGATTCTTGATCTGATGATTGGTAAGTAAGTGTATACCTTAATACCTTAATACTTTCGCGTATGGATAAGACACATCTAACAACTTTACACTCAGTATACAGGCGAACTTGCTTATGGCGGACCACTGTACGCCGGACCTTTGGCTATGACGGACGATATGCTTGGTCTCAGTCCCATGCATGTCAAGTATGTGTCATATGTATATGACAGACTTTGCATATGACGGACGAATTTTCTGGTCCCGTTGAGTCCGTCATATGCAAGTTCGCCTATATATTTAAAGAAAGAATAAGGCAATTTAAGCTAAATTTTCCATACAGTATTCCATACCACAATGTTTATTGATCAATCGTTTTCCATGTGTCAGACCATTGTACGTTCCATACATGAAACGGTTATATATATCAACTCTATAGTTCCTTTGTAATAAACAATAAATATTTGTTGATTTAAAGATAAAAAAGGGCAGTTTTTCAAATTATAATCTCATCGGGTAGAATTAGATTAAGGGGGACTGGGGCATACAGTATTGCTGAGGCATGACATAAAACTATACCACAAAGTAGTATTGCAATTGCGCAATTGTCATAAAGCTTCCATAAAACTGCCAATGGTACCTGGTATGTCATGTACATTTCATTGAGCTTGGAACACCATCGCACATAAAGTCATAGTAGGTAAGTGCTGTATATATTTGAATAGATACAATGATCATTATGATATATATATTTATATATATATATATATATATATATATATATATATATATATATATATATTTATATATTTATATATATATATATATATATATATATATGTATATATATATATATATATATATATATATATATATATACATATATACATATATATATATATATATATATATATATATATATATATATATATATATAAAAATATATACATATATATATATATATATATATATATATATATATATATATATATATATGTGTATATATATATATATATATACATATATATACTGACAATAAAGAATATTGACAACAAGGGTTTCGCGTCGTTTTTATCTTTTGACCCCCTACTTTACTCTCAAAATCTGCAGCATGTTTTGACATCTAGAGAGGAGAACATGGCTTAATATTATGTTCAAGCTCTTCATCACAAATCCTGGGAAAATGACGTTATCATCTAGGACACAACACTGTTTCAGGGGGCTCCCCTCCCCAAATACAACATGGAGACCCTTCGTTTTTCAAATATTGCTGGTATAATGCCCATTTCTACACCCGTGACTAATGTCATCAATATCATATACACACGCACACACACATATATATATATATATATATATATATATATATATATATATATATATATATATATATGTATATATATATATATGTATATATATATATATATATATGTATATATATATATATATAAATGTATATATATATATATATATATATATATGTATATATATATATATATATCAAATTCATTAATTCATAAAACTGGTTTCAACTTCTTGATATTAATGCAATACCAATTGCAAGTGAATTATTCGGTTATCTCGACTGCATCTTCAGGATACTACCAAACCGTATTAAGACTTTTAAGACCCCACAAGGAGAGTTGATCTGAAACGGATAAGTGTGTGAGTAAATTCTCTTTGCTGTACACTGCCTGACTTGCCTGTTCATGTAACCGGTTTGACCTTATGTACACCACAGACAATGCATCCTTACAAGTGTAAACCACAAAAAAATCGACACAAAGAACTTGATGTTGACATTCATAACGTGCATGTTGCTTAACCTAAACATGCCTAGATTACCCTAAGATATGGTTATGGAAATAGAAATTTCGATTCTCGTCACTTTTTCTGCCATAGCAGGTAACAGTACCTGGCGGAAACCCCCCCAACTACACCGAGAGGTCACTAGTAACTTTCTCACACTCCAAAAACGAAATTCAAAGCATACGCAGTTTGGATTTTTGATTTTCGTCACTTTTTCTGTCATAATTAGGCTAGTTCGTGACTAGCCAGTTGTAAGTGGTAGAGGAAACCCCAGTACCCGGCGACAACTACCGCCTAACCCCAAGTCACTGGTTCCTTTCTCACATCGCGATTCGAATCCATGCATTGGTGAGAGACGGCAGGCTGTCAGTTGCAACGCCTTAGACCACTAGGCTATCAGGGCAGGCCCTTAGATAGTACAGCCTTAAGCTATACTCGTGCATTAAAAAAAGTTATATTGTAATAGAGCATTAGATCCTAAAATATTTCACAGCGAGATGTTATTTTGTTTACACCTTCAAACATTTTCAAACACTTGCTTTCGTTTGGAAAATGTTCTCAATACAGTAAAGCCTTCTTATAGGTATTAATCACATGGTAGAATCAAATAGAAAAAACATAGTCTGAGTCATGCCTCAGGACAGAAGAATCCGAAACAGGGCAATGCCGCCATATTGTTTTGTCAATGGTAGACTACCTTTGAACTTGCCGTATTTGTACCGGATGCACTCTGCGTTTCCAGGGGGATGGCACTTCTTTGAAAAAATCGATAATTTGAAAGGGCCATTTTCATAAAAAGTATGTACTAAGTATTGTTTCTCTAGTTTTGTTCTTGTCGACATTTTGAATAATGTATTATAGTATAATCTCTAGTTTAAAACTTCTTGTGGGAGAACGCTAGTACTGCTTAGCCCTATTAGAAAGTTCTGCTAGAAAGTGTAGTCTGCTACACCCATACTCTTGGAAATAAATTGGGAATAAAACGAAAATTTACAAACATTTTGAAGGGGGGTTGCTATTTGGTTTCTGGTAAACATTTCTCCTTCAAAATATTTCCTATAAAAATGCGTTTGTAGAAAAATATATGCAAAAAAGTCAGGCCTTTTTGGCTGTACTGGGTGTGAATGGGTTAGATATCTACTACCCTACAAGTCAAAATTGACTAAAATGGGAAAGACGTTAGGTAAATGTAGTAATTCCTTCTTAGTTTGGTTTGGCAATTTAAGTAGATTTGACAAAACCTTCCAACTTCTTAATTTGGTGCCATATTTGAATTTAGGGCCCAGAAACTATTTTTTCTAGCGTCACTGAGGTAATATGTAATCTGTTTCAACACTGAACCATCCTTATTTCGCTTAGAAGCATCACATAGTGAAAATCACTTGCTATTGATGGTATTAGTTAATAAGTGTACTGAGAAGTGTAATCGTATATATGCTCCTTACTTCAATGAATAATAATGATATGCCGTAAAATCTGTATAGTATTTTCGTACAAATATACATATATATATATATATATATATATATATATATATATATATATATATATATATATATATATATATATATATATATATATATATATACTGAGTGTGTATGCAACATGACAACATGGCTGCCTTGCGGTGCATTATGGGAAGATAAGATACACATACAGTTTATATATATATATATATATATATATATATATATATATATATATATATATATATATATATATATATATTATATATATATATATATATATATATATATATATATATACTATGGGTGTAACTTCTTATCTTCCCATAATGCACCGCAAGGAAGCAATGTTGTCAAATCAAAACGGTTT
>OZ012688.1:17110607-17116550 GCA_963942565.1 Maea johnstoni | reverse complement strand
ATATATATATATATATATATATTATATATATATATATATATATATATATATATATATATATATATATATATATATATATATATATATATATATATATATATATATATATATATATATATATATATATATATATATATGTATGCCTCCAAGGTGTATCCGATCATAAACAGATCGGAGAAAGGTTTACCTGTAAATGACGTCGTGAACAGTGGCCTTATGTGATTTTCCCTAATCTGAGTCATAAAATATCAAATGTCTTCCACACCCTAAGCGATGATCTTTTGATTTACCGATCAACTTTCTTTTCATGTCATATAAGTTTACTAGAGATTCTATTATTGCTATACGCCTCATAAATACAGTCTACTAAGTGCAGAAAAACACAAGCGTAGGTTCACTAAGAACACTCAAATTAATATCCTAGGTGCAACCAATCTGTGACTGCCCCAATAGCCGAGTGGTCTACTGCATTGCCACTCACAGCTCGCTGTCTCCCACCACTTTTATTCCAGATCTAGGCATACCAGGGGCTTTAAGGGTCAGAGAGTGTTTCTCAACGGGCATTCTAGTTTCCTTCAAAACTAAAAGACAAGTAAACCTTCTTAGACAAAAAGCGGCAATTAATGAATTCCAAAAACCAATGTCAGTTTGCAATGCCTTACAGTATCGATATTATCGACTACGGTCAATCATATCAACATAGATATACCTTTTAGAACCCTATACTTGCTGCTGTCGTACTAAAGTTATATGTCGCCGAGTTCAAAAAGTACACAGCTATTAGTCATGCCGTGCGTAGTGCGAGCAAAATATGATATACTGCCTGTAGTAATATGGTGAAGTTGTCATACGACTCCCTTGCAAGTGTATACGATACATTTGAAAGACAAAGACAAACGCACCCACTCGACTTCTACCTCTGTGCACCGTGCTCTGTGCCTCGCCTGCCTTCGACATTAACACACGCACACACACAAACACATACGCACTCACTAACACACACACACACACACACACACACACACACACACACACACACACACACATATATATATATATATATATATATATATATATATATATATATATATATATATATATATATATATATATATATATATATATATATATATATATATATGTGCGTGTGTGTGTTATTATACATATATATATATATATATATATATATATATATATATATATATATATATATATATATATATATATATATATATATTTATATATATATATATATATATATATATATATATATATATATATATATATATATATATATATATATTATATATATATATATATATATATAGAGAGAGAGAGAGAGAGAGAGAGAGAGAGAGAGAGAGAGAGAGAGAGAGAGAGAGAGAGAGAGAGATGCGCACTAAATGACATTCATCTTTGAAACGATTTTCCGCCCTCTGGAAGTAAACTGAAGCCTGCGTGTAATGCATACATTGTCGAAAGAAAAATATGCCAGTTTCGAAGAAACTTTTACGTTTCCGCAGAATAACACCACAAGTCTATTTATCATTTTCATAATAACGTAATATGGGACGGTTGTGATAGTCTACTTTTCTCGTGTCATGCAAGAAATGATTATACCGGATTAAGGCGTTTTCCTATTGATGTGTTATGTCATAAATGTGCGTGAGGCAAACAAGTCATTTGGGGGATAAATAGCTTAACAGAACGTGAAGGAGACGTTTTGTAGAATTACAGGGAAATACAGTTTACAATATTTTTCACACATTCATTAATCCATCCCATGGGAATATATAGGCGAGTATTGGCTAGTAGCTTACAAATGTTTGTGAATAATGAATTTTACATAGATATTTTTTTAAGAATACTATTAAGATCTTTTTCAGTTTTGATATGCATAGTGAATTTCACAAATGAAAAGTATATATCAGCTAAAATATCCATTTTGCTGGGCAATCCTGACAACTCAATTATCTTGAAGTTTATGATATTGGTCTCAAAACATGAAATTTATACAAGTAGAGTGACAAATAAATCAGTTTCCGTAAAAAGAATTGTACATGGATTAAAATACTTAATATAGAAGAATATGTATCTACCATTACGAAAGGCCGTAGAAATACACTGGGGAAATGGTTCCCAATATATATACAACGCAATTAGAGGATGTGTATGATCACTATAACTCTTTACCCATTCCTTATATAAAGGTATATTTCAAATAAAGTCAATGTTGACTCCATGAATGATTATTTGTATACTGTATTGTATGTGGAAAAATGAATTATAAGAAAAAATTCACAAACATCCCACCATACATAATCAAAAACTATACTAATATGCATTGCACGAATAGTCTGTGTCATGTAATGATATCCGGCTGAGGTATATTAGAAGCATGATCTTTATTAATTGGACAAACACATGAAAGGGAATCTAAGGTTACGTAATGATTTACTCAATATTACAAGCGATGTATCCCATACAAATGTTACATCAAAGATGAAGATTAAAGATCAGAAAGGAAATAAGGTTTCCATAGTACATAAACAAAAGATAGCATTGGGATTAAGGGAATGTGAAAAGGAAAGAAGAAAAGGGTATCTCAAAAAATAAAACTAGTAAAAGCGTAAATTACTGTTATATATGAGGTATAAAGCAATATTCTAATGAATAGATGTCAAGTCCATGATATGAAAAGTGATGTCATTATGACTCTTCCAATCACAATTCAAAAGTAGTAGTAGTAGTAGTAGTAGTAGTAGTAGTAGTAGTAGTAGTATTTGGATTTGGATTTGAAATTTTGTTTTTCGTCACATTTATGCCAAATGTGGCTAATTCGTGACTAGCCAGTTGTATGTGGTGGAGCCCCAAGTCACTGGCAACTTTCTCACATGCACAGGCCGGGATCCGAACCCATCATATCAGAACAGAAATGCAAAGTAATGCAATAAAAAAAGGATTGTACAGGACAGCAAACGTAACTAAACATACTAAATTGAAACTGAGCATAACTGTTAGTAACTGTTAGAGTAACGTGTCAAGTCAGAAGCATCCGGTTGAGGGTCATGAGACAGCTATTTAACCAATGATAGTTCTGTAGTCAGTTTACGGTAGACAGGTTTGAAAAAAGATGGAATTGAATGAGGTTAAAATCTCCACCGAGATATGATTAATAACTAATGACAAGTGATGAATACATGTAAAATGCATTGTGTATGTGAAAAGGTGTTCGTCAAAAGGCTAAAGGCATGTCAACATGACAAATACTTAGAAATATAGAATTTCGTGAAGGACGCCATGATATACACAGTGATACCGGTAACCACTTTCGGCTCAGAGATATGGTGTTTAACTGAAGGAGATTGTGAAAATTTAAACGCCTTTCAGAGGCACAATGGAAGAAGGATACAGCGATTCCCATCCAGATGTCAAAATCTCTCGAGTTTTTATGGGCTGGGCTGGACACGGATAGTAACCTATATTTGGATAAAGAAAATGTTATTTGTCATGTCTATACTGAGACTTAAGGAAGATAATGTTGTGAGGAGGGTGTTTATACAGTGTACAGAAATGTTTAATAAGGATGTACACAAGCATGAAGACAATGTCAATAATAGTCCTACGTACGACTTATTAAACACTGCATGTAAGTTTGGCCTGTACAATTTAATACTGTAAATCGCTTAAATATGGCGTGAACATTATATAGCGTAATTACGGTACTGCCCTGGATAGCGTGATCTAAGTATAGCGATGAACGGGAACAGCAGCAGCAAGTTCTATTAAGAATTTAATAAAGACGGGGATTTTACAATAGCGCATATGGGCAGAGCGCTAGTATCGCTATCTTATTGTTCCCGCTATACTTAAGTGATTTACAGTATATGTTTCTTAAGAGCGATACTGTCTAAGAGCACTTGGACAAAACTTATATGGGAACGCGCGTGGTGCATAGAAGATACCTATTGGAGCACCTTAAAAATCATGCATACTGAGAGTACCCTAATGTTTAAGGTGGCCCCTAAGACAAAGTATTTGGCATGGTGGGAACTGGCTGACAAATACCCCAACATGATCAAAATCTGTGAAGATATGGCACGTTTAGTGTGCAATTCTAGCAAACTAAAAGCAGACGATTTGCGATTTAAGTCCAGTAATATAACCGTAGCGTGAAGGTATGCACAGCGTGTGATTTGTATATGGTAGAAAATCTACGGCATGTAATAATGCAGTGCCCGAGTACAGGACATTGACGTGCTCAGATGTTTTGTGAACTTAATAAGATTAGTGATGAGGTAAAAACATTTCTAAGAGACAATTGTACAGAGTCCTTTGAATGGATATTGGGGAAAGAAATTGCTAAAGATGTACATAGAAACACGATGCACACAGTTTGGTCAATAGCTGGAGGATTCATCAGCAAAATGTACCACCAAATATGTATGAACAGGATATGCGTAGGTTAGAATACTGTAAGTCACAGTGAGGATGTGAGACACTTGAAGTAACGCTTATTATTTATGCCAGGTGTTAAACAGCTCTCGAGAAAGTACTGTATAACTGGTTAATTTAGCGTGGTTTTTTTAATTTGGCGTTTTTTGGCGAATGCCCATCAACGCCAAATTAAAGATCGCATAAAATATGTCTACATGAGGATCGCGTTGTTCTGACTGCTCCAGACGCCAAAATAAATACAGGGAAAATACCTTTTTGAAAAAAACGCCAACTTAAGTACACGCCAAATTAACCAGTTGTACAGTATTAGCTTTTTCTCCATGTTTGCTCACACTTTCTAGGTGACTTTTGTGTATCTCAGCCGATTCTCCTTAAGTATAATTTAATCTTCTTTATTTTTCACTCACAGCAACTGCGTTAATTTCCTTAGTACTTTCCTTTCCTTGCCTAGTGGCACTTCTTTAATTCCAAAAATTACGTTGATGTATATTTCTTTTTGTTTCACTCTCTCCACAATAGAATGCGTAGAATCTCTAACCCAGTGATCTCACATGGCGAGCCGACATTAGAGACATTAAGATTTAGCTTCGAAAATGTTGAGAGTTGTAATTTTGTGTTAAGTTTTCTTTTGTTCTAATTGTGTGTTGTTGCTTTGTTTGCTTTATAAGTACGTTGCTTGTATCATTGTATGTCATGAGACGTAGTCAATAAAGATACATACATACAGTGCCGACACTTCATTCCTGCACTAATGCCTGGGCAGCCCAGGCATAATACACGACCGCACCCCAGATTGCCACCCAGTATCCTGGGCATAAATGCATGGTTGACCTGACAACTGAACGTTGCTTCGATTCGCACGCTATGAGGAACATTAATGTGCTTGATTATTTTCTGACAAGTTATCCATGGGTGTTTTTACAACAAGGCATTGTCAAACGACTGGTGCAGGAATTAGATTCTGTATTGTAGAACGATAAAAAAAGCATTAGAAGATATAAAGCATAAGATACTATTTTTTAAACAAGACCGTGTCTTTTCAGAAACGATTATCAGTTTCAATATGGACTTATGAACGGCAAGGTCAGCAATAAAAAATCTACCTTGTATCCATTTCAAGGAACTAAATGCAATCTCTGATAAATGATAATCGCCACAGTACAGCTGGAAATTTTGAATATGAAATTTATTTTGTTTGTCCACACTTTACCATATTAAGGCTGATAGATAGACATATAGATAGATAATCTTTATTTCAAGTCGGTAATAATTTTACATAGTAAACACGAGCTGCCAGGGCTCTTGGCCGACTACAAAATAACAATTCAAAATATAACATACAGGGTTTAACAGCAATATAAATGATAAGTAGAGGGGAAGTAAGTTGGCACATATTAATTGACAATGAGTAATAACTTCAGTCTTTCAGGACTTGTGTTTATTATTATTGAGTAAAATAGAAACTACTTCTGCTCATTTACTGGT
>OZ012688.1:17090607-17105607 GCA_963942565.1 Maea johnstoni | reverse complement strand
ATGCGGTCACTCCATGGTAATGCGATGTTAGTACATGTCATTAAAAAGAACAACATTGAGGTTGATCTATATGATATGGTCACGCACAATAGTATCATATACTGTAAATCACTTAAGTATGGCGGGAACAATAATTTTTATAAAATCCCCGTCTTATCAATTTTTTATTTGAACTTACTGCGGCTATTCCCGTTCACCGCTATACTTAGATCACGCTATCCAGGGCAGTACCGTAATTGCGCTATGTGATGTTCACGCCATATTTAAGTGACTTACAGTATTGCATTGTGAGTTTGTTGGAATTCGAAAAACAGAACGAATCAGAAAAGTATAAATATAACAGGAAGGAAAGAAACACATACATCTTCGTTGATACGAGGTCAGCCTTCTATAATGCCCCAACTGCAGCTTTAAAAATGGTACACTATAAAAACTGGAACCAAGGTAACAGAATTACAGGACTCGGACACGACGGTCCTTCAACATGCAGAAGAAAAAAACTTTATATCCTTAGGGCCAATTAGAAAAAGGAAAAGAGATGCGCTATTCTTGTAGGCGCGCACAGAAATACTTTGCTAAATTTCTAGTAGCTTAAAATCATCTCTCCTATACACAAAAATGTGATGCCTAACACTTGGCTGAACGTTGGCTTAGTAATGATTAATAATTGATATTTGATATAGCGCCCTCTCCACCTATAATGTTCAAAAGCGCTTTAAAGAAAGTCAGTGGACAGTTGTTATGGTCCATATAGTCAAATCAACTCCTTTCGAAAT
Organism: Maea johnstoni; assembly: GCA_963942565.1. NCBI lineage: Eukaryota > Metazoa > Annelida > Polychaeta > Spionida > Magelonidae > Maea > Maea johnstoni. The sequence goes on along the minus strand of OZ012688.1, from coordinate 17,104,831 downwards.
AGCAATGTTTTCAGCTGTTTCTTGAAGTTTTGCACACTTATCTTTCCAATGTTCCTAAGGTAGTAATTTGCAGACTTGATGATCGTTGATACATGTGCAGACATATTCATGTTCGGATCAAAAACAGCACTTAGTATAATATTAGAAACATACAATAAACTTGAACATACAACTAGCACTTCATTAACACTTCTAACACACTCCTATACACTTTAATCAGTTTATCCGTCATACTCTGCTAATATTTAGCTTAGTGTTATGCAGTGGCGGAAAAATAACAAAATTGTCCCTTAAACACGTATTGGTGACTGATGACAGAAAATAATTCTTTGTTCTGACTCATTTTTTCCTATTTTGTTTTCTTATAGTTAATAATACCTTTTTACCTTTTGTGTGTGTGTTTGTAATGAAATAGAAATATAAGATTAGTTTTCGCAGTTTAAACAGTTGATTTGACGTAATGCTTAACTTTGGTTTGTGTTTTTATAAGTATAAGTGTATGGAAATTAACCGATCGTAGAAGAATTCCTGGAGCTAGAAATTATTTGCTGTTTGGTTATTTCATGACTGTTTTTTTATGTTTTACCATTATCATTATCATTATTATTATTATTATTATTATTATTATTATTATTATTATTATTATTATTATTATTATTGTTAGTAGTAGTAGTAGTAGTAGTAGTAGTAGTAGTAGTAGTAGTAGTAGTAGTAGTAGTAGTAGTAGTAGTATTACTATTATTATTATTATTATTATTATTATTATTATTATGATGATGATGATGATATTCCCACTGTTCTGCAGATTTATTTCTTCTCCACCCTACTTATATGAGGTATTTACTTTGACTAGACCTAAAGCCCTATAGCTGTTTGTATCATCTCATAAAAAGAATGAAGAACACACCCATATTAGATTCATTGCTAATACCACCAATTAATCACTATGATGTATACAATGAATGGCTGATATTAAAGAGGCTTGCTCCATTATGTTTCCTGATTAAGAAGCTCGCATTGTAAAAATGTTTCTTGGCACACACGTATCAATATCATCTATATGGTTCATAATTAATTGTTCTTTACTAAATCAATAAAGATGCTTGTAATCATTATGAAATTCTCGAGTTAATGGTTTTATGGTTTAGCTGGTATTTCATCTTCGTTGTTATTACTCTGTTTCAACAGTGCAAATATAAAAGCATTCCCTAGTGACTTTTATTTACATTTTAACTTATCTTTTATACTGATAGAGGAGTGCGAATAAATATGCTTCATTTCATTATCCTGTTAAGCCCTATGGAAACTGTACATGAAATAACACTTTAGATGAGGCCACGTAATATGCTGATTTTATAAATGAAACGCTTCTTGCTATCCGTCGAAATACGTCAATATCTACATTTCATGTAATCGTGATTTGCGCCGAGCCCAATGATATGTACTAGTATTGTAAGGCAATTCAATCATGAGCGCAAATTTGCATACTTAAAGGGCAATTATACCATGAATAAAACATAGACCGAACTAGTTCTTTAGAGTATTATCTACTTAAACCTATGCTGATGACAATTATGAAAGAGGCAGTCAGTGGTTGGGCTTGATTGTGTGGCACAACGCAGTGATTGACTGCATGGTTTATACTTGTCATCAGAAGCCACCTATGCTGCCATACCCCCATTTCTTGTGTGTTAGGATGTGTTTAAAAAGCAATATACTTCTTGTATGAAGGTTGGAATTGGTGGGGATTTGGATTTAAATAGGGAATACTCTAAGAAACTATTTGCGCCTATGTATTATTCATGGTGTAATTGTTCTTTATATTAACTGTTTCGTGCTCAGAGGTGATCACGACCTGTGCACTGTAGTAGGATTAAAAATCCCTCACAGGTGTTCCATGCGAAGTACAGGCCTATAGTCGGGAGAATGGTTAAATCCAATAACATTTGTATACAACGCCACTAGGAAAATACATTTGAAGAGAAGATATATAAGCAGGTAACCTGCTAAAACTGAAAACTGACGACTCGACTTATGGACAACGGTGTGCATTCATCTCTGACAATTACATTCATTCAAACTTTGCATAAAAATACAATAAATAAGTGCATTTGTTAATAATAAGTGTTATATTAAAAGTAATAGATATTAACCTACACATGGAAGTGGTTTTCGTTTTAAAAGTAAATTCGTGTTTGGATTGAGGAGATTGTCACTATGACATTGGTTTATACCTTCCATAAAGCATAAGCTGAAGTATTGATTATGTCAGCATAGATCATTAGACATATTCCAAATCGATTCTGACAATCATAACTGCTAGGTCTTTAATTTGATTTACCATGTGTATCTATGTTATAAAGCCCAGCTGGTCGATAAACGCAATTTGTATTCCATTCAAGGTATAATGCAAAACCATATGTTTCATGAAAAATGATGACATATCTCATATATGTGTAACTCACCCATAGAATTAGAGTCACCTGATTGGCCTCTTCGATTCAATTGATGTAGGCATGACATTAGATAATATACATGCAAACATATACTTAGTAGTTTGCAATAATTAGATAAGTTCCATATCATAATGTTTCTGTTGATTCCGGTATTAGGTTATTTGTAAATGGCAAGAACAGTTTGCCATGCATATGGAAAGCAGAATGTATCATTCCTTAAAGTTCATGAGATGCAAAAACAAGTTGTTGTTTTTCAACATGAAATTATCCCATTTAGGCATTTAAACCATTTAGTAATGGTTTACTACAAACAGAAATGCTGAAAAAATGTAGTTTATACAAGTTTTTGTCCACTGCCATAGTGGAGTTGATATCCCACGGCTGAACATAGCTCTGCATGTGTTAGTAATTGTTTGATCTGCCAGGTGGCGTCATTGTTGTCAACTCATTGCTGCATGAGCTCAGTAAAAAAAAACGTAGCAACATACATACAGGACTGAATGAATACATATATGCAGCCTGACTGACCAACTGCATAATATCCCAGTATTCTACTTACACAATACAGCTTCAACACGAAAAGGTGGTTTACTTCAGGTTTATCTTTCATGTGTGGGCCGAGAAAGTATCTTTGAGTCCTAGTCCCAATAGTACACACAGGGTCAGTCAGTAGGGCCATCTAGTGTTTTAAGGTTGTTTTGTGAGACTCTAGTGCCCATTATTCAAATTGTGCACAGGCCGTGGGTGCCAATATGCACCTTTAGTCTCCATGAAATGGTGAAACAGCTATCCGTGAAGTGGTTGGAATTGGAGCATAGCCTTGATTTGATTGAATGCTACTCTGGCTTTATTGGTTTTATTCCCTGGTTTATGTTTGAGTCCAAGTCCCAATAGTACACACAGGGTCAGTCAGTAGGGCCATCTAGTGTCTTAAGGTTGGTTTAACCTCCATGGAATGGTGAAAGAGCTATCCGTGAAGTGGTTTGAATTGGAGCATAGCCTTGATTTGATTGAATGCTACCCTGGCTGTATTGTTTTTATTCCCTAGCAATTCACTTCATAACCCATTCTCTCCATTTATTGGGATCCAACAGAAACCTACAGAAGCCTTTGTTGGAGCCACAGCTGCTTGTACAATGAGCTGAAAATCAGTAGACTACAGGTTATTTACTAGTGTAGTACAGCGTCATGGTCTCCTGCTGCTTTGACCCAGAGAATGTCCGATGCAAGGTGATAGCTGTGGAGATGAAACGAGTGGAGAGTAGTATGATGATAGCGGAGCTGGACGCAACAAAGCGCAAAGGTTAGGCAAGTATGGTAGAGGAATAGATCCGTGCACCAAAATAGGGATGCCGGCATGCATATCCATGTCGCAACAAGAATGGATAAAGATATAACGGATTTGTGGAATGTGAAGAATATGGGTAGTGAGTAAAAGCAATGTAGTGCTCGTGTAAATATGTAGAGCTAGGTTTACATGGTGAGAGAAAGAAAAGGTATGATTTGGAAAATATTTATTGCTGAAATATCATGAAATAATCCACAGATCGAAAACCTAGTAGGCTGGCTGTGCACAGAAATTCTCACAGAGAAAATAATGAAAAATTGAATTGGATATAATTACCTGAAAGTATCCAAAACGTCTAAGGAAAAAGCACAGGCATAGTGACAGTGCTAGGAATATTATTGGTATTTTCTTTTCATCGCGAGATAACTGTAAGAACATTGTAAGAATACTAAATGCCAGTCTCTTTTGTAAAGTGGTGGAATTTCTTTGGCTCTATTAAGCTCATCCAAAACCCCTTTACTACTTTCCCTCATTGCTTTTGCCACACAGAACCTGGTATACGTTTGGAAAATATTACTTGCAGTATATAGGTACACACTGAGACACAGTGCCTTGGTTTGATGAGTCTGATACACCACTTTCCTCTTTGCAATTCATATACTCTTGAGAGCATATATTAGTGTGTTCAGTTCTAAATAGCCTTCAGCCTGCATGAAGTTGCATATACATTACATCACAGCCTCTTTTTGGCAAACTCTGATAAGCTGCAAGATGGATGCCTCCATGAAGCTGCCGAGGCAATCAATTTGCTATATTTTGCAAGATACAAATCTAGATATCTCAGCCAATCTATAGAATACAATTGTAATCAAGGTGCCCTAAGAATCTAAGAATGGTAGATATTGAAGAGTTACACCTTAATCTTTATCAGGACAATTTGGCAATTTGACAATGATTTTAGTGCACGGTACAAGATATAGAGGTTCCATCACGAGTGGATGGAAAGAGGAGGAATCTTGCACGAGTGAGTGATTTTGTGTCTTGGGACGAGGCTTGCCGAGTCCCAAGACACAAAATCACTCACGAGTGAAAAAGGAGAAATCTACACGTTTTACCGTGAAGTTAGCTAGCTAAACTAGGTCAGCCAAAGGTCACCCGCGCACTAGTTCAACAATGGTAATACGCGTTTGTTGTGACGTGCACCGTTTGTTTCCCCAGAAACTGGCGCCAGATCACGTACGTGACGCTTGTTCGAATCCACGCGCGCTATTGTTGGGTCTACCTTTGACCCAGCAGCAGTGACCCATTGATTGAAATTGAGGGATCTGATTGGACAATTACACCAGTTTGACCTTTTGACCCCATTGAAGAACACCCATTGAGGACGACTAATCCTTAACTGTAAAACACACCTCAGAGTGGGAGAAAGAAAGGTCCCTTTATGTGCTATTGTACGTAGTTAATTTTCATTTCATCTACTAGATAACGGCGAGGGTAGAAAACTAAAAGTAATCCTTTGATGTTATCTTAGCAATTAGCTCGGCTGCTCATTTAGGTTCATTTTTGAAATTTCCAAATTGTGCCGTGTCTTTATCATCGAGAGAAAATGTGAGATCATCTCATAATTCAAAGGGACTTTGTGTACTAAACTTAGTATTTGGAAGAGACTCAAAGAAAAAAGCTCCTATAGCAATTTCGATTTAAACATTAATATGATTGCTCTCTGAAATCATGCTCTCCAATTTTTGACCATATTGTCTCCTCGATGGAGACTGACTGGATGGTAAAACATCAAGAGGATTGCTTTAAAAATGAAGGTGTTACCTTTGACACCAATTTTAATTCCTTTTTTCTCTATTTTGAAAAAGCATACTTTAAAGATTTAGTGAACATATATTTTATTGATAAAAGAGTATTTTACTCACTCTAAGTAACAAGATGCCATGGCAAAATTCTTCTCTACAATATTCCACCATTTTGTCCCATATGTGATGACTTACTGCATGTTAGCCTCATACCTTTATGAGCAGTGCTGTAAAATGTGTCCTATCCATAAAGTAGAGGATGGGACTCACTTCATCTTTATATGTCCCATTATGAAGATTCACAGTTGCCTTTGTTGAACAAGTATAGTCTACAACATTCATTTTCTCAATCTTCTCCCAGTACAAAGCGGCTCTAAAATATCTTCTTGTGTAAGGTTGTAATTTAACTGACTGTTGTCTATTTTGCAAAGTACTGTATGAGAAGTAACATTCATGTTTACTTTATTTATTTCAACTACCATATATATATACATATATATATATATATATATATATATATATATATATATATATATATATATATATATATATATTATATATATATATATATATATATATATATATATATATATATATATATATATATATATATATATATATATATATATATATATATATATGTGTGTGTGTGTATATATATATATATATATATAAGCATATATATATATATATATATATATATATATATATATATATATATATATATATATATATATATATATATATATATATATATATATATATATATATATATGTATATATATATATATATATATATATATATATGTATATAATATATATCATAGGTGTGTCCAAATATAAAACTGGGTGATTGTTATATACATAATACTTGATTTAATACACGTCTTCCAGATCAAAGCTTGAGTTGCTCTATTATTAGACCAACGACTAGACTAATCCATAGTCTCGTGTATTATATCTCTAATAAAAGATAATGGAGGTGGAATTAATTTCCTCAATTGATCTTTTCAGTGCCGTTCCTTAGTATACAAATATATTTCAGAGATCTTGTTATGAACAAAACACCTTTGATGTTATAGGTAATTAGTGCTGCTCACACTTCCTCCATTGATTCTGTTTATTGTCAGATCTAAATCAAATTCCTTTGATTGTGCAATGCAATTACCACGGGTGCATGGAACATCAAAGGAATGTTTCAAAACAAATATTTACCTTTACAAACAGATGTAGAGAGTTAAATACAGTGCCGCGCATTCACTTCTGGCGCTAAAAACTTTTTCAATCTTCGCATTTTTACAAAATATAAGGTTTCTGTCAATGAAATCATAATGGTATTTTGCCTCCTATCTGTGTGTAAGGCAGGCTCTCTTAGAGATAATAACCCGCACACACGGAGAAATTGTAATCCTTTACGCATGAATACGAATTTTCCAGCATCCAACAATAGAAATCCGGAATGATTTGCCGTAAAGGCTTTGTGGCTTTCTACACGCAGGGCTAGTGATACGCTTACATACTTTAAATCACTTTAGTATAGCGGCAACAATAAGATAGCTATAATAGCGCTCTGTCCATATGCGCTATTGTAAAATTACCGTCTTTATTAAATTCCTAATTGAACTTGCTGCTGCCGTATTCGTTCACCGCTATACTTAGATCACGCTATCCAGGGCTGTACCATATCTGCGCTATATAATGTTCACGCCATATTTAAATGATTTACAGTATATCTTACCAACTCAAAATGCATGAAGTAAATAATTACAAGCATTTTAAACCCCACCAAGCGTCCAAATAAAATGTATTTTTAGATTCTATAGATATATATGTATTTTCTAGAACCTCTAAATAAATGTGTATCTTTTAGAATTTCTTTTTACTTAATTCATTTTACTAATGGGAAAGATGAATCTTTAGTATGGGCATTGGCAATTTGATAACTCTCCCTGTGCACAGTACAAAATTATAAAGAAATCCCTGTATGGGTTATTGTAGATATTTAGAATTGATTTTACACATACTTCGCCATCTGGAAATGCATGAAATAAATAGCAGCACGTCAACCGCAACTGCTATCCAAATTGGATGCCACGTGCCTCATTTACACTACGCTATTATATAACAAGCGGATTGGCCTGGTCACTGTACAAATGTGCGGCGTTGTGGAGGGCAGTTTATTGCCCTTCTGCAACTGAAACACCCCTTGGAACTATTAGTGAAGAGAAGGGAATTTCTTCTCGATTCCGGGGTTCTGTCTCGTCGCGATCTGTTGAAGGCGACATAAAACCCCATCCTCCCTTCCTTCAGTCGATGATATGGGCAGAATTACAAAACTAAAGTACGTGCACATAGCCTTTATAATTTAAGCAGTTTAACCCTTATGCTGGTGGTGGCTAATTTGGCCAATAAAAAATTATGCAAAAAATGATGAAAAATGACTATAACCCTGGAAAATGGGTACTCATCTGAGAGTACTCAGCGAGAGCTATTTAATGAAAACCAACATGACAGGGTTCAGATGATTTTCAAAAACTTTCTTTGTACCTTGGACGAAAATAGCCTTAGCATTGGAAGGGTAAATGATATTGTCGACTTGAGGACTGGCTCTAATGAGAGACATCTCTATCCGCCGCGCAGAGGAATGAAGATGGACGCACGTGTAGATGTCAGACGGTGTGGCTGGAATGCCGTAAAGCAGTTCCCTTTTTGCGACATATTCTAGCTAAGAGTACACGGGCGCAATATTGATATCAATTCGTAAGAAAACTTAAAATCCATGTCTCATGACCTTTAAGCTAGTATGCAACGTAACAATTTCCAAACATGTATGTGATTTATGTATATCATGTATGTGTGTATGTATGCATTCATGCATGTACATTTATTTATTATATATGTATCTTAGTATTTATGTATGTGTGAATTATGTATGTATGTTTGTATGCGTGCATGTTAGTATGAATGAATGTATGCATGAATAGGTACCTGGACTAGTCCTCTCTGATCACAGGCCAACTGCCTGGTGGTTGGCATCGCCCAGACTTAATCCTTACAATTCTGAGGCTACTCTCGACCAAAGCACAAGGACGCATGCAGAGATTTTTGAAAACCATCTAAACCCTGTCATGTTGGTATTCATTGGATATCTCTCACTGAGTACTCTCAGATAAGTGCCAGGGATTCAGTCATTTTTCAGTGTGTTTTTTGCATAATTCTGCAATGGCCAAATTTGCCACCAGCAGCATAAGGGTTAAACAAAATTATCTCATTACCATTCCTGCATTCAACAGACATAGTCAAGTGATAGACAAATATCTGGCATATAAACAACACTTCTCTCATACATCATTAGCATTCGCTGAGCTTACAATTTGGCTTGCAAATAAGATAATCAATACCAATGGCTGGTCGCCTAAACAAAGGAATAGCATTGGACATATGCATTGCCACTAGACGTCATGCCGGATATTCTCTGTTGTTTCTAAAAGGCGAACTTTTAAGGTAGGAATATCAATTTGTAAGCATGTTATAGCAATATGAATCGGAATGGGTGTGTGTGTGTGTGTATATATATATATATATATATATATATATATATATATATATATATATATATATATATATATGTATGTATGTATGTATGTATGTATGTATGTATGTATGTATGTATGTATGTATGTATGTATGTATGTATGTATGTATGTATGTATGTATGTATGTATGTATGTATGCATGCATGCATGCATGCATGCATGCATGCATGCATGCATGCATGTATGTATATATATATATATATATATATATATATATATATATATATATATATATATATATATATATATATATATATATATATATATATATGTATGTACATATATAAAGTAGCTTAGTTGGTTAGGTGTCGGACTAGTAATCAGTAGGTGGCTGGTTCCCGGCCTGGGAACTTTGGTCTGTCCTTGGGCAAGACAGTTTATTCCATATTGCCCCAGTCTAATACCCAGCTGCAAAATGGATACCTAGCATTAATATTGCAGTGCTTAGAGCTTGTGCGCTATATACTGCCATCTGCTCTGGAATTTCCTCGCGTGATTGAAATGGTTTCCGTGTGTACTGGACTGATGGGGAAGGAAGGTCGTGTGGAGATCTCGGTGGATACAAGATTATAAACCGCATACCTTTATATATATATATATATATATATATATATATATATATATATATATATATATATATATATATATATATATATATATATATATATATATATATATATATATATATATATATATATATACATATATATAATATATATATATATATATGTATATATATATACATATGTATATATATACATATATATATATATATATATATATATATATATATATATATATATATATATATATATATATATATATGTGTGTGTGTGTGTGTGTATGTATGTGTTTGTGTGTGTGTATAATATATATATATATATATATATATATATATATATATATATATATATATATATATATATATATATATATGTATATATATATATATATGTATATATATATATATATATATATATATATATATATATATATATATATATATATATATATATATATATATATATATATATATATATATATATATATATATATATATATATATATATATATATAATTTTTGGTTTTGGTATTTTGGCTGCTTCACTGAGTGTGTTATCCATTATTGCTCACAGCAGCCAAAGACAGTTGCACAATTTAGACAAAATCTCTCAGAGAAAAGCATTTTTTGGAAAAAAACGGAAAGAGAACTATTAACCAAAACAACTTCTAACAACTCTGCTTTAAATATTTAGTGAAGATTTTCCTTGATTCCCAAAGTATTGTCAAAATTACTGCAGATACGGAGACAACAATTTCTAAAGGAATTCGTAACCTTCCCAATGCGGAGGCAACTTTCTTCTAAAGTACAAGGGCGCAAAGATTTCCGAAAACCATCTGAACCATGTTATGTTGGTATTTATTGGAAAGCTCTCGCTGAGTACTCTCAGATGAGAACCTATGCACCAGGATTTCAGTCATATTTAGTTTTTTTAAAACATTTTGTATAGGTCAAATTAACCATCAACAGCAAAAGGGTTAAGCATTAATAGGTTAACATTTATATCGCAATGATGCCCCTATGTCTCCTATGCATTTGACCGAGCTGTGCATATGTCATATTAAAGTGCATAATATCACAACAGTTTCCATTGCTGGCCGCTTATGAAGGTACCATATGCTGTGAAAGGTGAATGTGCTGTGCGTAGAATATATCTGAGGTGTATGCTAACAACATGAATGAGAGCTATAATGTGAAGTAGCATTTCATGTGTAATTTGTAAGAAAATTGCTTTGGGGACCGGAAGTTGAAACGTGGGAGTGGTTCCGTGAATGATCGGCTCTGACTGAATAGTGGAAGGTGCTAGGACGTAATTGACGTAATTATAGGTTGATGTGTGTGTACTATAATACTTCGGGGGTCTTATCAATAGGGTAGGTGCATGATCAAATCCAGGACTTAGATGTTTAGTAGGCAGGTACCAATGTGACCCTGGCTTAAAGACGCTAATGGCATTAGGGGCTATCCCCATAGATGGTTGGTCTAGTGCGAAGAGGACTGACCATTTTCGCAATCCTTCGAATCTTTTTTTCTCAAGGCAAATAATTGGGGTTGGTGTGTGTGTGTGTGTGTGTGTGTATGTGTGTGCGTGTGTGTGACACAATTATATAAACACACACATACACACATCTATATAATTACTCTCTCTCTCTCTCTCTCTCTCTCTCTCTCTCTCTCTCTCTCTCTCTCTCTCTCGCGCGCGCGCGCGCGCGCGCGCTCTCTCTCTCTCTCTCTCTTATTCATCTCATAACAAATCTTCCAGCAGTTTACACTCAGTCCGAAATGTATGACATTGTGAATGCCCCTGCGATGAAGAAAGTTGTCATAATTCGACATCTCTACTTGTTGTTCTCCCAACATGTTCTGATCGTTATTAGCATTGGAGTTGCGATTAAACAGTCATCTAAAAAGCAGCAAGGCTCTGGGTGACTATGCAAAGGCTATACTTGGTATGATCTGTAGGCAGCAGTTAACCCTTTCCCATTCATGACAGACTCATAATCCGGTATAAATCAAATATCTTGAACACTTATGCAACTTGCGCTTAGTGTATTAGAATAATTTGCCTACAAGGAGAGTATTCTACTTTCAACGTGTCTGTATCTTTATTAGAGAGATCAATATATTTTCAATTTATCTTTTCCAATGCTGGGGCTACTTTCGACCAAAGCACACGGACGCAAGAGACTTTTGAAAACCATCTGAACCCTGTCGTGTTGGTGTTCAATCATTAGAATGCTCTCGCGGAGAACTCTCAGATGAGTACCCATGTGCCAGGGTTTAAGTGATTCTTACCATTTTTGCATCATTTTATATTGGCCAAATTAGCCACCACCAGCATAAGGGTTAATTTTTCATTAGTTATGTAAATTTAATATCGTATTATGATCAACACTTCCCTTTAAAGAGTAAAAAGAACTCTTTTTGGGGTTACAACCACTTACCGTCATTCACATGCAATAAACAGTTTCTTCAATTCAAACACGAGATAAGAAAAGGCCTCCCTGTGTACTTGTAGCGTAATAATAGAAATTTGATGACACAATGTATTATATCCATTTTAGTTTTATTTATTTGCGGAATTATTTAGGCATAATTTGTGCATCATGGCTTAGAGATAACTGTTGGTCTTTCAAATGCTCTAACAACTTTGTGCAAAATCTCCAAATATGGTAATGTTTGAAAATCATTTAGAGAGGGTTTGTTTAACATAAAAGAAGATCAACTTTCAGTCAAATATTTCTGTAAGGATTATCTTGTTATCTAGATACCCAAAGGTCCGACAATGTCGACACATCAGGTGTGAACAGATTAATTTATGAAGTGTGTATAAATAATTCATTTTTTTCTGTATTTCAGGAATGTCAACACAGGCCGTGATGGCCTATGCCAGGATTGCTATCCTTTTGGGATTGGTCTTGGATTGTGGGTCAGCTCTGACCACCTCCCAGCAGCCCTTGACCAGTCCTGGTCAGCCTGGTCCGTCCGATGGTCAATCAAAGATAGCCACAGAACCTGGTCAATTGTCAGCACCACCTATAGATGGCGCTACTGAAGTAGTGACGTCAGCGAAAGCCTTGGGGACAAATATGACACGTGCCTATGCGACACGTGATAGGCCTACTACTCCACGGATGCCGTCAACTTTACCCAGTCACGTGATGAATGGATCAGAGATACACCAATCACCAACCTTTGCTCCGGAAACAGCCGACAGCTTTGAAGCGGATATTTTCGAGTCAGCCCGCACGGGAAAACACGTCACAGCTTCGCAGAGCACGGAGCCGACAATTACGTCACGCCAAATTACGTCACGACATGGCCCTACTGCAACAACTGACGCCGGCAATGATACCGCCATCCTTCAAAACAGGAAGGGTGGGACAGAAAAGCCAAGAGATTCAGAATTGACAACACCTTTATCGATGGTGCAAGCAAAACCATGTGGCAATACAACCGCAAAAGCATCCACCAATGATACCACCAACGATGATCCTCTAAATTGTGGTTCAGCAGAATTACAAAATGCAACTGAAGATTCATATGCGAATGGTACAAACAATACGACAGCAGAGCATTGTAATATGTTTGGTATTGTTTCCTATTTGATAAAGTCCGAGACGTGCGATTTGTTCAATAAGATCATATGGCATGTTGTAGTGGTGGTCGGTACGACGTCTATCGCGGTGGGTTCCGTGGGGAATATCCTCGCGTTCTCCGTGCTGACCAGGTCAAATATGAGGCGCTACTCGACCTCCCTCTACTCGGCCGCCCTGGCGGTCAGCGATACCCTTTTTCTCTCCACGGGGATACCCCAGGTCTACTTCATCTGGACGGGTGGGGGGATGGCACTGCATGATGTCCTTGACGGCAAACTGTTCCACTTTTTCTACTACAGTTGTTCTTACATATCGGTCTGGCTAGTCATCGCCATGTCTGTTGACCGGCTAATTGTTGTCTTCTTTCCCTTCAAAGCCCGCCAGTGGTGCAATAGTCGTCGTACTAAGATGACCATTGCGGGTATCTTCATCTTCTTTTCTTGTCTCTTCATCTATCTGTTGATCTTCACCGTCAGAAGCGACGCCGACACTTACGTCGTCTACGCCGTTTTCGGGAACGAGCAAGTGAATTTCTATCATTACGGCATCCAGCCGTGGGTTGACGTCACGTTTTATCTCTGCCTGCCTTTTATGATCCTCACCGTCACAAACTCCCTCGTCACCGTCCAGATCACTGCGCTCAGTAAAAGAGCCCTGCGCAAGTTCGATACTTGCGCAGGACCGGAAATGCAGGGAGGTAATGGCGCAATATCCGGTTCCGGTTCTGGTTCCGGTTCCGCCGCTTCAAAAGTCGGCATCCCGAGAGCGGAAATACAAATGACCATCATGGCCAACGTAGTCTGTCTGACCTTTTTAATTCTCACACTGCCCCTTACTTTAACTACACTGATGGTTTCAGGGATTTTTACCGAGTTGTCCCCCGAGCCGGCCATATATTGGAGTGTCTCGCATGGCATA